>CAUEHS010000689.1:0-94183 GCA_958510865.1 Myrrha octodecimguttata
TTCCCTTACCCTTACCCTTACCCTTACCCTTACCCTTACCTTTACCCTTACCCTTACCCTTACCCTTGCTTTTACCCTTAGGCTTACTCTTACCTTTACCCTTACCCTTACCCTTACCCTTACCCTTGCTTTTACCCTTAAGCTTACCCTTACCCTTACCCTTACCCTTACCCTTACCCTTACCCTTGCTTTTACCCTAAAGCTTACCCTTACCCTTACCCTTACCCTTACCCTTACCCTTACCCTTACCCTTACCCTTATCCTTACCCTTGCTTTTACCCTTACCCTTACCCTTGCTTTTACCCTTAAGCTTACCCTTACCCTTACCCTTACCCTTACCCTTACCCTTGCTTTTACCCTTAAGCTTACCCTTACCCTTACCCTTAACCTTACCCTTGCTTTTCCCCTTAGGCTTACCCTTACCCTTACCCTTACCCTTACCCTTGCTTTTACCCTTAAGCTTACCCTTACCCTTACCCTTACTCTTACCCTTACCCTTACCCTTACCCTTACCCTTACCCTTACCCTTACCCTTGCTTTTACCCTTAGGCTTACCCTTACCTTTACCCTTACCCTAACCCTTACCCTTACCCTTACCCTTACCCTTACCCTTGCTTTTACCCTTAAGCTTACCCTTACCCTTACCCTTACCCTTACCCTTACCCTTACCCTTACCCTTACCCTTACCCTTGCTTTTACCCTTAAGCTTACCCTTACCCTTACCCTTACCCTTACCCTTACCCTTACCCTTACCCTTACCCTTACCCTTACCCTTACCCTTGCTTTTACCCTTAAGCTTACCCTTACCCTTACCCTTACTCTTACCCTTACCCTTACCCTTACCCTTACCCTTACCCTTACCCTTACCCTTACCCTTACCCTTACCCTTACCCTTGCATTTACCCTTAGGCTTACCCTTACCTTTACCCTCACCCTTACCCTTACCCTTACCCTTACCCTTGCTTTTACCCTTAAGCTTACCCTTACCCTTACCCTTACCCTTAAGCTTACCCTTACCCTTACCCTTACCCTTAACCTTACCCTTACCCTTACCCTTACCCTTACCCTTACCCTTACCCTTGCTTTTACCCTTAAGCTTACCCTTACCCTTACCCTTACCCTTACCCTTACCCTTGCTTTTACCCTTAAGCTAACCCTTACCCTTACCCTTACCCTTAAGCTTACCCTTACCCTTACCCTTACCCTTACCCTTACCCTTACCCTTACCCTTACCCTTACCCTTACCCTTACCCTTACCCTTACCCTTACCCTTACCCTTACCCTTACCCTTACCCTTACCCTTACCCTTACCCTTACCCTTGCTTTTACCCTTAAGCTTACCCTTACCCTTACCCTTACCCTTAAGCTTACCCTTACCCTTACCCTTACCCTTACCCTTACCCTTAACCTTACCCTTGCTTTTACCCTTAAGCTTACCCTTACCCTTACCCTTACCCTTACCCTTAAGCTTACCCTTACCCTTACCCTTACCCTTACCCTTACCCTTGCTTTTACCCTTAAGCTTACCCTTACCCTTACCCTTACCCTTACCCTTAAGCTTACCCTTACCCTTACCCTTACCCTTACCCTTACCCTTACCCTTACCCTTACCCTTACCCTTACCCTTACCCTTACCCTTGCTTTTACCCTTAAGCTTACCCTTACCCTTACCCTTACCCTTAACCTTGCTTTTACCCTTAAGCTTACCCTTACCCTAACCCTTCTCCTTACCCTTAAGCTTACCCTTACCCTTACCCTTACCCTTACCCTTACCCTTACCCTTACCCTTACCCTCACCCTTACCCTTGCTTTTACCCTTAAGCTTACCCTTACCCTTACCCTTACCCTTACCCTTACCCTTACCCTTACCCTTACCCTTGCTTTTACCCTTAGGCTTACCCTTACCTTTACCCTTACCCTTACCCTTACCCTTACCCTTACCCTTACCCTTACCCTTGCTTTTACCCTTAAGCTTACCCTTACCCTTACCCTTACCCTTACCCTTACCCTTACCCTTACCCTTACCCTTACCCTTGCTTTTACCCTTAAGCTTACCCTTACCCTTACCCTTACCCTTACCCTTACCCTTGCTTTTACCCTTAGGCTTACCCTTACCCTTACCCTTACCCTAACCCTTGCTTTTACACTTAAGCTTACCCTTACCCTTACCCTTACCCTTACCCTTACCCTTACCCTTACCCTTACCCTTACCCTTACCCTTACCCTTACCCTTACCCTTACCCTTACCCTTACCCTTACCCTTGCTTTTACCCTTAAGCTTACCCTTACCCTTACCCTTACCCTTACCCTTACCCTTACCCTTACCCTTACCCTTACCCTTACCCTTACCCTCACCCTTGCTTTTACCCTTAAGCTTACCCTTACCCTTACCCTTACCCTTACCCTTGCTTTTACCCTTAAGCTTACCCTTACCCTTACCCTTACCCTTACCCTTACCCTTGCTTTTACCCTAAGGCTTACCCTTACCCTTACCCTTACCCTTGCTTTTACCCTTAAGCTTACCCTTACCCTTACCCTTACCCTTACTCTAACCCTTACCCTTACCCTTATCCTTACCCTTGCTTTTACCCTTAGGCTTACCCTTACCTTTACCCTTACCCTTACCCTTACCCTTACCCTTACCCTTACCCTTACCCTTACCCTTACCCTTGCTTTTACCCTTAAGCTTACCCTTACCCTTACCCTTACCCTTACCCTTACCCTTACCCTTACCCTTACCCTTACCCTTGCTTTTACCCTTAAGCTCACCCTTACCCTTACCCTTACCCTTACCCTTACCCTTACCCTTACCCTTACTCTTACCCTTACCCTTGCTTTTACCCTTAAGCTTACCCTTACCCTTACCCTTACCCTTACCCTTACCCTTAAGCTTACCCTTACCCTTACCCTTACCCTTACCCTTACCCTTACCCTTACCCTTGCTTTTACCCTTAAGCTTACCCTCACCCTTACCCTTACCCTTACCCTTACCCTTGCTTTTACCCTTAAGCTTACCCTTACCCTTACCCTTACCCTTACCCTTAAGCTTACCCTTACCATTACCCTTACCCTTACCCTTACCCTTACCCTTACCCTTACCCTTACTTTTACCCTTAAGCTTACCCTTACCCTTACCTTTACCCTTACCCTTACCCTTACCCTTACCCTTACCCTTACCCTTACCCTTACCCTTACCCTTACCCTTACCCTTACCCTTACCCTTGCTTTTACCCTCAGGCTTACCCTTACCTTTACCCTTACCATTACCCTTACCCTTACCCTTACCCTTACCCTTACCCTTACCCTTGCTTTTACCCTTAAGCTTACCCTTACCCTTACCCTTACCCTTACCCTTACCCTTACCCTTGCTTTTACCCTTAAGCTTACCCTTACCCTTACCCTTACCCTTACCCTTACCCTTACCCTTACCCTTACCCTTACCCTTACCCTTACCCTTACCCTTACCCTTACCCTTACCCTTACCCTTACCCTTACCCTTACCCTTACCCTTACCCTTACCCTTACCCTTACCCTTACCCTTACCCTTGCTTTTACCCTTAAGCTTACCCTTACCCTTACCCTTACCCTTACCCTTACCCTTACCCTTGCTTTTACCCTTAAGCTTACCCTTACCCTTACTCTTACCCCTACCCTTACCCTTACCCTTACCCTTACCCTTACCCTTACCCTTACCCTTACCCTTGCTTTTACCCTTAGGCTTACCCTCACCTTTACCCTTATCCTTACCCTTACCCTTACCCTTACCCTTGCTTTTACCCTTAAGCTTACCCTTACCCTTACCCTTACCCTTACCCTTACCCTTGCTTTTACCCTTAGGCTTACCCTTACCCTTACCCTTACCCTTACCCTTAAGCTTACCCTTACCCTTACCCTTACCCTTACCCTTACCCTTACCCTTACCCTTACCCTTACCCTTACCCTTACCCTTACCCTTACCCTTACCCTTACCCTTACCCTTACCCTTACCCTTACCCTTACTTAGGGTAAGGGTAAGGGTAAGCTTAAGGGTAAAAGCAAGGGTAAGGGTAAGGGTAAGGGTAAGGGTAAGGGTAAGGGTAAGGGTAAGGGTAAGCTTAAGGGTAAGGGTAAGGGTAAGGGTAAGCTTAAGGGTAAAAGCAAGGGTAAGGGTAAGGGTAAGGGTAAGGGTAAGGGTAAGGGTAAGCTTAAGGGTAAGGGTAAGGGTAAGGGTAAGGGTAAGCTTAAGGGTAAAAGCAAGGGTAAGGTTAAGGGTAAGGGTAAGGGTAAGGGTAAGGGTAAGGGTAAGGGTAAGCTTAAGGGTAAGGGTAAGGGTAAGGGTAAGGGTAAGCTTAAGGGTAAAAGCAAGGGTAAGGGTAAGGGTAAGGGTAAGGGTAAGGGTAAGGGTAAGGGTAAGGGTAAGGGTAAGGGTAAGGGTAAGGGTAAGGGTAAGGGTAAGGGTAAGGGTAAGGATAACGGTAAGGGTAAGGGTGAGCTTAAGGGTAAGGGTAAGGGTAAGGGTAAGCTTAAGGGTAAAAGCAAGGGTAAGGGTAAGGGTAAGGGTAAGGGTAAGGGTAAGCTTAAGGGTAAAAGCAAGGGTAAGGGTAAGGGTAAGGGTAAGGGTAAGGGTAAGGGTAAGGGTAAGGGTAAGGGTAAGGGTAAGGGTAAGGGTAAGGGTAAGCTTAAGGGTAAGGGTAAGGGTAAGGGTAAGCTTAAGGGTAAAAGCAAGGGTAAGGGTAAGGGTAAGGGTAAGGGTAAGGGTAAAGGTAAGGGTAAGCCTAAGGGTAAAAGCAAGGGTAAGGGTAAGGGTAAGGGTAAGGGTAAGGGTAAGGGTAAGGGTAAGGGTAAGGGTAAGGGTAAGGGTAAGGGTAAGGGTAAGCTTAAGGGTAAAAGCAAGGGTAAGGGTAAGGGTAAGGGTAAGGGTAAGGGTAAGGGTAAGGGTAAGGGTAAGGGTAAGGGTAAGGGTAAGGGTAAGCTTAAGGGTAAAAGCAAGGGTAAGGGTAAGGGTAAGGGTAAGGGTAAGGGTAAGGGTAAGGGTAAGGGTAAGGGTAAGGGTAAGGGTAAGGGTAAGGGTAAGGGTAAGCTTAAGGGTAAAAGCAAGGGTAAGGGTAGGGGTAAGGGTAAGGGTAAGGGTTAGGGTAAGGGTAAAGGTAAGGGTAAGCCTAAGGGTAAAAGCAAGGGTAAGGGTAAGGGTAAGGGTAAGGGTAAGGGTAAGGGTAAGGGTAAGGGTAAGGGTAAGGGTAAGGGTAAGGGTAAGGGTAAGAGTAAGGGTAAGGGTAAGGGTAAGCTTAAGGGTAAAAGCAAGGGTAAGGGTAAGGGTAAGGGTAAGGGTAAGCCTAAGGGTAAAAGCAAGGGTAAGGGTAAGGTTAAGGGTAAGGGTAAGGGTAAGCTTAAGGGTAAAAGCAAGGGTAAGGGTAAGGGTAAGGGTAAGGGTAAGGGTAAGCTTAAGGGTAAAAGCAAGGGTAAGGGTAAGGGTGAGGGTAAGGGTAAGGGTAAGGGTAAGGGTAAAGGTAAGGGTAAGCCTAAGAGTAAAAGCAAGGGTAAGGGTAAGGGTAAGGGTAAGGGTAAGGGTAAGGGTAAGGGTAAGGGTGAGGGTAAGGGTGAGCTTAAGGGTAAAAGCAAGGGTAAGGATAAGGGTAAGGGTAAGGGTAAGGGTAAGGGTAAGGGTAAGGGTAAGGGTAAGGGTAAGCTTAAGGGTAAAAGCAAGGGTAAGGGTAAGGGTAAGGGTAAGGGTAAGGGTAAGCTTACCCTTACCCTTACCCTTACCCTTACACTTACCCTTGCTTTTACCCTTAGGCTTACCCTTACCCTTACCCTTACCCTTACCCTTAAGCTTACCCTTACACTTACCCTTACCCTTACCCTTACCCTTACCCTTACCCTTACCCTTACCCTTGCTTTTACCCTTAAGCTTACCCTTACCCTTAACCTTACCCTTACCCTTACCCTTACCCTTACCCTTACCCTTACCCTTGCTTTGACCCTTAGGCTTACCCTTACCTTTACCCTTACCCTTACCCTTACCCTTACCCTTACCCTTACCCTTACCCTTGCTTTTACCCTCAAGCTTACCCTTACCCTTACCCTTACCCTTACCCTTACCCTTACACTTACCCTTGCTTTCACCCTTAAGCTTACCCTTACCCTTACCCTTACCCTTACCCTTACCCTTGCTTTTACCCTTAGGCTTACCCTTACCCTTACCCTTACCCTTACCCTTGCTTTTACCCTTAAGCTTACCCTTACCCTTACCCTTACCCTTACCCTTACCCTTACCCTTACCCTCACCCTTACCCTTACCCTTACCCTTACCCTTACCCTTACCCTTACCCTTACCCTTACCCTTACCCTTGCTTTTACCCTTAGGCTTAACCTTACCTTTACCCTTACCCTTACCCTTACCCTTACCCTTACCCTTACCCTTACCCTTACCCTTACCCTTACCCTTACCCTTACCCTTACCCTTACCCTTGCTTTTACCCTTAAGCTTACCCTTACCCTTACCCTTACCCTTACTCTTACCCTTACCCTTACCCTTGCTTTTACCCTTAAGCTTACCCTTACCCTTACCCTTACCCTTACCCTCACCCTTACCCTTACCCTTACCCTTGCTTATACCCTTAAGCTTACCCTTACCCTTACCCTTACCTATACCCTTACCCTTACCCTTACCCTTACCCTTACCCTTACCCTTACCCTTACCCTTGCTTTGACCCTTAGGCTTACCCTTACCTTTACCCTTACCCTTACCCTTACCCTTACCCTTACCCTTACCCTTACCCTTACCCTTACCCTTGCTTTTACCCTTAAGCTTACCCTTACCCTTACCCTTACCCTTACCCTTACCCTAACCCTTACCCTTGCTTTTACCCTTAGGCTTACCCTTACCCTTACCCTTACCCTTACCCTTGCTTTTACCCTTAGGCTTAACCTTACCTTTACCCTTACCCTTACCCTTACCCTTACCCTTACCCTTACCCTTACCCTTACCCTTACCCTTACCCTTACCCTTGCTTTTACCCTTAAGCTTACCCTTACCCTTACCCTTACCCTTACCCTTACCCTTACCCTTACCCTTACCCTTGCTTTTACCCTTAGGCTTACCCTTACCTTTACCCTTACCCTTACCCTTACCCTTACCCTTACCCTTACCCTTACCCTTACCCTTACCCTTACCCTTGCTTTTACCCTTAAGCTTACCCTTACCCTTACCCTTACCCTTACCCTTACCCTTACCCTTGCTTTTACCCTTAAGCTTACCCTTACCCTTACCCTTACCCTTACCCTTACCCTTACCCTTACCCTTACCCTTACCCTTACCCTTACCCTTACCCTTGCTTTTACCCTTAAGCTTACCCTTACCCTTACCCTTACCCTTACCCTTACCCTTACCCTTACCCTTACCCTTACCCTTATCCTTACCCTTGCTTTTACCCTTAAACTTACCCTTACCCTTACCCTTACCCTTACCCTTACCCTTACCCTTACCCTTACCCTTACCCTTACCCTTACCCTTACCCTTACCCTTGCTTTTACTCTTAGGCTTACCCTTACCTTTACCCTTACCCTTACCCTTACCCTTACCCTTACCCTTACCCTTACCCTCACCCTTACCCTTACCCTTGCTTTTACCCTTAAGCTTACCCTTACCCTTACCCTTACCCTTACCCTTACCCTTGCTTTTACCCTTAAGCTTACCCTTACCCTTACCCTTAACCTTACCCTTACCCTTGCTTTTACCCTTAGGCTTACCCTTACCCTTACCCTTACCCTTACCCTTGCTTTTACCCTTAAGCTTACCCTTACCCTTACCCTTACTCTTACCCTTACCCTTACCCTTACCCTTACCCTTACCCTTACCCTTACCCTTACCCTTACCCTTGCTTTTACCCTTAGGCTTACCCTTACCTTTACCCTTACCCTAACCCTTACCCTTACCCTTACCCTTACCCTTACCCTTGCTTTTACCCTTAAGCTTACCCTTACCCTTACCCTTACCCTTACCCTTACCCTTACCCTTACCCTTACCCTTACCCTTACCCTTGCTTTTACCCTTAAGCTTACCCTTACCCTTACCCTTACCCTTACCCTTACCCTTACCCTTACCCTTACCCTTACCCTTGCTTTTACCCTTAAGCTTACCCTTACACTTACCCTTACCCTTACCCTTACCCTTACCCTTACCCTTACCCTTACCCTTACCCTTACCCTTGCTTTTACCCTTAGGCTTACCCTTACCTTTACCCTTACCCTTACCCTTACCCTTACCCTTACCCTTACCCTTGCTTTTACCCCTAAGCTTAACCTTACCCTTACCCTTACCCTTAAGCTTACCCTTACCCTTACCCTTACCCTTACCCTTAACCTTACCCTTACCCTTACCCTTACCCTTACCCTTGCTTTTACCATTAAGCTTACCCTTACCCTTACCCTTACCCTTACCCTTACCCTTGCTTTTACCCTTAAGCTTACCCTTACCCTTACCCTTACCCTTAAGCTTACCCTTACCCTTACCCTTACCCTTACCCTTACCCTTACCCTTACCCTTACCCTTACCTTTACCCTTACCCTTACCCTTACCCTTACCCTTGCTTTTACCCTTAAGCTTACCCTTACCCTTACCCTTACCCTTACCCTTAAGCTTACCCTTACCCTTACCCTTACCCTTACCCTTAACCTTACCCTTGCTTTTACCCTTAAGCTTACCCTTACCCTTACCCTTACCCTTACCCTTAAGCTTACCCTTACCCTTACCCTTACCCTTACCCTTACCCTTGCTTTTACCCTTAAGCTTACCCTTACCCTTACCCTTACCCTTACCCTTAAGCTTACCCTTACCCTTACCCTTACCCTTACCTTTACCCTTACCCTTACCCTTACCCTTACCTTGCTTTTACCCTTAAGCTTACCCTTACCCTTACCCTAAGTAAGGTTAAGGGTAAGGGTAAGGGTAAGGGTAAGGGTAAGGGTAAGGGTAAGGGTAAGGGTAAGCTTAAGGGTAAAAGCAAGGGTAAGGGTAAGGGTAAGGGTAAGGGTAAGGGTAAGGGTAAGGGTAAGGGTAAGGGTAAGGGTAAGGGTAAGGGTAAGGGTAAGGGTAAGGGTAAGGGTAAGCTTAAGGGTAAGGGTAAGGGTAAGGGTAAGGGTAAGCCTAAGGGTAAAAGCAAGGGTAAGGGTAAGGGTAAGGGTAAGGGTAAGCTTAAGGGTAAAAGCAAGGGTAAGGGTAAGGCTAAGGGTAAGGGTAAGGGTAAGGGTAAGGGTAAGCTTAAGGGTAAAAGCAAGGGTAAGGGTAAGGGTAAGGGTAAGGGTAAGGATAAGGGTAAGGGTAAAGGTGAGGGTAAGCCTAAGGGTAAAAGCAAGGGTAAGGGTAAGGGTAAGGGTAAGGGTAAGGGTAAGGGTAAGGGTAAGGGTAAGGGTAGGGGTAAGAGTAAGGGTAAGGGTAAGCTTAAGGGTAAAAGCAAGGGTAAGGGTAAGGGTAAGGGTAAGGGTAAGGGTAAGGGTAAGGGTAAGGGTAAGGGTAAGGGTAAGGGTAAGGGTAAGGGTAAGGGTAAGGGTAAGGGTAAGGGTAAGGGTAAGGGTAAGGGTAAGGGTAAGGGTAAGGGTAAGGGTAAGGGTAAGGGTAAGGGTAAGGGTAAGCTTAAGGGTAAAAGCAAGGGTAAGGGTAAGGGTAAGGGTAAGGGTAAGGGTAAGGGTAATGGTAAGGGTAAAGGTAAGGGTAAGCCTAAGGGTAAAAGCAAGGGTAAGGGTAAGGGTAAGGGTAAGGGTAAGGGTAAGGGTAAGGGTAAGGGTAAGGGTAAGGGTAGGGGTAAG
The DNA here is from genome assembly GCA_958510865.1 of Myrrha octodecimguttata. Lineage (NCBI taxonomy): Eukaryota > Metazoa > Arthropoda > Insecta > Coleoptera > Coccinellidae > Myrrha > Myrrha octodecimguttata. Next base: position 9,784 of record CAUEHS010000689.1, read on the forward strand.
CTTAAGGGTAAAAGCAAGGGTAAGGGTAAGGGTAAGGGTAAGGGTAAGGGTAAGGGTAAGGGTAAGGGTAAGCTTAAGGGTAAGGGTAAGGGTAAGGGTAAGGGTAAGCGTAAGGGTAAAAGCAAGGGTAAGGGTAAGGGTAAGGGTGAGGGTAAGGGTAAGCTTAAGGGTAAAAGCAAGGGTAAGGGTAAGGGTAAGGGTAAGGGTAAGGGTAAGAGTAAGGGTAAGCTTAAGGGTAAGGGTAAGGGTAAGGGTAAGGGTAAGCTTAAGGGTAAAAGCAAGGGTAAGGGTAAGAGTAAGGGTAAGGGTAAGGGTAAGGGTAAGGGTAAGGGTAAGGGTAAGGGTAAGGGTAAGGGTAAGGGAAAGGGTAAGGGTGAGCTTAAGGGTAAAAGCAAGGGTAAGGGTAAGGGTAAGGGTAAGGGTAAGGGTAAGGGTAAGGGTAAGGGTAAGGGTAAGGGTAAGCTTAAGGGTAAAAGCAAGGGTAAGGGTAAGGGTAAGGGTAAGGGTAAGGGTAAGGGTAAGGGTAAGGGTAAGGGTAAGGGTAAGGGTAAGGGTAAGGGTAAAGGTAAGGGTAAGCCTAAGGGTAAAAGCAAGGGTAAGGGTAAGGGTAAGGGTAAGGGAAAGAGTAAGGGTAAGGGTAAGGGTAAGGGTAAGCTTAAGGGTAAAAGCAAGGGTAAGGGTAAGGGTAAGGGTAAGGGTAAGCCTAAGGGTAAAAGCAAGGGTAAGGGTAAGGGTAAGGGTAAGGGTAAGGGTAAGCTTAAGGGTAAAAGCAAGGGTAAGGGTAAGGGTAAGGGTAAGGGTAAGGGTAAGGGTAAGCTTAAGGGTAAAAGCAAGGGTAAGGGTAAGGGTAAGGGTAAGGGTAAGGGTAAGGGTAAGGGTAAGCTTAAGGGTAAAAGCAAGGGTAAGGGTAAGGGTAAGGGTAAGGGTAAGGGTAAGGGTAAGGGTAAGGGTAAGCTTAAGGGTAAAAGCAAGGGTAAGGGTAAGGGTAAGGGTAAGGGTAAGGGTAAAGGTAAGGGTAAGCCTAAGGGTAAAAGCAAGGGTAAGGGTAAGGGTAAGGGTAAGGGTAAGGGTAAGGGTAAGGGTAAGGGTAAGGGTAAGGGTAAGGGTAAGGGTAAGGGTAAGGGTAAGGGTAAGGGTAAGGGTAAGGGTAAGGGTAAGGGTAAGGGTAAGGGTAAGGGTAAGGGTAAGGGTAAGGGTAAGCTTAAGGGTAAAAGCAAGGGTAAGGGTAAGGGTAAGGGTAAGGGTAAGCCTAAGGGTAAAAGCAAGGGTAAGGGTAAGGGTAAGGGTAAGGGTAAGGGTAAGCTTAAGGGTAAAAGCAAGGGTAAGGGTAAGGGTAAGGGTAAGGGTAAGGGTAAGGGTAAGGGTAAGGGTAAGGGTAAGCTTAAGGGTAAAAGCAAGGGTAAGTGTAAGGGTAAGGGTAAGGGTAAGGGTAAGGGTAAGGATAAAGGTAAGGGTAAGCCTAAGGGTTAAAGCAAGGGTAAGGGTAAGGGTAAGGGTAAGGGTAAGGGTAAGGGTAAGGGTAAGGGTAAGGGTAAGGGTAAGGGTAAGCTTAAGGGTAAAAGCAAGGGTAAGGGTAAGGGTAAGGGTAAGGGTAAGGGTAAGGGTAAGGGTAAGGGTAAGGGTAAGGGTAAGGGTAAGGGTAAGGGTAAGCTTAAGGGTAAGGGTAAGGGTAAGGGTAAGGGTAAGCTTAAGGGTAAAAGCAAGGGTAAGGGTAAGGGTAAGGGTAAGCTTAAGGGTTAAAGCAAGGGTAAGGGTAAGGGTAAGGGTAAGGGTAAGGGTAAGCTTAAGGGTAAGGGTAAGGGTAAGGGTAAGCTTAAGGGTAAAAGCAAGGGTAAGGGTAAGGGTAAGGGTAAGGGTAAGGGTAAGCTTAAGGGTAAGGGTAAGGGTAAGGGTAAGCTTAAGGGTAAAAGCAAGGGTAAGGTTAAGGGTAAGGGTAAGGGTAAGGGTAAGCTTAAGGGTAAGGGTAAGGGTAAGGGTAAGGGTAAGCTTAAGGGTAATAGCAAGGGTAAGGGTAAGGGTAAGGGTAAGGGTAAGGGTAAGGGTAAGGGTAAGGGTAAGGGTAAGGGTAAGGGTAAGGGTAAGGGTAAGGGTAAGGGTAAGGGTAAGGGTAAGGGTAAGCTTAAGGGTAAGGGTAAGGGTAAGGGTAAGCTTAAGGGTAAAAGCAAGGGTAAGGGTAAGGGTAAGGGTAAGGGTAAGGGTAAGCTTAAGGGTAAAAGCAAGGGTAAGGGTAAGGGTAAGGGTAAGGGTAAGGGTAAGGGTAAGGGTAAGGGTAAGGGTAAGGGTAAGGGTAAGGGTAAGGGTAAGGGTAAGGGTAAGGGTAAGGGTAAGGGTAAGCTTAAGGGTAAGGGTAAGGGTAAGGGTAAGCTTAAGGGTAAAAGCAAGGGTAAGGGTAAGGGTAAGGGTAAGGGTAAGGGTAAAGGTAAGGGTAAGCCTAAGGGTAAAAGCAAGGGTAAGGGTAAGGGTAAGGGTAAGGGTAAGGGTAAGGGTAAGGGTAAGGGTAAGGGTAAGGGTAAGGGTAAGGGTAAGGGTAAGGGTAAGGGTAAGGGTAAGGGTAAGCTTAAGGGTAAAAGCAAGGGTAAGGGTAAGGGTAAGGGTAAGGGTAAGGGTAAGGGTAAGGGTAAGGGTAAGGGTAAGGGTAAGGGTAAGGGTAAGCTTAAGGGTAAAAGCAAGGGTAAGGGTAAGGGTAAGGGTAAGGGTAAGGGTAAGGGTAAGGGTAAGGGTAAGGGTAAGGGTAAGGGTAAGGGTAAGGGTAAGCTCAAGGGTAAAAGCAAGGGTAAGGGTAAGGGTAAGGGTAAGGGTAAGGGTTAGGGTAAGGGTAAAGGTAAGGGTAAGCCTAAGGGTAAAAGCAAGGGTAAGGGTAAGGGTAAGGGTAAGGGTAAGGGTAAGGGTAAGGGTAAGGGTAAGGGTAAGGGTAAGAGTAAGGGTAAGGGTAAGGGTAAGCTTAAGGGTAAAAGCAAGGGTAAGGGTAAGGGTAAGGGTAAGGGTAAGCCTAAGGGTAAAAGCAAGTGTAAGGGTAAGGTTAAGGGTAAGGGTAAGGGTAAGCTTAAGGGTAAAAGCAAGGGTAAGGGTAAGGGTAAGGGTAAGGGTAAGGGTAAGCTTAAGGGTAAAAGCAAGGGTAAGGGTAAGGGTGAGGGTGAGGGTAAGGGTAAGGGTAAGGGTAAAGGTAAGGGTAAGCCTAAGAGTAAAAGCAAGGGTAAGGGTAAGGGTAAGGGTAAGGGTAAGGGTAAGGGTAAGGGTGAGGGTAAGGGTAAGGGTAAGGGTAAGGGTGAGGGTAAGGGTAAGGGTAAGGGTAAGCTTAAGGGTAAAAGCAAGGGTAAGGATAAGGGTAAGGGTAAGGGTAAAGGTAAGGGTTAGGGTAAGGGTAAGGGTAAGGGTAAGGGTAAGCTTAAGGGTAAAAGCAAGGGTAAGGGTAAGGGTAAGGGTAAGGGTAAGGGTAAGGGTAAGGGTAAGGGTAAAGGTAAGGGTAAGCTTGAGGGTAAAAGCAAGGGTAAGGGTAAGGGTAAGGGTAAGGGTAAGGGTAAGGGTAAGGGTAAGGGTAAGGGTAAGGGTAAGGGTAAGGGTAAGGGTAAGGGTAAGGGTAAGGGTAAGGGTAAGGGTAAGGGTAAGGGTAAGAGTAAGGGTAAGGGTAAGGGTAAGGGTAAGGGTAAGCTTAAGGGTAAAAGCAAGGGTAAGGGTAAGGGTAAGGGTAAGGGTAAGGGTAAGGGTAAGGGTAAGGGTAAGGGTAAGGGTAAGGGTAAGGGTAAGGGTAAGGGTAAGGGTGAGCTTAAGGGTAAGGGTAAGGGTAAGGGTAAGGGTAAGCCTAAGGGTAAAAGCAAGGGTAAGGGTAAGGGTAAGGGTAAGGGTAAGCTTTAGGGTAAAAGCAAGGGTAAGGGTAAGGCTAAGGGTAAGGGTAAGGGTAAGGGTAAGGGTAAGCTTAAGGGTAAAAGCAAGGGTAAGGGTAAGGGTAAGGGTAAGGGTAAGGGTAAGGGTAAAGGTGAGGGTAAGCCTAAGGGTAAAAGCAAGGGTAAGGGTAAGGGTAAGGGTAAGGGTAAGGGTAAGGGTAAGGGTAGGGGTAAGAGTAAGGGTAAGGGTAAGCTTAAGGGTAAAAGCAAGGGTAAGGGTAAGGGTAAGGGAAAGGGTAAAGAAGGGTAAGCTTAAGGGTAAAAGCAAGGGTAAGGGTAAGGGTAAGGGTAAGGGTAAGGGTAAGGGTAAGGGTAAGGGTAAGGGTAAGGGTAAGGGTAAGGGTAAGGGTGAGGGTAAGGGTAAGGGTAAGGGTAAGGGTAAGGGTAAGCTTAAGGGTAAAAGCAAGGGTAAGGGTAACGGTAAGGGTAAGGGTAAGGGTAAGGGTAAGGGTAAGGGTAATGGTAAGGGTAAAGGTAAGGGTAAGCCTAAGGGTAAAAGCAAGGGTGAGGGTAAGGGTAAGGGTAAGGGTAAGGGTAAGGGTAAGGGTAAGGGTAAGCTTAAGGGTAAAAGCAAGGGTAAGGGTAAGGGTAAGGGTAAGGGTAAGGGTAAGGGTAAGGGTAAGGGTAAGGGTAAGGGTAAGGGTAAGGGTAAGCTTAAGGGTAAGGGTAAGGGTAAGGGTAAGGGTAAGGGTAAGCGTAAGGGTAAAAGCAAGGGTAAGGGTAAGGGTAAGGGTAAGGGTAAGGGTAAGCTTAAGGGTAAAAGCAAGGGTAAGGGTAAGGGTAAGGGTAAGGGTAAGGGTAAGGGTAAGGGTAAGCTTAAGGGTAAGGGTAAGGGTAAGGGTAAGGGTAAGCTTAAGGGTAAAAGCAAGGGTAAGGGTAAGAGTAAGGGTAAGGGTAAGGGTAAGGGTAAGGGTGAGGGTAAGGGTGAGCTTAAGGGTAAAAGCAAGGGTAAGGGTAAGGGTAAGGGTAAGGGTAAGGGTAAGGGTAAGGGTAAGGGTAAGGGTAAGCTTAAGGGTAAAAGCAAGGGTAAGGGTAAGGATAAGGGTAAGGGTAAGGGTAAGGGTAAGGGTAAGGGTAAGGGTAAAGGTAAGGGTAAAGGTAAGGGTAAGCCTAAGGGTAAAAGCAAGGGTAAGGGTAAGGGTAAGGGTAAGGGTAAGAGTAAGGGTAAGGGTAAGGGTAAGCTTAAGGGTAAAAGCAAGGGTAAGGGTAAGGGTAAGGGTAAGGGTAAGCCTAAGGGTAAAAGCAAGGGTAAGGGTAAGGGTAAGGGTAAGGGTAAGGGTGAGCTTAAGGGTAAAAGCAAGGGTAAGGGTAAGGGTAAGGGTAAGGGTAAGGGTAAGGGTAAGGGTAAGCTTAAGGGTAAAAGCAAGGGTGAGGGTAAGGGTAAGGGTAAGGGTAAGGGTAAGGGTAAGGGTAAGGGTAAGGGTAAGGGTAAGGGTAAGGGTAAGCTTAAGGGTAAAAGCAAGGGTAAGGGTAAGGGTAAGGGTAAGGGTAAGGGTAAGGGTAAGGGTAAGGGTAAGGGTAAGGGTAAGGGTAAGGGTAAGGGTAAGCTTAAGGGTAAAAGCAAGGGTAAGGGTAAGGGTAAGGGTAAGGGTAAGGGTAAAGGAAAGGGTAAGCCTAAGGGTAAAAGCAAGGGTAAGGGTAAGGGTAAGGGTAAGGGTAAGGGTAAGGGTAAGGGTAAGGGTAAGGGTAAGGGTAAGGGTAAGGGTAAGGGTAAGGGTAAGGGTAAGGGTAAGGGTAAGGGTAAGGGTAAGGGTAAGGGTAAGGGTAAGGGTAAGCTTAAGGGTAAAAGCAAGGGTAAGGGTAAGGGTAAGGGTAAGGGTAAGCCTAAGGGTAAAAGCAAGGGTAAGGGTAAGGGTAAGGGTAAGGGTAAGCTTAAGGGTAAAAGCAAGGGTAAGGGTAAGGGTAAGGGTAAGGGTAAGGGTAAGGGTAAGGGTAAGCTTAAGGGTAAAAGCAAGGGTAAGGGTAAGGGTAAGGGTAAGGGTAAGGGTAAGGGTAAGGGTAAAGGTAAGGGTAAGCCTAAGGGTAAAAGCAAGGGTAAGGGTAAGGGTAAGGGTAAGGGTAAGGGTAAGGGTAAGGGTAAGGGTAAGCTTAAGGGTAAAAGCAAGGGTAAGGGTAAGGTTAAGGGTAAGGGTACGGGTACGGGTAAGGGTAAGGGTAAGGGTAAGGGTAAGCTTAAGGGTAAGGGTAAGGGTAAGGGTAAGCTTAAAGGTAAAAGCAAGGGTAAGGGTAAGGGTAAGGGTAAGGGTAAGCTTAAGGGTAAAAGCAAGGGTAAGGGTAAGGGTAAGGGTAAGGGTAAGGGTAAGGGTAAGGGTAAGCTTAAGGGTAAGGGTAAGGGTAAGGGTAAGGGTAAGCTTAAGGGTAAAAGCAAGGGTAAGGGTAAGGGTAAGGGTAAGGGTAAGGGTAAGCTTAAGGGTAAGGGTAAGGGTAAGGGTAAGGGTAAGCTTAAGGGTAAAAGCAAGGGTAAGGTTAAGGGTAAGGGTAAGGGTAAGGGTAAGGGTAAGGGTAAGGGTAAGGGTAAGGGTAAGGGTAAGGGTAAGCTTAAGGGTAAGGGTAAGGGTAAGGGTAAGGGTAAGCTTAAGGGTAAAAGCAAGGGTAAGGGTAAGGGTAAGGGTAAGGGTAAGGGTAAGGGTAAGGGTAAGGGTAAGGGTAAGGGTAAGGGTAAGGGTAAGGGTAAGGGTAAGGGTAAGGGTAAGGGTAAGGGTAAGGGCAAGGGTAAGGGTAAGGGTAAGGGTAAGCTTAAGGGTAAGGGTAAGGGTAAGGGTAAGCTTAAGGGTAAAAGCAAGGGTAAGGGTAAGGGTAAGGGTAAGGGTAAGGGTAAGCTTAAGGGTAAAAGCAAGGGTAAGGGTAAGGGTAAGGGTAAGGGTAAGGGTAAGGGTAAGGGTAAGGGTAAGGGTAAGGGTAAGGGTAAGGGTAAGCTTAAGGGTGAGGGTAAGGGTAAGGGTAAGCTTAAGGGTAAAAGCAAGGGTAAGGGTAAGGGTAAGGGTAAGGGTAAAGGTAAGGGTAAGCCTAAGGGTTAAAGCAAGGGTAAGGGTAAGGGTAAGGGTAAGGGTAAGGGTAAGGGTAAGGGTAAGGGTAAGGGTAAGGGTAAGGGTAAGGGTAAGGGTAAGGGTAAGGGTAAGGGTAAGGGTAAGGGTAAGGGTAAGGGTAAGGGTAAGCTCAAGGGTAAAGGCAAGGGTAAGGGTAAGGGTAAGGGTAAGGGTAAGGGTAAGGGTAAGGGTAAGGGTAAGGGTAAGGGTAAGCTTAAGGGTAAAAGCAAGGGTAAGGGTAAGGGTAAGGGTAAGGGTAAGGGTAAGGGTAAGGGTAGGGGTAAGGGTAAGGGTAAGGGTAAGGGTAAGGGTAAGGGTAAGGGTAAGGGTAAGCTTAAGGGTAAAAGCAAGGGTAAGGGTAAGGGTAAGGGTAAGGGTAAGGGTTAGGGTAAGGGTAAAGGTAAGGGTAAGCCTAAGGGTAAAAGCAAGGGTAAGGGTAAGGGTAAGGGTAAGGGTAAGGGTAAGGGTAAGGGTAAGGGTAAGGGTAAGAGTAAGGGTAAGGGTAAGGGTAAGCTTAAGGGTAAAAGCAAGGGTAAGGGTAAGGGTAAGCCTAAGGGTAAAAGCAAGGGTAAGGGTAAGGTTAAGGGTAAGGGTAAGGGTAAGCCTAAGGGTAAAAGCAAGGGTAAGGGTAAGGGTAAGGGTAAGGGTAAGGGTAAGCTTAAGGGTAAAAGCAAGGGTAAGGGTAAGGGTGAGGGTGAGGGTAAGGGTAAGGGTAAGGGTAAAGGTAAGAGTAAGCCTAAGAGTAAAAGCAAGGGTAAGGGTAAGGGTAAGGGTAAGGGTAAGGGTGAGGGTAAGGGTAAGGGTAAGGGTAAGGGTAAGGGTAAGGGTAAGGGTAAGGGTAAGGGTAAGCTTAAGGGTAAAAGCAAGGGTAAGGGTTAGGGTAAGGGTAAGGGTAAGGGTAAGGGTAAGGGTAAGCTTAAGGGTAAAAGCAAGGGTAAGGGTAAGGGTAAGGGTAAGGGTAAGGGTAAGGGTAAGGGTAAGGGTAAGGGTAAGGGTAAGGGTAAGGGTAAGGGTAAGGGTAAAGGTAAGGGTAAGCTTAAGGGTAAAAGCAAGGGTAAGGGTAAGGGTAAGGGTAAGGGTAAGGGTAAGGGTAAGGGTAAGGGTAAGGGTAAGGGTAAGGGTAAGGGTAAGGGTAAGGGTAAGAGTAAGGGTAAGGGTAAGCTTAAGGGTATAAGCAAGGGTAAGGGTAAGGGTAAGGGTGAGGGTAAGGGTAAGGGTAAGGGTAAGGGTAAGCTTAAGGGTAAAAGCAAGGGTAAGGGTAAGGGTAAGGGTAAGGGTAAGGGTAAGGGTAAGGGTAAGGGTAAGCTTAAGGGTAAAAGCAAGGGTAAGGGTAAGGGTAAGGGTAAGGGTAAGGGTAAGGGTAAGGGTAAGGGTAAGGGTAAGGGTAAGGGTAAGGGTAAGGGTAAGGGTAAAGGTAAGGGTAAGGGTAAGGGTAAAGGTAAGGTTAAGCCTAAGGGTAAAAGCAAGGGTAAGGGTAAGGGTAAGGGTAAGGGTAAGGGTAAGGGTAAGGGTAAGGGTAAGGGTGAGGGTAAGGGTAAGGGTAAGGGTAAGCTTAAGAGTAAAAGCAAGGGTAAGGGTAAGGGTAAGGGTAAGGGTAAGCCTAAGGGTAAAAGCAAGGGTAAGGGTAAGGGTAAGGGTAAGGGTAAGGGTGAGCTTAAGGGTAAAAGCAAGGGTAAGGGTAAGGGTAAGGGTAAGGGTAAGGGTAAGGGTAAGGGTAAGGGTAAAGGTAAGGGTAAGCCTAAGGGTCAAAGCAAGGGTAAGGGTAAGGGTAAGGGTAAGGGTAAGGGTAAGGGTAAGCTTAAGGGTAAAAGCAAGGGTAAGGGTGAGGGTAAGGGTAAGGGTAAGGGTAAGGGTAAGGGTAAGGGTAAGCTTAAGGGTAAAAGCAAGGGTAAGGGTAAGGGTGAGGGTGAGGGTAAGGGTAAGGGTAAGGGTAAAGGTAAGAGTAAGCCTAAGAGTAAAAGCAAGGGTAAGGGTAAGGGTAAGGGTAAGGGTAAGGGTGAGGGTAAGGGTAAGGGTAAGGGTAAGGGTAAGGGTAAGGGTAAGGGTAAGGGTAAGCTTAAGGGTAAAAGCAAGGGTAAGGGTTAGGGTAAGCGTAAGGGTAAGGGTAAGGGTAAGGGTAAGCTTAAGGGTAAAAGCAAGGGTAAGGGTAAGGGTAAGGGTAAGGGTAAGGGTAAGGGTAAGGGTAAGGGTAAGGGTAAGGGTAAGGGTAAGGGTAAGGGTAAGGGTAAGGGTAAAGGTAAGGGTAAGCTTAAGGGTAAAAGCAAGGGTAAGGGTAAGGGTAAGGGTAAGGGTAAGGGTAAGGGTAAGGGTAAGGGTAAGGGTAAGGGTAAGGGTAAGGGTAAGGGTAAGAGTAAGGGTAAGGGTAAGCTTAAGGGTATAAGCAAGGGTAAGGGTAAGGGTAAGGGTGAGGGTAAGGGTAAGGGTAAGGGTAAGGGTAAGCTTAAGGGTAAAAGCAAGGGTAAGGGTAAGGGTAAGGGTAAGGGTAAGGGTAAGGGTAAGGGTAAGGGTAAGGGTAAGCTTAAGGGTAAAAGCAAGGGTAAGGGTAAGGGTAAGGGTAAGGGTAAGGGTAAGGGTAAGGGTAAGGGTAAGGGTAAGGGTAAGGGTAAGGGTAAGGGTAAGGGTAAAGGTAAGGGTAAGGGTAAGGGTAAAGGTAAGGTTAAGCCTAAGGGTAAAAGCAAGGGTAAGGGTAAGGGTAAGGGTAAGGGTAAGGGTAAGGGTAAGGGTAAGGGTAAGGGTTAGGGTAAGGGTGAGGGTAAGGGTAAGGGTAAGGGTAAGCTTAAGAGTAAAAGCAAGGGTAAGGGTGAGGGTAAGGGTAAGGGTAAGCCTAAGGGTAAAAGCAAGGGTAAGGGTAAGGGTAAGGGTAAGGGTAAGGGTGAGCTTAAGGGTAAAAGCAAGGGTAAGGGTAAGGGTAAGGGTAAGGGTAAGGGTAAGGGTAAGGGTAAAGGTAAGGGTAAGCCTAAGGGTCAAAGCAAGGGTAAGGGTAAGGGTAAGGGTAAGGGTAAGGGTAAGGGTAAGCTTAAGGGTAAAAGCAAGGGTAAGGGTGAGGGTAAGGGTAAGGGTAAGGGTAAGGGTAAGGGTAAGGGTAAGGGTAAGGGTAAGGGTAAGCTTAAGGGTAAGGGTAAGTGTAAGGGTAAGGGTAAGCCTAAGGGTAAAAGCAAGGGTAAGTGTAAGGGTAAGGGTAAGGGTAAGCTTAAGGGTAAAAGCAAGGGTGAGGGTAAGGGTAAGGGTAAGGGTAAGGGTAAGCTTAAGGGTAAGGGTAAGCTTAAGGGTAAAAGCAAGGGTAAGGGTAAGGGTAAGGGTAAGGGTAAGGGTAAGGGTTAGGCTAAAGGTAAGGGTAAGCCTAAGGGTAAAAGCAAGGGTAAGGGTAAGGGTAAGGGTAAGGGTAAGGGTAAGGGTAAGGGTAAGGGTAAGGGTAAGGGTAAGGGTAAGGGTAAGGGTAAGGGCAAGGGTAAGGGTAAGGGTAAAGGTAAGGGTAAGGGTAAGCTTAAGGGTAAAAGCAAGGGTAAGGGTAAGGGTAAGGGTAAGAGTAAGGGTAAGGGTAAGGGTAAGCTTAAGGGTAAAAGCAAGGGTAAGGGTAAGGGTAAGGGTAAGGGTAAGGGTAAGGGTAAGGGTAAGGGTAAGGGTAAGGGTAAGGGTAAGGGTAAGCTTAAGGGTAAAAGCAAGGGTAAGGGTAAGGGTAAGGGTAAGGGTAAGGGTAAGGGTAAGGGTAAGGGTAAGGGTAAGGGTAAGGGTAAGGGTAAGGGTAAGGGTAAGGGTAAGCTTAAGGGTAAAAGCAAGGGTAATGGTAAGGGTAAGGGTAAGGGTAAGGGTAAGGGTAAGGGTAATGGTAAGGGTAAAGGTAAGGGTAAGCCTAAGGGTAAAAGCAAGGGTAAGGGTAAGGGTAAAGGTAAGGGTAAGGGTAAGGTTAAGGGTAAGGGTTAGGGTAAGGGTAAGGGTAAGGGTAAGGGTAAGCTTAAGGGTAAAAGCAAGGGTAAGGGTAAGGGTAAGGGTAAGGGTAAGGGTAAGGGTAAGGGTAAGGGTAAGCTTAAGGGTAAGGGTAAGGGTAAGGGTAAGGGTAAGGGTAAGGGTAAGCTTAAGGGTAAAAGCAAGGGTAAGGGTAAGGGTAAGGGTAAGGGTAAGGGTAAGGGTAAGCTTAAGGGTAAAAGCAAGGGTAAGGGTAAGGGTAAGGGTAAGGGTAAGGGTAAGGGTAAGGGTAAGCTTAAGGGTAAGGGTAAGGGTGAGGGTAAGCTTAAGGGTAAAAGCGAGGGTAAGGGTCAGGGTAAGGGTAAGTGTAAGGGTAAGGGTAAGGGTAAGGGTAAGGGTGAGCTTAAGGGTAAAAGCAAGGGTAAGGGTAAGGTTAAGGGTAAGGGTAAGGGTAAGGGTAAGGGTAAGGGTTAGCTTAAGGGTAAAAGCAAGGGTAAGGGTAAGGGTAAGGGTAAGGGTAAGGGTAAGGGTAAGGGTAAGGGTAAGGGTAAGGGTAAGGGTAAGGGTAAGGGTAAAGGTAAGGGTAAGCCTTAGGGTAAAAGCAAGGGTAAGGGTAAGGGTAAGGGTAAGGGTAAGAGTAAGGGTAAGGGTAAGGGTAAGGTTAAGCTTAAGGGTAAAAGCAAGGGTAAGGGTAAGGGTAAGGGTAAGCCTAAGGGTAAAAGCAAGGGTAAGGGAAAGGGTAAGGGTAAGGGTAAGGGTAAGCTTAAGGGTAAAAGCAAGGGTAAGGGTAAGGGTAAGGGTAAGGGTAAGGGTAAGGGTAAGGGTAAGGGTAAGGGTAAGGGTAAGGGTAAGGGTAAGCTTAAGGGTAAGGGTAAGGGTAAGGGTAAGCTTAAGGGTAAAAGCAAGGGTAAGGGTAAGGGTAAGGGTAAGGGTAAGGGTAAGCTTAAGGGTAAAAGCAAGGGTAAGGGTAAGGGTAAGGGTAAGGGTAAGGGTAAGGGTAAGGGTAAGGGTAAGGGTAAGGGTAAGGGTAAGGGTAAGGGTAAGCTTAAGGGTGAGGGTAAGGGTAAGGGTAAGCTTAAGGGTAAAAGCAAGGGTAAGGGTAAGGGCAAGGGTAAGGGTAAAGGTAAGGGTAAGCCTAAGGGTTAAAGCAAGGGTAAGGGTAAGGGTAAGGGTAAGGGTAAGGGTAAGGGTAAGGGTAAGGGTAAGGGTAAGGGTAAGGGTAAGGGTAAGGGTAAGGGTAAGGGTAAGCTCAAGGGTAAAAGCAAGGGTAAGGGTAAGGGTAAGGGTAAGGGTAAGGGTAAGGGTAAGGGTAAGGGTAAGGGTAAGCTTAAGGGTAAAAGCAAGGGTAAGGGTAAGGGTAAGGGTAAGGGTAAGGGTAAGGGTAAGGGTAAGGGTAAGGGTAAGGGTAAGGGTAAGGGTAAGCTTAAGGGTAAAAGCAAGGGTAAGGGTAAGGGTAAGGGTAAGGGTAAGGGTTAGGGTAAGGGTAAAGGTAAGGGTAAGCCTAAGGGTAAAAGCAAGGGTAAGGGTAAGGGTAAGGGTAAGGGTAAGGGTAAGGGAAAGGGTAAGGGTAAGGGTAAGAGTAAGGGTAAGGGTAAGGGTAAGCTTAAGGGTAAAAGCAAGGGTAAGGGTAAGGGTAAGCCTAAGGGTAAAAGCAAGGGTAAGGGTAAGGTTAAGGGTAAGGGTAAGGGTAAGCCTAAGGGTAAAAGCAAGGGTAAGGGTAAGGGTAAGGGTAAGGGTAAGGGTAAGCTTAAGGGTAAAAGCAAGGGTAAGGGTAAGGGTGAGGGTGAGGGTAAGGGTAAGGGTAGGGGTAAAGGTAAGAGTAAGCCTAAGAGTAAAAGCAAGGGTAAGGGTAAGGGTAAGGGTAAGGGTAAGGGTGAGGGTAAGGGTAAGGGTAAGGGTAAGGGTAAGGGTAAGGGTAAGGGTAAGGGTAAGGGTAAGCTTAAGGGTAAAAGCAAGGGTAAGGGTTAGGGTAAGGGTAAGGGTAAGGGTAAGGGTAAGCTTAAGGGTAAAAGCAAGGGTAAGGGTAAGGGTAAGGGTAAGGGTAAGGGTAAGGGTAAGGGTAAGGGTAAGGGTAAGGGTAAGGGTAAGGGTAAAGGTAAGGGTAAGCTTAAGGGTAAAAGCAAGGGTAAGGGTAAGGGTAAGGGTAAGGGTAAGGGTAAGGGTAAGGGTAAAGGTAAGGGTAAGGGTAAGGGTAAGGGTAAGGGTAAGAGTAAGGGTAAGGGTAAGCTTAAGGGTATAAGCAAGGGTAAGGGTAAGGGTAAGGGTGAGGGTAAGGGTAAGGGTAAGGGTAAGGGTAAGCTTAAGGGTAAAAGCAAGGGTAAGGGTAAGGGTAAGGGTAAGGGTAAGGGTAAGGGTAAGGGTAAGGGTAAGCTTAAGGGTAAAAGCAAGGGTAAGGGTAAGGGTAAGGGTAAGGGTAAGGGTAAGGGTAAGGGTAAGGGTAAGGGTAAGGGTAAGGGTAAGGGTAAGGGTAAAGGTAAGGGTAAGGGTAAGGGTAAAGGTAAGGTTAAGCCTAAGGGTAAAAGCAAGGGTAAGGGTAAGGGTAAGGGTAAGGGTAAGGGTAAGGGTAAGGGTAAGGGTAAGGGTAAGGGTAAGGGTAAGGGTAAGGGTGAGGGTAAGGGTAAGGGTAAGGGTAAGCTTAAGAGTAAAAGCAAGGGTAAGGGTGAGGGTAAGGGTAAGGGTAAGCCTAAGGGTAAAAGCAAGGGTAAGGGTAAGGGTAAGGGTAAGGGTAAGGGTGAGCTTAAGGGTAAAAGCAAGGGTAAGGGTAAGGGTAAGGGTAAGGGTAAGGGTAAGGGTAAGGGTAAAGGTAAGGGTAAGCCTAAGGGTCAAAGCAAGGGTAAGGGTAAGGGTAAGGGTAAGGGTAAGGGTAAGCTTAAGGGTAAAAGCAAGGGTAAGGGTGAGGGTAAGGGTAAGGGTAAGGGTAAGGGTAAGGGTAAGGGTAAGGGTAAGGGTAAGCTTAAGGGTAAGGGTAAGGGTAAGGGTAAGGGTAAGCCTAAGGGTAAAAGCAAGGGTAAGTGTAAGGGTAAGGGTAAGGGTAAGCTTAAGGGTAAAAGCAAGGGTAAGGGTAAGGGTAAGGGTAAGGGTAAGGGTAAGCTTAAGGGTAAGGGTAAGCTTAAGGGTAAAAGCAAGGGTAAGGGTAAGGGTAAGGGTAAGGGTAAGGATAAGGGTTAGGCTAAAGGTAAGGGTAAGCCTAAGGGTAAAAGCAAGGGTAAGGGTAAGGGTAAGGGTAAGGGTAAGGGTAAGGGTAAGGGTAAGGGTAAGGGTAAGGGTAAGGGTAAGGGTAAGGGTAAGGGTAAAGGTAAGGGTAAGGGTAAGCTTAAGGGTAAAAGCAAGGGTAAGGGTAAGGGTAAGGGTAAGAGTAAGGGTAAGGGTAAGGGTAAGCTTAAGGGTAAAAGCAAGGGTAAGGGTAAGGGTAAGGGTAAGGGTAAGGGTAAGGGTAAGGGTAAGGGTAAGGGTAAGGGTAAGCTTAAGGGTAAAAGCAAGGGTAAGGGTAAGGGTAAGGGTAAGGGTAAGGGTAAGGGTAAGGGTAACGGTAAGGGTAAGGGTAAGGGTAAGGGTAAGGGTAAGCTTAAGGGTAAAAGCAAGGGTAATGGTAAGGGTAAGGGTAAGGGTAAGGGTAAGGGTAAGGGTAATGGTAAGGGTAAAGGTAAGGTTAAGCCTAAGGGTAAAAGCAAGGGTAAGGGTAAGGGTAAAGGTAAGGGTAAGGGTAAGGTTAAGGGTAAGGGTTAGGGTAAGGGTAAGGGTAAGGGTAAGGGTAAGCTTAAGGGTAAAAGCAAGGGTAAGGGTAAGGGTAAGGGTAAGGGTAAGGGTAAGGGTAAGGGTAAGGGTAAGCTTAAGGGTAAGGGTAAGGGTAAGGGTAAGGGTAAGGGTAAGCTTAAGGGTAAAAGCAAGGGTAAGGGTAAGGGTAAGGGTAAGGGTAAGGGTAAGGGTAAGCTTAAGGGTAAAAGCAAGGGTAAGGGTAAGGGTAAGGGTAAGGGTAAGGGTAAGGGTAAGGGTAAGCTTAAGGGTAAGGGTAAGGGTGAGGGTAAGCTTAAGGGTAAAAGCAAGGGTAAGGGTCAGGGTAAGGGTAAGTGTAAGGGTAAGGGTAAGGGTAAGGGTAAGGGTGAGCTTAAGGGTAAAAGCAAGGGTAAGGGTAAGGTTAAGGGTAAGGGTAAGGGTAAGGGTAAGGGTAAGGGTTAGCTTAAGGGTAAAAGCAAGGGTAAGGGTAAGGGTAAGGGTAAGGGTAAGGGTAAGGGTAAGGGTAAGGGTAAGGGTAAGGGTAAGGGTAAGGGTAAGGGTAAAGGTAAGGGTAAGCCTAAGGGTAAAAGCAAGGGTAAGGGTAAGGGTAAGGGTAAGGGTAAGAGTAAGGGTAAGGGTAAGGGTAAGGTTAAGCTTAAGGGTAAAAGCAAGGGTAAGGGTAAGGGTAAGGGTAAGCCTAAGGGTAAAAGCAAGGGTAAGGGAAAGGGTAAGGGTAAGGGTAAGGGTAAGCTTAAGGGTAAAAGCAAGGGTAAGGGTAAGGGTAAGGGTAAGGGTAAGGGTAAGGGTAAGGGTAAGGGTAAGGGTAAGGGTAAGGGTAAGGGTAAGGGTAAGGGTAAGGGTAAGGGTAAGCTTAAGGGTATAAGCAAGGGTAAGGGTAAGGGTAAGGGTGAGGGTAAGGGTAAGGGTAAGGGTAAGGGTAAGCTTAAGGGTAAAAGCAAGGGTAAGGGTAAGGGTAAGGGTAAGGGTAAGGGTAAGGGTAAGGGTAAGGGTAAGCTTAAGGGTAATAGCAAGGGTAAGGGTAAGGGTAAGGGTAAGGGTAAGGGTAAGGGTAAGGGTAAGGGAAAGGGTAAGGGTAAGGGTAAGGGTAAGGGTAAGGGTAAGGGTAAGGGTAAAGGTAAGGTTAAGCCTAAGGGTAAAAGCAACGGTAAGGGTAAGGGTAAGGGTAAGGGTAAGGGTAAGGGTAAGGGTGAGGGTAAGGGTAAGGGTAAGTGTAAGGGTAAGGGTAAGGGTAAGCTTAAGGGTAAAAGCAAGGGTAAGTTTAAGGGTAAGGGTAAGGGTAAGCCTAAGGGTAAAAGCAAGGGTAAGGGTAAGGGTAAGGGTAAGGGTAAGGGTAAGCTTAAGGGTAAAAGCAAGGGTAAGGGTAAGGGTAAGGGTAAGGGTAAGGGTAAGGGTAAGGGTAAGGGTAAGGGTAAGGGTAAGGGTAAGGGTAAGGGTAAGGGTAAGCTTAAGGGTAAAAGCAAGGGTAAGGGTAAGGGTAAGGGTAAGGGTAAGGGTAAAGGTAAGGGTAAGCCTAAGGGTCAAAGCAAGGGTAAGGGTAAGTGTAAGGGTAAGGGTAAGGGTAAGGGTAAGGGTAAAGGTAAGGGTAAGGGTAAGGGTAAGGGTAAGCTTAAGGGTAAAAGCAAGGGTAAGGGTAAGGGTAAGGGTAAGGGTAAGGGTAAGGGTAAGGGTAAGGGTAAGGGTAAGGGTAAGGGTAAGGGTAAGGGTAAGCTTAAGGGTAAGGGTAAGGGTAAGGGTAAGGGTAAGCCTAAGGGTAAAAGCAAGGGTGAGTGTAAGGGTAAGGGTAAGGGTAAGGGTAAGCTTAAGGGTAAAAGCAAGGGTAAGGGTAAGGGTAAGGGTAAGGGTAAGGGTAAGGGTAAGGGTAAGGGTAAGCTTAAGGGTAAAAGCAAGGGTAAGGGTAAGGGTAAGGGTAAGGGTAAGGGTAAGGGTAAGGGTAAGGCTAAAGGTAAGGGTAAGCCTAAGGGTAAAAGCAAGGGTAAGGGTAAGGGTAAGGGTAAGGGTAAGGGTAAGGGTAAGGGTAAGGGTAAGGGTAAGGGTAAGGGTAAGGGTAAGTTTAAGGGTAAGGGTAAGGGTAAAGGTAAGGGTAAGGGTAAGCTTAAGGGTAAAAGCAAGGGTAAGGGTAAGGGTAAGGGTAAGGGTAAGAGTAAGGGTAAGGGTAAGGGTAAGCTTAAGGGTAAAAGCAAGGGTAAGGGTAAGGGTAAGGGTAAGGGTAAGGGTAAGGGTAAGGGTAAGGGTAAGGGTAAGGGTAAGGGTAAGGGTAAGGTTAAGGGTAAGCTTAAGGGTAAAAGCAAGGGTAAGGGTAAGGGTAAGGGTAAGGGTAAGGGTAAGGGTAAGGGTAAGGGTAAGGGTAAGGGTAAGCTTAAGGGTAAAAGCAAGGGTAAGGGTAAGGGTAAGGGTAAGGGTAAGGGTAAGGGTAATGGTAAGGGTAAAGGTAAGGGTAAGCCTAAGGGTAAAAGCAAGGGTAAGGTTAAGGGTAAGGGTAAGGGTAAGGGTAAGGTTAAGGGTAAGGGTTAGGGTAAGGGTAAGGGTAAGGGTAAGGGTAAGCTTAAGGGTAAAAGCAAGGGTAAGGGTAAGGGTAAGGGTAAGGGTTAGGGTAAGGGTAAGGGTAAGGGTAAGCTTAAGGGAAAGGGTAAGGATAAGGGTAAGGGTAAGGGTAAGCTTAAGGGTAAAAGCAAGGGTAAGGGTAAGGGTAAGGGTGAGGGTAAGGGTAAGCTTAAGGGTAAAAGCAAGGGTAAGGGTAAGGGTAAGGGTAAGGGTAAGGGTAAGGGTAAGGGTAAGCTTAAGGGTAAGGGTAAGGGTAAGGGTAAGGGTAAGCTTAAGGGTAAAAGCAAGGGTAAGGGTCAGGGTAAGGGTAAGTGTAAGGGTAAGGGTAAGGGTAAGGGTAAGGGTGAGCTTAAGGGTAAAAGCAAGGGTAAGGGTAAGGTTAAGGGTAAGGGTAAGGGTAAGGGTAAGGGTAAGGGTTAGCTTAAGGGTAAAAGCAAGGGTAAGGGTAAGGGTAAGGGTAAGGGTAAGGGTAAGGGTAAGGGTAAGGGTAAGGGTAAGGGTAAGGGTAAAGGTAAGGGTAAGCCTAAGGGTAAAAGCAAGGGTAAGGGTAAGGGTAAGGGTAAGGGTAAGAGTAAGGGTAAGGGTAAGGGTAAGGGTAAGCTTAAGGGTAAAAGCAAGGGTAAGGGTAAGGGTAAGGGTAAGGGTAAGCCTAAGGGTAAAAGCAAGGGTAAGGGTAAGGGTAAGGGTAAGGGTAAGGGTAAGGGTAAGGGTAAGGGTAAGCTTAAGGGTAAAAGCAAGGGTAAGGGTAAGGGTAAGGGTAAGGGTAAGGGTAAGGGTAAGCTTAAGGGTAGAAGCAAGGGTGAGGGTAAGGGTAAGGGTAAGGGTAAGGGTAAGGGTAAGGGTAAGGGTAAGGGTAAGGGTAAAGGTAAGGGTAAGCTTAAGGGTAAAAGCAAGGGTAAGGGTAAGGGTAAGGGTAAGGGTAAGGGTAAAGGTAAGGGTAAGCCTAAGGGTAAAAGCAAGGGTAAGGGTAAGGGTAAGGGTAAGGGTAAGGGTAAGGGTAAGGGTAAGGGTAAGGGTAAGGGTAAGGGTAAGGGTAAGGGTAAGGGTAAGCTTAAGGGTATAAGCAAGGGTAAGGGTAAAGGTAAGGGTGAGGGTAAGGGTAAGGGTAAGGGTAAGGGTGAGCTTAAGGGTAAAAGCAAGGGTAAGGGTAAGGGTAAGGGTAAGGGTAAGGAAAAGGGTAAGGGTAAGCTTAAGGGTAAAAGCAAGGGTAAGGGTAAGGGTAAGGGTAAGGGTAAGGGTAAGGGTAAGGGTAAGGGTAAGGGTAAGGGTAAGGGTAAGGGTAAGGGTAAAGGTAAGGTTAAGCCTAAGGGTAAAAGCAAGGGTAAGGGTAAGGGTAAGGGTAAGGGTAAGGGTAAGGGTAAGGGTAAGGGTAAGGGTAAGGGTAAGGGTAAGGGTAAGGGTAAGGGTAAGGGTAAGGGTAAGGGTAAGTGTAAGGGTAAGCTTAAGGGTAAAAGCAAGGGTAAGGGTAAGGGTAAGGGTAAGGGTAAGCCTAAGGGTAAAAGCAAGGGTAAGGGTAAGGATAAGGGTAAGGGTAAGGGTAAGCTTAAGGGTAAAAGCAAGGGTAAGGGTAAGGGTAATGGTAAGGGTAAGGGTAAGCTTAAGGGTAAAAGCAAGGGTAAGGGTAAGGGTAAGGGTAAGGGTAAGGGTAAGGGTAAGGGTAAGGGTAAGGGTAAGGGTAAGGGTAAAGGTAAGGGTAAGCCTAAGGGTCAAAGCAAGGGTAAGGGTAAGGGTAAGAGTAAGGGTAAGGGTAAGGGTAAGGGTAAGGGTAAGCTTGAGGGTAAAAGCAAGGGTAAGGGTAAGGGTAAGGGTAAGGGTAAGGGTAAGGGTAAGGGTAAGGGTAAGGGTAAGGGTAAGGGTAAGGGTAAGGGTAAGCTTAAGGGTAAGGGTAAGGGTAAGGGTAAGGGTAAGCCTTAGGGTAAAAGCAAGGGTAAGTGTAAGGGTAAGGGTAAGGGTAAGGGTAAGGGTAAGCTTAAGGGTAAAAGCAAGGGTAAGGGTAAGGGTTAGGGTAAGGGTAAGGGTAAGGGTAAGGGTAAGGGTAAGCTTAAGGGTAAAAGCAAGGGTAAGGGTAAGGGTAAACGTAAGGGTAAGGGTAAGGGTAAGGCTAAAGGTAAGGGTAAGCCTAAGGGTAAAAGCAAGGGTAAGGGTAAGGGTAAGGGTAAGGGTAAGGGTAAGGGTAAGGGTTAGGGTAAGGGTAAGGGTAACGGTAAGGGTAAAGGTAAGGGTAAGGGTAAGCTTAAGGGTAAAAGCAAGGGTAAGGGTAAGGGTAAGGGTAAGGGTAAGAGTAAGGGTAAGGGTAAGGGTAAGCTTAAGGGTAAAAGCAAGGGTAAGGGTAAGGGTAAGGGTAAGGGTAAGGGTAAGGGTAAGGGTAAGGGTAAGGGTAAGGGTAAGGGTAAGGGTAAGGGTAAGGGTAAGGTTAAGGGTAAGCTTAAGGGTAAAAGCAAGGGTAAGGGTAAGGGTAAGGGTAAGGGTAAGGGTAAGGGTAAGGGTAAGGGTAAGGGTAAGGGTAAGCTTAAGGGTAAAAGCAAGGGTAAGGGTAAGGGTAAGGGTAAGGGTAAGGGTAAGGGTAATGGTAAGGGTAAAGGTAAGGGTAAGCCTAAGGGTAAAAGCAAGGGTAAGGTTAAGGGTAAGGGTAAGGGTAAGGGTAAGGTTAAGGGTAAGGGTTATGGTAAGGGTAAGGGTAAGGGTAAGGGTAAGCTTAAGGGTAAAAGCAAGGGTAAGGGTAAGGTTAAGGGTAAGGGTTAGGGTAAGGGTAAGGGTAAGGGTAAGCTTAAGGGTAAGGGTAAGGGTAAGGGTAAGGGTAAGGGTAAGCTTAAGGGTAAAAGCAAGGGTAAGGGTAAGGGTAAGGGTGAGGGTAAGGGTAAGCTTAAGGGTAAAAGCAAGGGTAAGGGTAAGGGTAAGGGTAAGGGTAAGGGTAAGGGTAAGGGTAAGGGTAAGCTTAAGGGTAAGGGTAAGGGTAAGGGTAAGGGTAAACTTAAGGGTAAAAGCAAGGGTAAGGGTCAGGGTAAGGGTAAGTGTAAGGGTAAGGGTAAGGGTAAGGGTAAGGGTGAGCTTAAGGGTAAAAGCAAGGGTAAGGGTAAGGTTAAGGGTAAATGTAAGGGTAAGGGTAAGGGTAAGGGTTAGCTTAAGGGTAAAAGCAAGGGTAAGGGTAAGGGTAAGGGTAAGGGTAAGGGTAAGGGTAAGGGTAAGGGTAAGGGTAAGGGTAAGGGTAAGGGTAAAGGTAAGGGTAAGCCTAAGGGTAAAAGCAAGGGTAAGGGTAAGGGTAAGGGTAAGGGTAAGAGTAAGGGTAAGGGTAAGGGTAAGGGTAAGCTTAAGGGTAAAAGCAAGGGTAAGGGTAAGGGTAAGGGTAAGGGTAAGCCTAAGGGTAAAAGCAAGGGTAAGGGTAAGGGTAAGGGTAAGGGTAAGGGTAAGCTTAAGGGTAAAAGCAAGGGTAAGGGTAAGGGTAAGGGTAAGGGTAAGGGTAAGGGTAAGCTTAAGGGTAGAAGCAAGGGTGAGGGTAAGGGTAAGGGTAAGGGTAAGGGTAAGGGTAAGGGTAAGGGTAAGGGTAAGGGTAAGGGTAAAGGTAAGGGTAAGCTTAAGGGTAAAAGCAAGGGTAAGGGTAAGGGTAAGGGTAAGGGTAAGGGTAAAGGTAAGGGTAAGCCTAAGGGTAAAAGCAAGGGTAAGGGTAAGGGTAAGGGTAAGGGTAAGGGTAAGGGTAAGGGTAAGGGTAAGGGTAAGGGTAAGGGTAAGGGTAAGGGTAAGCTTAAGGGTATAAGCAAGGGTAAGGGTAAGGGTAAGGGTGAGGGTAAGGGTAAGGGTAAGGGTAAGGGTGAGCTTAAGGGTAAAAGCAAGGGTAAGGGTAAGGGTAAGGGTAAGGGTAAGGAAAAGGGTAAGGGTAAGCTTAAGGGTAAAAGCAAGGGTAAGGGTAAGGGTAAGGGTAAGGGTAAGGGTAAGGGTAAGGGTAAGGGTAAGGGTAAGGGTAAGGGTAAGGGTAAGGGTGAGGGTAAGGGTAAGGGTAAAGGTAAGGTTAAGCCTAAGGGTAAAAGCAAGGGTAAGGGTAAGGGTAAGGGTAAGGGTAAGGGTAAGGGTAAGGGTAAGGGTAAGGGTAAGGGTAAGGGTAAGGGTAAGGGTAAGGGTAAGGGTAAGTGTAAGGGTAAGCTTAAGGGTAAAAGCAAGGGTAAGGGTAAGGGTAAGGGTAAGGGTAAGCCTAAGGGTAAAAGCAAGGGTAAGGGTAAGGATAAGGGTAAGGGTAAGGGTAAGCTTAAGGGTAAAAGCAAGGGTAAGGGTAAGGGTAATGGTAAGGGTAAGGGTAAGCTTAAGGGTAAAAGCAAGGGTAAGGGTAAGGGTAAGGGTAAGGGTAAGGGTAAGGGTAAGGGTAAGGGTAAGGGTAAGGGTAAGGGTAAAGGTAAGGGTAAGCCTAAGGGTCAAAGCAAGGGTAAGGGTAAGGGTAAGAGTAAGGGTAAGGGTAAGGGTAAGGGTAAGGGTAAGCTTAAGGGTAAAAGCAAGGGTAAGGGTAAGGGTAAGGGTAAGGGTAAGGGTAAGGGTAAGGGTAAGGGTAAGGGTAAGGGTAAGGGTAAGGGTAAGGGTAAGCTTAAGGGTAAGGGTAAGGGTAAGGGTAAGGGTAAGCCTAAGGGTAAAAGCAAGGGTAAGTGTAAGGGTAAGGGTAAGGGTAAGGGTAAGGGTAAGCTTAAGGGTAAAAGCAAGGGTAAGGGTAAGGGTTAGGGTAAGGGTAAGGGTAAGGGTAAGGGTAAGGGTAAGCTTAAGGGTAAAAGCAAGGGTAAGGGTAAGGGTAAGGGTAAGGGTAAGGGTAAGGGTAAGGCTAAAGGTAAGGGTAAGCCTAAGGGTAAAAGCAAGGGTAAGGGTAAGGGTAAGGGTAAGGGTAAGGGTAAGGGTAAGGGTTAGGGTAAGGGTAAGGGTAAGGGTAAGGGTAAAGGTAAGGGTAAGGGTAAGCTTAAGGGTAAAAGCAAGGGTAAGGGTAAGGGTAAGGGTAAGGGTAAGAGTAAGGGTAAGGGTAAGGGTAAGCTTAAGGGTAAAAGCAAGGGTAAGGGTAAGGGTAAGGGTAAGGGTAAGGGTAAGGGTAAGGGTAAGGGTAAGGGTAAGGGTAAGGGTAAGCTTAAGGGTAAAAGCAAGGGTAAGGGTAAGGGTAAGGGTAAGGGTAAGGGTAAGGGTAAGGGTAAGGGTAAGGGTAAGGGTAAGCTTAAGGGTAAAAGCAAGGGTAAGGGTAAGGGTAAGGGTAAGGGTAAGGGTAAGGGTAATGGTAAGGGTAAAGGTAAGGGTAAGCCTAAGGGTAAAAGCAAGGGTAAGGGTAAGGGTAAGGGTAAGGGTAAGGGTAAGGTTAAGGGTAAGGGTTAGGGTAAGGGTAAGGGTAAGGGTAAGGGTAAGCTTAAGGGTAAAAGCAAGGGTAAGGGTAAGGGTAAGGGTAAGGGTAAGGGTAAGGGTGAAAGCAAGGGTAAGGGTAAGGGTAAGGGTAAGGGTAAGGGTAAGCTTAAGGGTAAAAGCAAGGGTAAGGGTAAGGGTAAGGGTAAGGGTAAGGGTAAGGGTATGCTTAAGGGTAAAAGCAAGGGTAAGGGTAAGGGTAAGGGTAAGGGTAAGGGTAAGGGTAAGCTTAAGGGTAAGGGTAAGGGTAAGGGTAAGGGTAAGGGTAAGCTTAAGGGTAAAAGCAAGGGTAAGGGTCAGGGTAAGGGTAAGTGTAAGGGTAAGGGTAAGGGTAAGGGTAAGGGTGAGCTTAAGGGTAAAAGCAAGGGTAGGGGTAAGGTTAAGGGTAAGGGTAAGGGTAAGGGTAAGGGTAAGGGTTAGCTTAAGGGTAAAAGCAAGGGTAAGGGTAAGGGTAAGGGTAAGGGTAAGGGTAAAGGTAAGGGTAAGCCTAAGGGTAAAAGCAAGGGTAAGGGTAAGGGTAAGGGTAAGGGTAAGAGTAAGGGTAAGGGTAAGGGTAAGGGTAAGGGTAAGCTTAAGGGTAAAAGCAAGGGTAAGGGTAAGGGTAAGGGTAAGGGTAAGCCTAAGGGTAAAAGCAAGGGTAAGGGTAAGGGTAAGGGTAAGGGTAAGGGTAAGCTTAAGGGTAAAAGCAAGGGTGAGGGTAAGGGTAAGGGTAAGGGTAAGGGTAAGGGTAAGGGTAAGGGTAAGGGTAAGCTTAAGGGTAAAAGCAAGGGTAAGGGTAAGGGTAAGGGTAAGGGTAAGGGTAAGGGTAAGGGTAAGGGTAAGGGTAAGGGTAAGGGTAAGCTTAAGAGTAAAAGCAAGGGTAAGGGTAAGGGTAAGGGTAAGGGTAAGGGTAAAGGTAAGGGTAAGCCTAAGGGTAAAAGCAAGGGTAAGGGTAAGGGTAAGGGTAAGGGTAAGGGTTAGGGTAAGGGTAAGGGTAAGGGTAAGGGTAAGGGTAAGGGTAAGGGTAAGGGTAAGGGTAAGGGTAAGCTTGAGGGTAAAAGCAAGGGTAAGGGAAAGGGTAAGGGTAAGCCTAAGGGTAAAAGCGAGGGTAAGGGTAAGGGTAAGGGTAAGGGTAAGGGTAAGCTTAAGGGTAAAAGCAAGAGTAAGGGTAAGGGTAAGGGTAAGGGTAAGGGTAAGCTTAAGGGTAAAAGCAAGGGTAAGGGTAAAGGTAAGGGTAAGGGTAAGGGTAAGGGTAAGGGTAAGGGTAATGGTAAGGGTAAGGGTAAGGGTAAGGGTAAAGGTAAGGGTAAGCCTAAGGGTAAAAGCAAGGGTAAGGGTAAGGGTAAGGGTAAGGGTAAGGGTAAGGTTAAGGGTAAGGGTAAGGGTAAGCTCAAGGGTAAAAGCAAGGGTAAGGGTAAGGGTAAGGGTAAGGGTAAGGGTAAGGGTAAGGGTAAGGGTAAGGGTAAGGGTAAGTTTAAGGGTGAGGGTAAGGGTAAGGGTAAGCTTAAGGGTGAAAGCAAGGGTAAGGGTAAGGGTAAGGGTAAGGGTAAGCTTAAGGGTAAAAGCAAGGGTAAGGGTAAGGGTAAGGGTAAGGGTAAGGGTAAGGGTAAGGGTAAGGGTAAGGGTAAGGGTGAGGGTAAGCTTAAGGGTAAGGGTAAGGGTAAGGGTAAGGGTAAGCTTAAGGGTAAAAGCAAGGGTAAGGGTAAGGGTAAGGGTAAGGGTAAGGGTAAGGGTAAGCTTAAGGATAAGGGTAAGGGTAAGGGTAAGGGTAAGCTTAAGGGTAAAAGCAAGGGTAAGGGTAAGGGTGAGGGTAAGGGTAAGGGTAAGGGTAAGGGTAAGCTTGAGGGTAAGGGTAAGGGTAAGGGTAAGCTTAAGGGTAAAAGCAAGGGTAAGGGTAAGGGTAAGGGTAAGGGTAAGGGTAAGGGTAAGGGTAAGGGTAAGGGTAAGGGTAAGGGAAAGCTTACGGGTAAGGGTAAGGGTAAGGGTAAGGGTAAGCTTAAGGGTAAAAGCAAGGGTAAGGGTAAGGGTAAGGGTAAGGGTAAGGGTAAGCTTAAGGGTAAAAGCAAGGGTAAGGGTAAGGGTAAGGGTAAGGGTAAGGGTAAGGGTAAGGGTAAGGGTAAGGGTAAGGGTAAGGGTAAGGGTAAGCTTAAGGGTAAGGGTAAGTGTAAGGGTAAGGGTAAGCTTAAGGGTAAAAGCAAGGGTAAGGGTAAGGGTAAGGGTAAGGGTAAGGGTAAAGGTAAGGGTAAGCCTAAGGGTAAAAGCAAGGATAAGGGTAAGGGTAAGGGTAAGGTAAGGGTAAGGGTAAGGGTAAGGGTAAGGGTAAGGGTAAGCTTAATGGTAAAAGCAAGGGTAAGGGTAAGGGTAAGGGTAAGGGTAAGGGTAAGGGTAAGGGTAAGGGTAAGGGTAAGGGTAAGGGTAAGGGTAAGGGTAAGGGTAAGGGTAAGCTTAAGGGTAAAAGCAAGGGTAAGGGTAAGGGTAAGGGTAAGGGTAAGGGTAAGGGTAAGGGTAAGGGTAAGCTTAAGGGTAAAAGCAAGGGTAAGGGTAAGGGTAAGGGTAAGGGTAAGGGTAAGGGTTGGGGTAAGGGTAAAGGTAAGGGTAAGCCTAAGGGTAAAAGCAAGGGTAAGGGTAAGGGTAAGGGTAAGGGTAAGGGTAAGGGTAAGGGTAAGGGTAAGGGTAAGGGTAAGGGTAAAGGTAAGGGTAAGAGTAAGGGTAAGGGTAAGGGTAAGCTTAAGGGTAAAAGCAAGGGTAAGGGTAAGGGTAAGGGTTAGGGTAAGCCTAAGGGTAAAAGCAAGGGTAAGGGTAAGGGTAAGGGTAAGGGTAAGCTTAAGGGTAAAAGCAAGGGTAAGGGTAAGGGTAAGGGTAAGGGTAAGGGTAAGGGTAAGCTTAAGGGTAAAAGCAAGAGTAAGGGTAAGGGTAAGGGTAAGGGTAAGGGTAAGGGTAAGGGTAAGGGTAAAGGTAAGGGTAAGCCTAAGGGTAAAAGCAAGGGTAAGGGTAAGGGTAAGGGTAAGGGTAAGGGTAAGGGTAAGGGTAAGGGAAAGCTTAAGGGTAAAAGCAAGGGTAAGGGTAAGGGTAAAAGTAAGGGTAAGGGTAAGGGTAAGGGTAAGGGTAAGGGTAAGCTTAAGGGTAAAAGCAAGGGTAAGGGAAAGGGTAAGGGTAAGGGTAAGGGTAAGGGTAAGGGTAAGGGTAAGGGTAAGGGTAAAGGTAAGGGTAAGGGTAAGGGTAAGGGTAAGCTTAAGGGTAAAAGCAAGGGTAAGGGTTAGGGTAAGGGTAAGGGTAAGGGTAAGGGTAAGGGTAAGCTTAAGGGTAAAAGCAAGGGTAAGGGTAAGGGTAAGGGTAAGGGTAAGGGTAAGGGTAAGGGTAAGGGTAAGGGTAAGGGTAAGGGTAAGGGTAAGCTTAAGGGTAAAAGCAAGGGTAAGGGTAAGGGTAAGGGTAAGCGTAAGGGTAAGGGTAAGGGTAAGCTTAAGGGTAAAAGCAAGGGTAAGGGTAAGGGTAAGGGTAAGGGTAAGGGTTAGGGTAAGGGTAAAGGTAAGAGTAAGCCTAAGGGTAAAAGCAAGGGTAAGGGTAAGGGTAAGGGTAAGGGTAAGGGTAAGGGTAAGGGTAAGGGTAAGGGTAAGGGTAAGGGTAAGGGTAAGAGTAAGGGTAAGGGTAAGGGTAAGCTTAAGGGTAAAAGCAAGGGTAAGGGTAAGGGTAAGGGTAAGGGTAAGCCTAAGGGTAAAAGCAAGGGTAAGGGTAAGGGTAAGGGTAAGGGTAAGCTTATGGGTAAAAGCAAGGGTAAAGGTAAGGGTAAGGGTAAGGGTAAGGGTAAGGGTAAGCTTAAGGGTAAAAGCAAGGTTAAGGGTGAGGGTAAGGGTAAGGGTAAGGGTAAGCTTAAGGGTAAAAGCAAGGGTAAAGGTAAGGGTAAGGGTAAGGGTAAGGGTAAGGGTAAGCTTAAGGGTAAAAGCAAGGGTAAGGGTAAGGGTAAGGGTAAGGGTAAGGGTAAGGGTAAGGGTAAGGGTAAAGGTAAGGGTAAGCCTAAGGGTAAAAGCAAGGGTAAGGGTAAGGGTAAGGGTAAGGGTAAGGGTAAGGGTAAGGGTAAGGGTAAGGGTAAGGGTAAGGGTAAGGGTAAGGGTAAGGGTAAGGGTAAGGGTAAGGGTAAGGGTAAGGGTAAGGGTAAGGGTAAGGGTAAGGGTAAGCTAAAGGGTAAAAGCAAGGGTAAGGGTTAGGGTAAGGGTAAGGGTATGGGTAAGGGTAAGGGTAAGCTTAAGGGTAAAAGCA
Organism: Myrrha octodecimguttata; assembly: GCA_958510865.1. Classification (NCBI taxonomy): domain Eukaryota; kingdom Metazoa; phylum Arthropoda; class Insecta; order Coleoptera; family Coccinellidae; genus Myrrha; species Myrrha octodecimguttata. Next base: position 36,455 of record CAUEHS010000689.1, read on the forward strand.
AGGGTAAGGGTAAGGGTAAGGGTAAGGGTAAGGGTAAGGGTAAGGGTAAGGGTAAGGGTAAGGGTAAGGGTAAGGGTAAAGGTAAGGGTAAGCCTAAGGGTAAAAGCAAGGGTAAGGGTAAGGGTAAGGGTAAGGGTAAGGGTAAGGGTAAGGGTAAGGGTAAGGGTAAGGGTAAGGGTAAGCTTAAGGGTATAAGCAAGGGTAAGGGTAAGGGTAAGGGTAAGGGTAAGGGTGAGGGTAAGGGTAAGGGTAAGGGTAAGGGTAAGGGTAAGGGTAAGCTTAAGGGTAAAAGCAAGGGTAAGGGTAAGGGTAAGGGTTAGGGTAAGGGTAAGGGTAAGGGTAAGCTTAAGGGTAAAAGCAAGGGTAAGGGTAAGGGTAAGGGTAAGGGTAAGGGTAAGGGTAAGGGTAAGGGTAAGGGTAAGGGTAAGGGTAAGGGTAAGGGTAAGGGTAAGGGTAAGGGTAAGGGTAAGGGTAAGGGTAAAGGTAAGGGTAAGCCTAAGGGTAAAAGCAAGGGTAAGGGTAAGGGTAAGGGTAAGGGTAAGGGTAAGGGTAAGGGTAAGGGTAAGGGTAAGGGTGAGGGTAAGGGTAAGTGTAAGGGTAAGCTTAAGGGTAAAAGCAAGGGTAAGGGTAAGGGTAAGGGTAAGGGTAAGCCTAAGGGTAAAAGCAAGGGTAAGGGTAAGGGTAAGGGTAAGGGTAAGCTTAAGGGTAAAAGCAAGGGTAAGGGTAAGGGTAAGGGTAAGGGTATGGGTAAGGGTAAGCTTAAGGGTAAAAGCAAGGGTAAGGGTAAGGGTATGGGTAAGGGTAAGGGTAAAGGTAAGGGTAAGCCTAAGGGTAAAAGCAAGGGTAAGGGTAAGGGTAAGGGTAAGGGTAAGGGTAAGGGTAAGGGTAAGGGTAAGGGTAAGGGTAAGGGTAAGGGTAAGGGTAAGGGTGAGGGTAAGCTTAAGGGTAAAAGCAAGGGTAAGGGTAAGGGTAAGGGTAAGGGTAAGGGTAAGGGTAAGGGTAAGGGTAAGCTTAAGGGTAAAAGCAAGGGTAAGGGTAAGGGTAAGGGTAAGGGTAAGGGTAAGGGTAAGGGTAAGGGTAAGGGTAAGCTTACGGGTAAAAGCAAGGGTAAGTGTAAGGGTAAGGGTAAGGGTAAGCTTAAGGGTAAAAGCAAGGGTAAGGGTAAGGGTAAGGGTAAGGGTAAGGGTAAGGGTAAGGGTAAAGGTAAGGGTAAGCCTAAGGGTAAAAGCAAGGGTAAGGGTAAGGGTAAGGGTAAGGGTAAGGGTAAGGGTAAGGGTAAGGGTAAGGGTAAGGGTAAAGGTAAGGGTAAGGGTAAGGGTAAGCTTAAGGGTAAAAGCAAGGGTGAGGTTAAGGGTAAGGGTAAGGGTAAGGGTAAGGGTAAGGGTAAGGGTAAGGGTAAGGGTAAGGGTAAGGGTAAGGGTAAGGGTAAGGGTAAGGGTAAGGGTAAGGGTAAGGGTAAGCCTAAGGGTAAAAGCAAGGGTAAGGGTAAGGGTAAGGGTAAGGGTAAGGGTAAGCTTAAGGGTAAAAGCAAGGGTAAGGGTAAGGGTAAGGGTAAGGGTAAGGGTAAGGGTAAGCTTAAGGGTAAAAGCAAGGGTAAGGGTAAGGGTAAGGGTAAGGGTAAGGGTAAGGGTAAGGGTAAGGGTAAGGGTAAGGGTAAGGGTAAAGGTAAGGGTAAGCCTAAGGGTAAAAGCAAGGGTATGGGTAAGGGTAAGGGTAAGGGTAAGGGTAAGGGTAAGGGTAAGGGTAAGGGTAAGGGTAAGGGTAAGGGTAAGCTTAAGGGTAAAAGCAAGGGTAAGGGTAAGGGTAAGGGTAAGGGTAAGGGTAAGAGTAAGGGTAAGGGTAAGGGTAAGGGTAAGGGTAAGGGTAAGCTTAAGGGTAAAAGCAAGGGTAAGGGTAAGGGTAAGGGTAAGGGTAAGGGTAAGGGTAAGGGTAAGGGTAAGGGTAAGGGTAAGGGTAAGGGTAAGGGTAAGCTTAAGGGTAAAAGCAAGGGTAAGGGTAAGGGTAAGGGTAAGGGTAAGGGTAAGGGTAAGGGTAAGGGTAAGGGTGAGGGTAAGGGTAAGCTTAAGGGTAAAAGCAAGGGTAAGGGTAAGGGTAAGGGTAAGGGTAAGGGTAAGGGTAAGGGTAAGGGTAAGCCTAAGGGTAAAAGCAAGGGTAAGGGTAAGGGTAAAAGCAAGGGTAAGGGTAAGGGTTAGGGTAAGGGTAAGGGTAAGGGTAAGGGTAAGGGTAAGGGTAAGGGTAAGGGTAACCTTAAGGGTAAAAGCAAGGGTAAGGGTAAGGGTAAGGGTAAGGGTAAGTGTAAGCTTAAGGGTAAAAGCAAGGGTAAGGGTAAGTGTAAGTGTAAAGGTAAGCGTAAGCCTTAGGGTAAAAGCAAGGGTAAGGGTAAGGGTAAGGGTAAGGGTAAGGGTAAGGGTAAGGGTAAGGGTAAGGGTAAGCTTAAGGGTAAAAGCAAGGGTAAGGGTAAGGGTAAGGGTAAGGGTAAGGGTAAGGGTAAGGGTAAGGGTAAGGGTAAGCTTAAGGGTAAAAGCAAGGGTAAGGGTAAGGGTAAGGGTAAGGGTAAGGGTAAGGGTAAGGGTAAGGGTAAGGGTAAGGGTAAGGGTAAGGGTAAGGGTAAGGGTAAGGGTAAGGGTAAGCTTAAGGGTAAAAGCAAGGGTAAGGGTTAGGGTAAGGGTAAGGGTAAGGGTAAGGGTAAGCTTGAGGGTAAAAGCAAGGGTAAGGGTAAGGGTAAGGGTAAGGGTAAAGGTAAGGGTAAGCCTAAGGGTAAAAGCAAGGGTAAGGGTAAGGGTAAGGGTAAGGGTAAGGGTAAGGGTAAGGGTAAGGGTAAGGGTAAGGGTAAGGGTAAGGGTAAGCTTAAGGGTAAAAGCAAGGGTAAGGGTAAGGGTAAGGGTAAGAAAAGGGTAAGGGTAAGCCTAAGGGTAAAAGCAAGGGTAAGGGTAAGGGTAAAAGCAAGGGTAAGGGTAAGGGTTAGGGTAAGGGTAAGGGTAAGGGTAAGGGTAAGGGTAAGGGTAAGGGTAAGGGTAAACTTAAGGGTAAAAGCAAGGGTAAGGGTAAGGGTAAGGGTAAGGGTAAGGGTAAGTGTAAGCTTAAGGGTAAAAGCAAGGGTAAGGGTAAGGGTAAGGGTAAAGGTAAGCGTAAGCCTTAGGGTAAAAGCAAGGGTAAGGGTAAGGGTAAGGGTAAGGGTAAGGGTAAGGGTAAGGGTAAGGGTAAGGGTAAGGGTAAGGGTAAGGGTAAGGGTAAGCGTAAGGGTAAGCTTAAGGGTAAAAGCAAGGGTAAGGGTAAGGGTAAGGGTAAGGGTAAGGGTAAGGGTAAGGGTAAGGGTAAGGGTAAGGGTAAGCTTAAGGGTAAAAGCAAGGGTAAGGGTAAGGGTAAGGGTAAGGGTAAGGGTAAGGGTAAGGGTAAGGGTAAGGGTAAGGGTAAGGGTAAGGGTAAGGGTAAGCTTAAGGGTAAAAGCAAGGGTAAGGGTTAGGGTAAGGGTAAGGGTAAGGGTAAGGGTAAGCTTGAGGGTAAAAGCAAGGGTAAGGGTAAGGGTAAGGGTAAGGGTAAGGGTAAAGGTAAGGGTAAGCCTAAGGGTAAAAGCAAGGGTAAGGGTAAGGGTAAGGGTAAGGGTAAGGGTAAGGGTAAGGGTAAGGGTAAGGGTAAGGGTAAGGGTAAGGGTAAGGGTAAGGGTAAGGGTAAGCTTAAGGGTATAAGCAAGGGTAAGGGTAAGGGTAAGGGTGAGGGTAAGGGTAAGGGTAAGGGTAAGGGTAAGCTTAAGGGTAAAAGCAAGGGTAAGGGTAAGGGTAAGGGTAAGGGTAAGGGTAAGGGTAAGGGTAAGCTTAAGGGTAAAAGCAAGGGTAAGGGTAAGGGTAAGGGTAAGGGTAAGGGTAAGGGTAAGGGTAAGGGTAAGGGTAAGGGTAAGGGTAAGGGTAAAGGTTAGGGTAAGCCTAAGGGTAAAAGCAAGGGTAGGGGTAAAGGTAAGGGTAAGGGTAAGGGTAAGGGTAAGGGTAAGGGTAAGGGTAAGGGTAAGGGTAAGGGTAAGGGTAAGGGTAAGGGTGAGGGTAAGGGTAAGCTTAAGGGTAAAAGCAAGGGTAAGGGTAAGGGTAAGGGTAAGGGTAAGGGTAAGGGTAAGGGTAAGGGTAAGGGTAAGCCTAAGGGTAAAAGCAAGGGTAAGGGTAAGGGTAAAAGCAAGGGTAAGGGTAAGGGTTAGGGTAAGGGTAAGGGTAAGGGTAAGGGTAAGGGTAAGGGTAAGGGTAAGGGTAACCTTAAGGGTAAAAGCAAGGGTAAGGGTAAGGGTAAGGGTAAGGGTAAGTGTAAGCTTAAGGGTAAAAGCAAGGGTAAGGGTAAGTGTAAGGGTAAAGGTAAGCGTAAGCCTTAGGGTAAAAGCAAGGGTAAGGGTAAGGGTAAGGGTAAGGGTAAGGGTAAGGGTAAGGGTAAGGGTAAGGGTAAGCTTAAGGGTAAAAGCAAGGGTAAGGGTAAGGGTAAGGGTAAGGGTAAGGGTAAGGGTAAGGGTAAGGGTAAGGGTAAGGGTAAGCTTAAGGGTAAAAGCAAGGGTAAGGGTAAGGGTAAGGGTAAGGGTAAGGGTAAGGGTAAGGGTAAGGGTAAGGGTAAGGGTAAGGGTAAGGGTAAGGGTAAGGGTAAGGGTAAGGGTAAGCTTAAGGGTAAAAGCAAGGGTAAGGGTTAGGGTAAGGGTAAGGGTAAGGGTAAGGGTAAGCTTGAGGGTAAAAGCAAGGGTAAGGGTAAGGGTAAGGGTAAGGGTAAAGGTAAGGGTAAGCCTAAGGGTAAAAGCAAGGGTAAGGGTAAGGGTAAGGGTAAGGGTAAGGGTAAGGGTAAGGGTAAGGGTAAGGGTAAGGGTAAGCTTAAGGGTAAAAGCAAGGGTAAGGGTAAGGGTAAGGGTAAGGGTAAGGGTAAGGGTAAGGGTAAGCCTAAGGGTAAAAGCAAGGGTAAGGGTAAGGGTAAAAGCAAGGGTAAGGGTAAGGGTTAGGGTAAGGGTAAGGGTAAGGGTAAGGGTAAGGGTAAGGGTAAGGGTAAGCTTAAGGGTAAAAGCAAGGGTAAGGGTAAGGGTAAGGGTAAGGGTAAGTGTAAGCTTAAGGGTAAAAGCAAGGGTAAGGGTAAGGGTAAGGGTAAAGGTAAGCGTAAGCCTTAGGGTAAAAGCAAGGGTAAGGGTAAGGGTAAGGGTAAGGGTAAGGGTAAGGGTAAGGGTAAGGGTAAGGGTAAGGGTAAGCGTAAGGGTAAGCTTAAGGGTAAAAGCAAGGGTAAGGGTAAGGGTGAGGGTAAGGGTAAGGGTAAGGGTAAGGGTAAGGGTAAAGGTAAGCTTAAGGGTAAAAGCAAGGGTAAGGGTAAGGGTAAGGGTAAGGGTAAGGGTAAGGGTAAGGGTAAGGGTAAGGGTAAGGGTAAGGGTAAGGGTAAGGGTAAGGGTAAGGGTAAGCTAAAGGGTAAAAGCAAGGGTAAGGGTTAGGGTAAGGGTAAGGGTAAGGGTAAGGGTAAGCTTGAGGGTAAAAGCAAGGGTAAGGGTAAGCGTAAGGGTAAGGGTAAGGGTAAAGGTAAGGGTAAGCCTAAGGGTAAAAGCAAGGGTAAGGGTAAGGGTAAGGGTAAGGGTAAGGGTAAGGGTAAGGGTAAGGGTAAGGGTAAGGGTAAGGGTAAGGGTAAGGGTAAGGGTAAGGGTAAGGGTAAGGGTAAGGGTAAGGGTAAGCTTAAGGGTATAAGCAAGGGTAAGGGTAAGGGTAAGGGTGAGGGTAAGGGTAAGGGTAAGGGTAAGGGTAAGCTTAAGGGTAAAAGCAAGGGTAAGGGTAAGGGTAAGGGTAAGGGTAAGGGTAAGGGTAAGGGTAAGCTTAAGGGTAAAAGCAAAGGTAAGGGTAAGGGTAAGTGTAAGGGTAAGGGTAAAAGCAAGGGTAAGGGTAAGGGTAAGGGTAAGGGTAAGGGTAAGGGTAAGGGTAAGGGTAAGGGTAAGGGTAAGCTTAAGGGTAAAAGCAAGGGTAAGGGTAAGGGTAAGGGTAAGGGTAAGGGTAAGGGTAAGGGTAAGGGTAAGGGTAAGGGTAAGGGTAAGGGTAAGTGTAAGCTTAAGGGTAAAAGCAAGGGTAAGGGTTAGGGTAAGGGTAAGGGTAAGGGTAAGGGTAAGCTTGAGGGTAAAAGCAAGGGTAAGGGTAAGGGTAAGGGTAAGGGTAAGGGTAAAGGTAAGGGTAAGCCTAAGGGTAAAAGCAAGGGTAAGGGTAAGGGTAAGGGTAAGGGAAAGGGTAAGGGTAAGGGTAAGGGTAAGGGTAAGGGTAAGGGTAAGGGTAAGGGTAAGGGTAAGGGTAAGCTTAAGGGTATAAGCAAGGGTAAGGGTAAGGGTAAGGGTGAGGGTAAGGGTAAGGGTAAGGGTAAGGGTAAGCTTAAGGGTAAAAGCAAGGGTAAGGGTAAGGGTAAGGGTAAGGGTAAGGGTAAGGGTAAGGGTAAGCTTAAGGGTAAAAGCAAGGGTAAGGGTAAGGGTAAGGGTAAGGGTAAGGGTAAGGGTAAGGGTAAGGGTAAGGGTAAGGGTAAGGGTAAGGGTAAGGGTAAAGGTTAGGGTAAGCCTAAGGGTAAAAGCAAGGGTAGGGGTAAAGGTAAGGGTAAGGGTAAGGGTAAGGGTAAGGGTAAGGGTAAGGGTAAGGGTAAGGGTAAGGGTAAGGGTAAGGGTGAGGGTAAGGGTAAGCTTAAGGGTAAAAGCAAGGGTAAGGGTAAGGGTAAGGGTAAGGGTAAGGGTAAGGGTAAGGGTAAGGGTAAGGGTAAGCCTAAGGGTAAAAGCAAGGGTAAGGGTAAGGGTAAAAGCAAGGGTAAGGGTAAGGGTTAGGGTAAGGGTAAGGGTAAGGGTAAGGGTAAGGGTAAGGGTAAGGGTAAGGGTAACCTTAAGGGTAAAAGCAAGGGTAAGGGTAAGGGTAAGGGTAAGGGTAAGTGTAAGCTTAAGGGTAAAAGCAAGGGTAAGGGTAAGTGTAAGGGTAAAGGTAAGCGTAAGCCTTAGGGTAAAAGCAAGGGTAAGGGTAAGGGTAAGGGTAAGGGTAAGGGTAAGGGTAAGGGTAAGGGTAAGGGTAAGGGTAAGCTTAAGGGTAAAAGCAAGGGTAAGGGTAAGGGTAAGGGTAAGGGTAAGGGTAAGGGTAAGGGTAAGGGTAAGGGTAAGGGTAAGGGTAAGCTTAAGGGTAAAAGCAAGGGTAAGGGTAAGGGTAAGGGTAAGGGTAAGGGTAAGGGTAAGGGTAAGGGTAAGGGTAAGGGTAAGGGTAAGGGTAAGGGTAAGGGTAAGGGTAAGGGTAAGCTTAAGGGTAAAAGCAAGGGTAAGGGTTAGGGTAAGGGTAAGGGTAAGGGTAAGGGTAAGCTTGAGGGTAAAAGCAAGGGTAAGGGTAAGGGTAAGGGTAAGGGTAAAGGTAAGGGTAAGCCTAAGGGTAAAAGCAAGGGTAAGGGTAAGGGTAAGGGTAAGGGTAAGGGTAAGGGTAAGGGTAAGGGTAAGGGTAAGGGTAAGCTTAAGGGTAAAAGCAAGGGTAAGGGTAAGGGTAAGGGTAAGGGTAAGGGTAAGGGTAAGCCTAAGGGTAAAAGCAAGGGTAAGGGTAAGGGTAAAAGCAAGGGTAAGGGTAAGGGTTAGGGTAAGGGTAAGGGTAAGGGTAAGGGTAAGGGTAAGGGTAAGGGTAAGGGTAAGGGTAAGCTTAAGGGTAAAAGCAAGGGTAAGGGTAAGGGTAAGGGTAAGGGTGAGTGTAAGCTTAAGGGTAAAAGCAAGGGTAAGGGTAAGGGTAAGGGTAAAGGTAAGCGTAAGCCTTAGGGTAAAAGCAAGGGTAAGGGTAAGGGTAAGGGTAAGGGTAAGGGTAAGGGTAAGGGTAAGGGTAAGGGTAAGGGTAAGGGTAAGCGTAAGGGTAAGCTTAAGGGTAAAAGCAAGGGTAAGGGTAAGGGTAAGGGTAAGGGTAAGGGTAAGGGTAAGGGTAAGGGTAAAGGTAAGCTTAAGGGTAAAAGCAAGGGTAAGGGTAAGGGTAAGGGTAAGGGTAAGGGTAAGGGTAAGGGTAAGGGTAAGGGTAAGGGTAAGGGTAAGGGTAAGGGTAAGGGTAAGGGTAAGGGTAAGGGTAAGCTTAAGGGTAAAAGCAAGGGTAAGGGTTAGGGTAAGGGTAAGGTTAAGGGTAAGGGTAAGCTTGAGGGTAAAAGCAAGGGTAAGGGTAAGCGTAAGGGTAAGGGTAAGGGTAAAGGTAAGGGTAAGCCTAAGGGTAAAAGCAAGGGTAAGGGTAAGGGTAAGGGTAAGGGTAAGGGTAAGGGTAAGGGTCAGGGTAAGGGTAAGGGTAAGGGTAAGGGTAAGGGTAAGGGTAAGGGTAAGGGTAAGGGTAAGGGTAAGGGTAAGCTTAAGGGTATAAGCAAGGGTAAGGGTAAGGGTAAGGGTGGGGGTAAGGGTAAGGGTAAGGGTAAGGGTAAGCTTAAGGGTAAAAGCAAGGGTAAGGGTAAGGGTAAGGGTAAGGGTAAGGGTAAGGGTAAGGGTAAGCTTAAGGGTAAAAGCAAGGGTAAGGGTAAGGGTAAGTGTAAGGGTAAGGGTAAGGGTAAGGGTAAGGGTAAGGGTAAGGGTAAGGGTAAGGGTAAAGGTTAGGGTAAGCCTAAGGGTAAAAGCAAGGGTAGGGGTAAAGGTAAGGGTAAGGGTAAGGGTAAGGGTAAGGGTAAGGGTAAGGGTAAGGGTAAGGGTAAGGGTAAGGGTAAGGGTAAGGGTAAGGGTAAGCTTAAGGGTAAAAGCAAGGGTAAGGGTAAGGGTAAGGGTAAGGGTAAGCCTAAGGGTAAAACAAGGGTAAGGGTAAGGGTAAGGGTAAGGGTAAGGGTAAGGGTAAGCTTAAGGGTAAAAGCAAGGGTAAGGGTAAGGGTAAGGGTGAGGGTAAGGGTAAGCTTAAGGGTTAAAGCAAGGGTAAGGGTAAGGGTAAGGGTAAGGGTAAGGGTAAGGGTAAGGGTAAAGGTAAGGGTAAGCCTAAGGGTAAAAGCAAGGGTAAGGGTAAGGGTAAGGGTAAGGGTAAGGGTAAGGGTAAGGGTAAGGGTAAGGGTAAGGGTAAGGGTAAGGGTAAGGGTAAGGGTAAGGGTAAGGGTAAGGGTAAGGGTAAGGGTAAGGGTAAGGGTAAGCTTAAGGGTAAAAGCAAGGGTAAGGGTAAGGGTAAGGGTAAGGGTAAGGGTAAGGGTAAGGGTAAGGGTAAGGGTAAGGGTAAGGGTAAGGGTAAGGGTAAGGGTAAGGGTAAGCTTAAGGGTAAAAGCAAGGGTAAGGGTAAGGGTAAGGGTGAGGGTAAGGGTAAGGGTAAGGGTAAGGGTAAGCTTAAGGGTAAAAGCAAGGGTAAGGGTAAGGGTAAGGGTAAGGGTAAGGGTAAGGGTAAGGGTAAGGGTAAGCTTAAGGGTAAAAGCAAGGGTAAGGGTAAGGGTAAGGGTAAGGGTAAGGGTAAGGGTAAGGGTAAGGGTAAAGTAAAGGTAAGGGTAAGCCTAAGTGTAAAAGCAAGGGTAAGGGTAAGGGTTAGGGTAAGGGTAAGGGTAAGGGTAAGGGTAAGGGTAAGGGTAAGGGTAAGGGTAAGGGTAAGGGTGAGTGTAAGGGTAAGGGTAAGGGTAAGCTTAAGGGTAAAAGCAAGGGTAAGGGTAAGGGTAAGGGTAAGGGTAAGGGTAAGGGTAAGGGTAAGGGTAAGGGTAAGGGTAAGGGTAAGGGTAAGCTTAAGGGTAAGGGTAAGTGTAAGGGTAAAGGTAAGGGTAAGCCTAAGGGTAAAAGCAAGGGTAAGGTTAAGGGTTAGGGTAAGGGTAAGGGTAAGGGTAAGGGTAAGGGTAAGGGTAAGTGTAAGGGTTAGGGTAAGGGTAAGCTTAAGGGTAAAAGCAAGGGTAAGGGTAAGGGTAAGGGTAAGGGTAAGGGTAAGGGTAAGGGTAACGGTAAGGGTAAGGGTAAGCTTAAGGGTAAGGGTAAGGGTAAGGGTAAGGGTAAGCCTAAGGGTAAAAGCAAGGGTAAGGGTAAGGGTAACGGTAAGGGTAAGCTTAAGGGTAAAAGCAAGGGTAAGGGTAAGGGTAAGGGTAAGGGTAAGCTTAAGGGTAAAAGCAAGGGTAAGGGTAAGGGTAAGGGTAAGGGTAAGGGTAAGGGTAAGGGTAAGGGTAAAGGTAAGGGTAAGCCTAAGGGTAAAAGCAAGGGTAAGGGTAAGGGTAAGGGTAAGGGTAAGGGTAAGGGTAAGGGTAAGGGTAAGGGTAAGGGTAAGGGTAAGGGTAAGGGTAAGCTTAAGGGTAAAAGCAAGGGTAAGGGTAAGGGTAAGGGTAAGGGTAAGGGTAAGGGTAAGGGTAAGGGTAAGGGTAAGGGTAAGGGTAAGGGTAAGGGTAAGGGTAAGGGTAAGGGTAAGGGTAAGGGTAAGGGTAAGGGTAAGGGTAAGGGTAAGGGTAAGGGTAAGGGTAAGGGTAAGGGTAAGGGTAAGGGTAAGGGTAAGGGTAAGGGTAAGGGTAAGGGTAAGGGTAAGGGTAAGGGTAAGGGTAAGGGTAAGGGTAAGGGTAAGGGTAAGGGTAAGCTTAAGGGTAAAAGCAAGGGTGAGGGTAAGGGTAAGGGTAAGGGTAAGGGTAAGGGTAAGGGTAAGGGTAAGGGTAAGGGTAAGGGTAAGGGTAAGCTTAAGGGTAAAAGCGAGGGTAAGGGTAAGGGTAAGGGTAAGGGTAAGGGTAAGGGTAAGGGTAAGGGTAAGGGTAAGGGTAAGCTTAAGGGTAAGGATAAGGGTAAGGGTAAAAGCAAGGGTAAGGGTAAGGGTAAGGGTAAGGGTAAGGGTAAGGGTAAGCTTAAGGGTAAAAGCAAGGGTAAGGGTAAGGGTGAGGGTAAGGGTAAGGGTAAGGGTAAGGGTTAGGGTAAGCTTAAGGGTAAGGGTAAGGGTAAGGGTAAGGGTAAGCTTAAGAGTAAAAGCAAGGGTAAGGGTAAGGGTAAGGGTAAGGGTAAGGGTAAGCTTAAGGGTAAAAGCAAGGGTAAGGGAAAGGGTAAGGGTAAGGGTAAGGGTAAGGGTAAGCTTAAGGGTAAAAGCAAGGGTAAGGGAAAGCTTAAGGGTAAAAGCAAGGGTAAGGGTAAGGGTAAGGGTAAGGGTAAGGGTAAGGGTAAGGGTAAGGGTAAAGGTAAGGGTAAGCCTAAGGGTAAAAGCAAGGGTAAGGGTAAGGGTAAGGGTAAGGGTAAGGGTAAGAGTAAGGGTAAGGGTAAGGGTAAGGGTAAGCTTAAGGGTAAAAGCAAGGGTAAGGGTAAGGGTAAGGGTAAGGGTAAGCCTAAGGGTAAAAGCAAGGGTAAGGGTAAGGGTAAGTGTAAGGGTAAGGGTAAGCTTAAGGGTAAAAGCAAGGGTAAGGGTAAGGGTAAGGGTAAGGGTAAGGGTAAGGGTAAGGGTAAGCTTAAGGGTAAAAGCAAGGGTGAGGGTAAGGGTAAGGGTAAGGGTAAGGGTAAGGGTAAGGGTGAGGGTAAGGGTAAGCTTAAGGGTAAAAGCAAGGGTAAGGGTAAGGGTAAGGGTAAGGGTAAGGGTAAGGGTAAGGGTAAGGGTAAGGGTAAGGGTAAGGGTAAGGGTAAAGGTAAGGGTAAGGGTAAGGGTAAGGGTAAGGGTAAGGGTAAGGGTAAGGGTAAGGGTAAGGGTAAGGGTAAGGGTAAGGGTAAGGGTAAGGGTAAGGGTAAGCTTAAGGGTAAAAGCAAGGGTAAGGGTAAGGGTAAGGGTAAGGGTAAGCCTAAGGGTAAAAGCAAGGGTAAGGGTAAGGGTAAGGGTAAGGGTAAGGGTAAGCTTAAAGGTAAAAGCAAGGGTAAGGGTAAGGGTAAGGGAAAGGGTAAGGGTAAGGGTAAGCTTAAGGGTAAAAGCAAGGGTAAGGGTAAGGGTAAGGGTAAGGGTAAGGGTAAGGGTAAGGGTAAGGGTAAGGGTAAGGGTAAAGGTAAGGGTAAGCCTTAGGGTAAAAGCAAGGGTAAGGTTAAGGGTAAGGGTAAGGGTAAGGGTAAGGGTAAGGGTAAGGGTAAGGGTAAGGGTAAGGGTAAGGGTAAGGGTAAGGGTAAGGGTAAGGGTAAGGGTAAGGGTAAGGGTAAGGGTAAGGGTAAGCTTAAGGGTAAAAGCAAGGGTAAGGGTAAGGGTAAGGGTAAGCTTAAGGGTAAGGGAAGGGTAAGGGTAAGGGTAAGCTCAAGGGTAAAAGCAAGGGTAAGGGTAAGGGTAAGGGTAAGGGTAAGGGTAAGCTTAAGGGTAAAAGCAAGGGTAAGGGTAAGGGTAAGGGTAAGGGTAAGGGTAAGGGTAAGGGTAAGGGTAAGGGTAAGGGTAAGGGTAAGGGTAAGGGTAAGCTTAAGGGTAAGGGTAAGGGTAAGGGTAAGGGTAAGCTTAAGGGTAAAAGCAAGGGTAAGGTTAAGGGTAAGGGTAAGGGTAAGGGTTAGGGTAAGGGTAAGGTTAAGCTTAAGGGTAAGGGTAAGGGTAAGGGTAAGGGTAAGGGTAAGCTTAAGGGTAAAAGCAAGGGTAAGGGTAAGGGTAAGGGTAAGGGTAAGGGTAAGCTTAAGGGTAAGGGTAAGGGTAAGGGTAAGGGTAAGCTTAAGGGTAAAAGCAAGGGTAAGGGTAAGGGTAAGGGTAAGGGTAAGGGTAAGGGTAAGGGTAAGGGTAAGGGTAAGGGTAAGGGTAAGGGTAAGGGTAAGGGTAAGCTTAAGGTTAAGGGTAAGGGTAAGGGTAAGGGTAAGCTTAAGGGTAAAAGCAAGGGTAAGGGTAAGGGTAAGGGTAAGGGTAAGGGTAAGCTTAAGGGTAAAAGCAAGGGTAAGGGTAAGGGTAAGGGTAAGGGTAAGGGTAAGGGTAAGGGTAAGGGTAAGCTTAAGGGTAAGGGTAAGGGTAAGGGTGAGGGTAAGCTTAAGGGTAAAAGCAAGGGTAAGGGTAAGGGTAAGGGTAAGGGTAAGGGTAAGGGTAAGGGTAAGGGTAAGGGTAAGCTTAAGGGTAAAAGTAAGGGTAAGGGTAAGGGTAAGGGTAAGGGTTAGGGTAAGGGTAAGGGTAAGGGTAAGGGTAAGCTTAAGGGTAAAAGCAAGGGTAAGGGTAAGGGTAAGGGTAAGGGTAAGGGTAAGGGTAAGGGTAAAGGTAAGGGTAAGCCTAAGGGTAAAAGCAAGGGTAAGGGTAAGGGTAAGGGTAAGGGTAAGGGTAAGGGTAAGGGAAAGGGTAAGGGTAAGGGTAAGGGTAAGGGTAAGGGTAAGCTTAAGGGTAAAAGCAAGGGTAAGGGTAAGGGTAAGGGTAAGGGTAAGGGTAAGCCTAAGGGTAAAAGCAAGGGTAAGGGTTAGGGTAAGGCTAAGTGTAAGGGTAAGGGTAAGCTTAAGGGTAAAAGCAAGGGTAAGGGTAAGGGTAAGGGTAAGGCTTACCCTTACCCTCACCCTTACCCTTGCTTTTACCCTTAAGCTTACCCTTACCCTTATCCTTACCCTCACCCTTACCCTTACCCTTACCCTTACCCTTACCCTTTCCCTTACCCTTACCCTTACCCTTACCCTTACCCTTACCTTTACCCTTACCCTTACCCTTACCCTTGCTTTTACCCTTAGGCTTACCCTAACCTTTACCCTTACCCTTACCCTTACCCTTACCCTTGCTTTTACCCTTAAGCTTACCCTTACCCTTACCCTTACCCTTACCCTTACCCTTACCCTTGCTTTTACCCTTAAGCTTACCCTTACCCTTACCCTTACCCTTACCCTTGCTTTTACCCTTAAGCTTACCCTTACCCTTACCCTTTTCCTTACCCTTAAGCTTAACCTTACCCTTACCCTTACCCTTACCCTTACACTTACCCTTACCCTTACCCTTGCTTTTACCCTTAAGCTTACCCTTACCCTTACCCTTACCCTTACCCTTACCCTTACACTTACCCTTACCCTTACCCTTACCCTTACCCTTACCCTTGCATTTACCCTTAGGCTTACCCTTACCTTTACCCTTACCCTTACCCTTACCCTTACCCTTACCCTTACCCTTACCCTTACCCTTACCCTTACCCTTACCCTTGCTTTTACCCTTAAGCTTACCCTTACCCTTACCCTTACCCTTACCCTTACCCTTACCCTTACCCTTGCTTTTACCCTAAAGCTTACCCTTACCCTTACCCTTACCCTTACCCTTACCCTTACCCTCACCCTTACCCTTACCCTTACCCTTACCCTTGCTTTTACCCTTAAGCTTACCCTTACCCTTACCCTTACCCTTACCCTTACCCTTACCCTTACCCTTACCCTTACCCTTGCTTTTACCCTTAAGCTTACCCTTACCCTTACCCTTACCCTTACCCTTACCCTAACCCTTACCCTTACCCTTACCCTTACCCTTACCCTTACCCTTGCTTTTACCCTTAGGCTTACCCTTACCTTTCCCCTCACCCTTACCCTTACCCTTACCCTTACCCTTACCCTTACCCTTGCTTTTACCCTTAAGCTTACCCTTACCCTTACCCTTACCCTTACCCTTACCCTTACCCTTACCCTTACCCTTACCCTTGCTTTTACCCTTAGGCTTACCCTTACATTTACCCTTACCCTTACCCTTACCCTTACCCTTACCCTTACACTTACCCTTACCCTTGCTTTTACCCTTAAGCTTACCCTTACCCTTACCCTTTCCCTTACCCTTACCCTTACCCTTGCTTTTACCTCTAAGCTTACCCTTACCCTTACCCTTACCCTTGCTTTTACCCTTAAGCTTACCCTTACCCTTACCCTTACCCTCACCCTTACCCTTACCCTTACCCTTACCCTTACCCTTTCCCTTACCCTTACCCTTACCCTTACCCTTACCCTTACCTTTACCCTTACCCTTACCCTTACCCTTGCTTTTACCCTTAGGCTTACCCTTACCTTTACCCTTACCCTTACCCTTACCCTTACCCTTGCTTTTACCCTTAAGCTTACCCTTACCCTTACCCTTACCCTTACCCTTACCCTTACCCTTGCTTTTACCCTTAAGCTTACCCTTACCCTTACCCTTACCCTTACCCTTACCCTTGCTTTTACCCTTAAGCTTACCCTTACCCTTACCCTTTTCCTTACCCTTAAGCTTAACCTTACCCTTACCCTTACCCTTACCCTTACCCTTACCCTTACCCTTACCCTTGCTTTTACCCTTAAGCTTACCCTTACCCTTACCCTTACCCTTACCCTTACCCTTACACTTACCCTTACCCTTACCCTTACCCTTACCCTTACCCTTGCATTTACCCTTAGGCTTACCCTTATCTTTACCCTAACCCTTACCCTTACCCTAACCCTTACCCTTACCCTTACCCTTACCCTTGCTTTTACCCTTAAGCTTACCCTTACCCTTACCCTTACCCTTACCCTTACCCTTACCCTTACCCTTACCCTTACCCTTACCCTTACCCTTACCCTTACCCTTACCCTTACCCTTACCCTTGCTTTTACCCTAAAGCTTACCCTTACCCTTACCCTTACCCTTACCCTTACCCTTACCCTTACCCTTACCCTTACCCTTACCCTTACCCTTGCTTTTACCCTTAAGCTTACCCTTACCCTTACCCTTACCCTTACCCTTACCCTTACCCTTACCCTTACCCTTACCCTTACCCTTGCTTTTACCCTTATGCTTACCCTTACCCTTACCCTTACCCTTACCCTTACCCTTACCCTTACCCTTACCCTTACCCTTACCCTTACCCTTACCCTTACCCTTACCCTTACCCTTACCCTTGCTTTTACCCTTAGGCTTACCCTTACCTTTACCCTTACCCTTACCCTTACCCTTACCCTTACCCTTACCCTTACCCTTGCTTTTACCCTTAAGCTTACCCTTACCCTTACCCTTACCCTTACCCTTACCCTTACCCTTACCCTTACCCTTACCCTTACCCTTGCTTTTACCCTTAGGCTTACCCTTACCTTTACCCTTACCCTTACCCTTACCCTTACCCTTACCCTTACACTTACCCTTACCCTTGCTTTTACCCTTAAGCTTACCCTTACCCTTACCCTTTCCCTTACCCTTACCCTTACCCTTGCTTTTACCTTTAAGCTTACCCTTACCCTTACCCTTACCCTTACCCTTGCTTTTACCCTTAGGCTTACCCTTACCCTTACCCTTACCCTTACCCTTGCTTTTACCCTTAAGCTTACCCTTACCCTTACCCTTACCCTTACCCTTACCCTTACCCTTACCCTTACCCTTACCCTTACCCTTACCCTTACCCTTACCCTTACCCTTACCCTTACCCTTACCCTTACCCTTACCCTTACCCTTACCTTTACCCTTACCCTTACCCTTACCCTTACCCTTACCCTTACCCTTACCCTTACCCTTACCCTTGCTTTTACCCTTAAGCTTACCCTTACCCTTACCCTTACCCTTACCCTTACCCTTACACTCACCCTTGCTTTTACCCTTAAGCTTACCCTTACCCTTACCCTTACTCTTACCCTTACCCTTACCCTTACCCTTGCTTTTACCCTTAAGCTTACCCTTACCCTTCCCTTACCCTTACCCTTGCTTTTACCCTTAGGCTTACCCTTACCCTTACCCTTACCCTTACCCTTACCCTTGCTTTTACCCTTAAGCTTACCCTTAACCTTACCCTTACCCTTACCCTTACCCTTGCTTTTACCCTTAAGCTTACCCTTACCCTTACCCTTACCCTTACTCTTACCCTTACCCTTACCCTTACCCTTACCCTTACCCTTGCTTTTACCCTTAGGCTTACCCTTACCTTTACCCTTACCCTTACCCTTACCCTTACCCTTACCCTTACCCTTACCCTTACCCTTGCTTTTACCCTTAGGCTTACCCTTACCTTTACCCTTACCCTTACCCTTACCCTTACCCTTACCCTTACCCTTGCTTTTACCCTTAAGCTTACCCTTACCCTTACCCTCACCCTTACCCTTACCCTTACCCTTACCCTTGCTTTTACCCTTAAGCTTACCCTTACCCTTACCCTTACCCTTACCCTTACCCTTGCTTTTACCCTTGGGCTTACCCTTACCCTTACCCTTACCCTTACCCTTAAGCTTACCCTTACCCTTACCCTTACCCTTACCCTTACCCTTACCCTTACCCTTACCCTTACCCTTGCTTTTACACTTAAGCTTACCCTTACCCTTACCCTTACACTTACCCTTACCCTTACCCTTACCCTTACCCTTACCCTTACCCTTACCCTAACCCTTACCCTTACCCTTGCTTTTACCCTTAGGCTTACCCTTAGGCTTACCCTTACCTTTACCCTTACCCTTACCCTTACCCTTAAGCTTACCCTTACCCTTACCCTTACCCTTACCCTTACCCTTACCCTTACCCTTACCCTTACCCTTACCCTTACCCTTACCCTTACCCTTACCCTTACCCTTGCTTTTACCCTTAAGCTTACCCTTACCCTTACCCTTACACTTACCCTTACCCTTACCCTTACCCTTACCCTTACCCTAACCCTTACCCTAACCCTTACCCTTACCCTTGCTTTTACCCTTAGGCTTACCCTTACCTTTACCCTTACCCTTACCCTTACCCTTACCCTTACCCTTACCCTTACCCTTACCCTTACCCTTACCCTTGCTTTTACCCTTAAGCTTACCCTTACCCTTACCCTTACCCTTACCCTTACCCTTGCTTTTACCCTTAAGCTTACCCTTACCCTTACCCTTACCCTTACCCTCACCCTTACCCTTACCCTTACCCTTGCATTTACCCTTAAGCTTACCCTTACCCTTACCCTTACCCTTACCCTTACCCTTACCCTTACCCTTACCCTTACCCTTACCCTTACCCTTACCCTTACCCTTACCCTTGCTTTTACCCTTAAGCTTACCCTTACCCTTACCCTTACCCTTACCCTTACCCTTACCCTTACCCTTACCCTTACCCTTACCCTTACCCTTACCCTTACCCTTACCCTTACCCTTACCCTTACCCTTACCCTTACCCTTACCCTTACCCTTACCCTTACCCTCACCCTTACCCTTGCTTTTACCCTTAGGCTTACCCTTACCTTTACCCTTACCCTTACCCTTACCCTTACCCTTACCCTTGCTTTAACCCTTAAGCTTACCCTTACCCTCACCCTTACCCTTACCCTTACCCTTGCTTTTACCCTTAAGCTTACCCTTACCCTTACCCTTACCTTTACCCTTGTTTTACCCTTAGGCTTACCCTTACCCTTACCCTTACCCTTACCCTTGCTTTTACCCTTAAGCTTACCCTTACCCTTACCCTTACCCTTACCCTTACCCTTACCCTTACCCTTACCTTTACCCTTACCCTTGCTTTTACCCTTAGGCTTACCCTAACCTTTACCCTTACCCTTACCCTTACCCTTACCCTTACCCTTACCCTTACCCTTACCCTTACCCTTACCCTTACCCTTACCCTTACCCTTACCCTTGCTTTTACCCTTAAGCTTACCCTTACCCTTACCCTTACCCTCACCCTTACCCTTACCCTTACCCTTGCTTATACCCTTAAGCTTACCCTTACCCTTACCCTTACCCTTACCCTTACCCTTACCCTTACCCTTACCCTTACCCTTACCCTTACCCTTACCCTTGCTTTTACCCTTAGGCTTACCCTTACCTTTACCCTTACCCTTACCCTTACCCTTACCCTTGCTTTTACCCTCAAGCTTACCCTTACCCTTACCCTTACCCTAACCCTAACCCTTACCCTTGCTTTTACCCTTAAGCTTACCCTTACCCTTACCCTTACCCTTACCCTTACCCTTACCCTTAACCTTACCCTTACCCTTACCCTTGCTTTTACCCTTAAGCTTACCCTTACCCTTACCCTTACCCTTACCCTTACCCTTACCCTTACCCTTACCCTTACCCTTACCCTTACCCTTGCTTTTACCCTTAAGCTTACCCTTACCCTTACCCTTACCCTTACCCTTACCCTTACCCTTACCCTTACCCTTACCCTTGCTTTTACCCTAAGGCTTACCCTTACCTTTACCCTTACCCTTACCCTTACCCTTGCTTTTACCCTTAAGCTTACACTTACCCTTACCCTTACCCTTGCTTTTACCCTTAAGCTTACCCTTACCCTTACCCTTACCCTTACCCTTACCCTTACCCTTACCCTTACCCTTACCCTTACCCTTGCTTTTACCCTTACCCTTACCCTTGCTTTTACCCTTAGGCTTACCCTTACCCTTACCCTTACCCTTACCCTTACCCTTACCCTTACCCTTGCTTTTACCCTTAAGCTTACCCTTACCCTTACCCTTACCCTTACCCTTACCCTTACCCTTACCCTTACCCTTACCCTTACCCTTACCCTTACCCTTACCCTTACCCTTACCCTTACCCTTGCTTTTACCCTTAAGCTTACCCTTACCCTTACCCTTACCCTTACCCTTACCCTTACCCTTACCCTTACCCTTACCCTTACCCTTACCCTTACCCTTACCCTTTCCCTTACCCTTGCTTTTACCCTTAAGCTTACCCTTACCCTTACCCTTACCCTTACCCTTACCCTTACCCTTACCCTTACCCTTACCCTTACCCTTACCCTTACCCTTACCCTTACCCTTGCTTTTACCCTTAAGCTTACCCTTACCCTTACCCTTACCCTTACCCTTACCCTTACCCTTACCCTTACCCTTACCCTTACCCTTACCCTTTCTCTTACCCTTACCCATACCCTTGCTTTTACCCTTAGGCTTACCCTTACCTTTACCCTTACCCTTACCCTTACCCTTACCCTTACCCTTACCCTTACCCTTACCCTTACCCTTACCCTTACCCTTACCCTTACCCTTACCCTTAACCTTACCCTTACCCTTACCCTTGCTTTTACCCTTAAGCTTACCCTTACCCTTACCCTTACCCTTACCCTTACCCTTACCCTTACCCTTACCCTTACCCTTACCCTTACCCTTGCTTTTACCCTTAAGCTTACCCTTACCCTTACCCTCACCCTTACCCTTACCCTTACCCTTACCCTTGCTTTTACCCTTAAGCTTACCCTTACCCTTACCCTTACCCTTACCCTTACCCTTGCTTTTACCCTTGGGCTTACCCTTACCCTTACCCTTACCCTTACCCTTAAGCTTACCCTTACCCTTACCCTTACCCTTACCCTTACCCTTACCCTTACCCTTACCCTTACCCTTGCTTTTACACTTAAGCTTACCCTTACCCTTACCCTTACACTTACCCTTACCCTTACCCTTACCCTTACCCTTACCCTTACCCTTACCCTTACCCTTACCCTAACCCTTACCCTTACCCTTGCTTTTACCCTTAGGCTTACCCTTAGGCTTACCCTTACCTTTACCCTTACCCTTACCCTTACCCTTAAGCTTACCCTTACCCTTACCCTTACCCTTACCCTTACCCTTACCCTTACCCTTACCCTTACCCTTACCCTTACCCTTACCCTTACCCTTACCCTTGCTTTTACCCTTAAGCTTACCCTTACCCTTACCCTTACACTTACCCTTACCCTTACCCTTACCCTTACCCTTACCCTAACCCTTACCCTAACCCTTACCCTTACCCTTGCTTTTACCCTTAGGCTTACCCTTACCTTTACCCTTACCCTTACCCTTACCCTTACCCTTACCCTTACCCTTACCCTTACCCTTACCCTTACCCTTGCTTTTACCCTTAAGCTTACCCTTACCCTTACCCTTACCCTTACCCTTACCCTTGCTTTTACCCTTAAGCTTACCCTTACCCTTACCCTTACCCTTACCCTCACCCTTACCCTTACCCTTACCCTTGCATTTACCCTTAAGCTTACCCTTACCCTTACCCTTACCCTTACCCTTACCCTTACCCTTACCCTTACCCTTACCCTTACCCTTACCCTTACCCTTGCTTTTACCCTTAAGCTTACCCTTACCCTTACCCTTACCCTTACCCTTACCCTTACCCTTACCCTTACCCTTACCCTTACCCTTACCCTTACCCTTACCCTTACCCTTACCCTTACCCTTACCCTTACCCTTACCCTTACCCTTACCCTTACCCTTACCCTTACCCTCACCCTTACCCTTGCTTTTACCCTTAGGCTCACCCTTACCTTTACCCTTACCCTTACCCTTACCCTTACCCTTACCCTTGCTTTAACCCTTAAGCTTACCCTTACCCTCACCCTTACCCTTACCCTTTCCCTTGCTTTTACCCTTAAGCTTACCCTTACCCTTACCCTTACCTTTACCCTTGTTTTACCCTTAGGCTTACCCTTACCCTTACCCTTACCCTTACCCTTGCTTTTACCCTTAAGCTTACCCTTACCCTTACCCTTACCCTTACCCTTACCCTTACCCTTACCTTTACCCTTACCCTTGCTTTTACCCTTAGGCTTACCCTAACCTTTACCCTTACCCTTACCCTTACCCTTACCCTTACCCTTACCCTTACCCTTACCCTTACCCTTACCCTTACCCTTACCCTTACCCTTACCCTTGCTTTTACCCTTAAGCTTACCCTTACCCTTACCCTTACCCTCACCCTTACCCTTACCCTTACCCTTGCTTATACCCTTAAGCTTACCCTTACCCTTACCCTTACCCTTACCCTTACCCTTACCCTTACCCTTACCCTTACCCTTACCCTTACCCTTACCCTTGCTTTTACCCTTAGGCTTACCCTTACCTTTACCCTTACCCTTACCCTTACCCTTACCCTTGCTTTTACCCTCAAGCTTACCCTTACCCTTACCCTTACCCTTACCCTAACCCTTACCCTTGCTTTTACCCTTAAGCTTACCCTTACCCTTACCCTTACCCTTACCCTTACCCTTACCCTTACCCTTACCCTTAACCTTACCCTTACCCTTACCCTTGCTTTTACCCTTAAGCTTACCCTTACCCTTACCCTTACCCTTACCCTTACCCTTACCCTTACCCTTACCCTTACCCTTACCCTTACCCTTACCCTTGCTTTTACCCTTAAGCTTACCCTTACCCTTACCCTTACCCTTACCCTTACCCTTACCCTTACCCTTACCCTTACCCTTGCTTTTACCCTAAGGCTTACCCTTACCTTTACCCTTACCCTTACCCTTACCCTTGCTTTTACCCTTAAGCTTACACTTACCCTTACCCTTACCCTTGCTTTTACCCTTAAGCTTACCCTTACCCTTACCCTTACCCTTACCCTTACCCTTACCCTTACCCTTACCCTTACCCTTACCCTTGCTTTTACCCTTACCCTTACCCTTGCTTTTACCCTTAGGCTTACCCTTACCCTTACCCTTACCCTTACCCTTACCCTTACCCTTACCCTTGCTTTTACCCTTAAGCTTACCCTTACCCTTACCCTTACCCTTACCCTTACCCTTACCCTTACCCTTACCCTTACCCTTACCCTTACCCTTACCCTTACCCTTACCCTTACCCTTGCTTTTACCCTTAAGCTTACCCTTACCCTTACCCTTACCCTTACCCTTACCCTTACCCTTACCCTTACCCTTACCCTTACCCTTACCCTTACCCTTTCCCTTACCCTTGCTTTTACCCTTAAGCTTACCCTTACCCTTACCCTTACCCTTACCCTTACCCTTACCCTTACCCTTACCCTTACCCTTACCCTTACCCTTACCCTTACCCTTACCCTTACCCTTGCTTTTACCCTTAAGCTTACCCTTACCCTTACCCTTACCCTTACCCTTACCCTTACCCTTACCCTTACCCTTACCCTTACCCTTACCCTTACCCTTTCTCTTACCCTTACCCATACCCTTGCTTTTACCCTTAGGCTTACCCTTACCTTTACCCTTACCCTTACCCTTACCCTTACCCTTACCCTTACCCTTACCCTTACCCTTACCCTTACCCTTACCCTTGCTTTTACCCTTAAGCTTACCCTTACCCTTACCCTTACCCTTACCCTTACCCTTGCTTTTACCCTTAAGCTTACCCTTACCCTTACCCTTACCCTTACCCTTGCTTTTACCCTTAGGCTTACCCTTACCCTTACCCTTACCCTTACCCTTACCCTTACCCTTACCCTTACCCTTACCCTTACCCTTACCCTTACCCTTACCCTTACCCTTACCCTTACCCTCACCCTTGCTTGTACCCTTAAGCTTACACTTACCCTTACCCTTACCCTTACCCTTACCCTTACCCTTACCCTTACCCTTACCCTTACCCTTACCCTTACCCTTACCCTTACCCTTACCCTTACCCTTACCCTTACCCTTACCCTTACCCTTACCCTTACCCTTACCCTTGCTTTTACCCTTAGTCTTACCCTTACCTTTACCCTTACCCTTACCCTTACCCTTACCCTTACCCTTACCCTTACCCTTAAGCTTACCCTTACCCTTACCCTTACCCTTACCCTTGCTTTTACCCTTAAGCTTACCCTTACCCTTACCCTTACCCTTACCCTTACCCTTACCCTTACCCTTACCCTTAGCCTTACCCTTACCCTTGCTTTTACCCCTAAGCTTACCCTTACCCTTACCCTTACCCTTACCCTTACCCTCACCCTTACCCTTGCTTTTACCCTTAAGCTTACCCTTACCCTTACCCTTACCCTTACCCTTACCCTTACCCTTACCCTTACCCTTACCCTTACCCTTACCCTTACCCTTACCCTTACCCTTACCCTTACCCTTACCCTTACCCTTGCTTTTACCCTTAGGCTTACCCTTACCTTTACCCTTACCCTTACCCTTACCCTTACCCTTACCCTTACCCTTGCTTTTACCCTTAAGCTTACCCTTACCCTTACCCTTACCCTTACCCTTACCGTTACCCTTGCTTTTACCCTTAAGCTTACCCTTACCCGTACCCTTACCCTTACCCTTACCCTTGCTTTTACCCTTAGGCTTACCCTTACCCTTACCCTTACCCTTACCCTTGCTTTTACCCTTAAGCTTACCCTTACACTTACCCTTACCGTTACCCTTACCCTTACCCTTACCCTTACCCTTACCCTTACCCTTACCCTTACCCTTGCTTTTACCCTTAGGCTTACCCTCACCTTTACCCTTACCCTTACCCTTACCCTTACCCTTACCCTTACCCTTACCCTTACCCTTACCCTTACCCTTACCCTTACCCTTACCCTTACCCTTGCTTTTACCCTTAAGCTTACCCTTACCCTTACCCTTACCCTTACCCTTACCCTTACCCTTGCTTTTACCCTTAAGCTTACCCTTACCCTTACCCTTACCCTTACCCTTACCCTCACCCTTACCCTTACCCTTACCCTTGCTTATACCCTTAAGCTTACCCTTACCCTTACCCTTACCCTTACCCTTACCCTTACCCTTACCCTTACCCTTACCCTTACCCTTACCCTTACCATTACCCTTGCTTTTACCCTTAGGCTTACCCTTACCTTTACCCTTACCCTTACCCTTACCCTTACCCTTACCCTTACCCTTAC
The DNA here is from genome assembly GCA_958510865.1 of Myrrha octodecimguttata. Taxonomy (NCBI): domain Eukaryota; kingdom Metazoa; phylum Arthropoda; class Insecta; order Coleoptera; family Coccinellidae; genus Myrrha; species Myrrha octodecimguttata. The sequence goes on from CAUEHS010000689.1 coordinate 60,690, forward strand.
CCTTACCCTTACCCTTACCCTTGCTTTTACCCTTAAGCTTACCCTTACCCTTACCCTTACCCTTACCCTAACCCTTACCCTTGCTTTTACCCTTTAGCTTACCCTTACCCTTACCCTTAGCCTTACCCTTACCCTTACCCTTACCCTGACCATTACCCTTACCCTTACCCTTACCCTTACCCTTACCCTTACCCTTACCCTTACCCTTGCTTTTACCCTTAAGCTTACCCTTACCCTTACCCTTACCCTTACCCTTACCCTTACCCTTACCCTTACCCTTACCCTTACCCTTACCCTTACCCTTACCCTTACCCTTACCCTTACCCTTGCTTTTACCCTTAAGCTTACCCTTACCCTTACCCTTACCCTTACCCTTACCCTTGCTTTTACCCTTAGGCTTACCCTTACCTTTACCCTTACCCTTACCCTTACCCTTACCCTTACCCTTACCCTTACCCTTACCCTTACCCTTGCTTTTACCCTTAAGCTTACCCTTACCCTTACCCTTACCCTTACCCTTACCCTTACCCTTGCTTTTACCCTTAAGCTTACCCTTACCCTTACCCTTACCCTTACCCTTACCCTTGCTTTTACCCTTAGGCTTACCCTTACCCTTACCCTTACCCTTACCCTTGCTTTTACCCTTAAGCTTACCCTTACCCTTACCCTTACTCTTACCCTTACCCTTACCCTTACCCTTACCCTTACCCTTACCCTTACCCTTACCCTTACCCTTACCCTTACCCTTACCCTTGCTTTTACCCTTAGGCTTACCCTTACCTTTACCCTTACCCTAACCCTTACCCTTACCCTTACCCTTACCCTTACCCTTACCCTTGCTTTTACCCTTAAGCTTACCCTTACCCTTACCCTTACCCTTACCCTTACCCTTACCCTTACCCTTACCCTTACCCTTGCTTTTACCCTTAAGCTTACCCTTACCCTTACCCTTACCCTTACCCTTACCCTTACCCTTACCCTTACCCTTACCCTTACCCTTACCCTTACCCTTACCCTTACCCTTACCCTTGCTTTTACCCTTAAGCTTACCCTTACCCTTACCCTTACCCTTACCCTTACCCTTACCCTTACCCTTACCCTTACCCTTGCTTTTACCCTAAGGCTTACCCTTACCTTTACCCTTACCCTTACCCTTACCCTTGCTTTTACCCTTAAGCTTACACTTACCCTTACCCTTACCCTTGCTTTTACCCTTAAGCTTACCCTTACCCTTACCCTTACCCTTACCCTTACCCTTACCCTTACCCTTACCCTTACCCTTACCCTTGCTTTTACCCTTACCCTTACCCTTGCTTTTACCCTTAGGCTTACCCTTACCCTTACCCTTACCCTTACCCTTACCCTTACCCTTACCCTTGCTTTTACCCTTAAGCTTACCCTTACCCTTACCCTTACCCTTACCCTTACCCTTGCTTTTACCCTTAAGCTTACCCTTACCCTTACCCTTACCCTTACCCTCACCCTTACCCTTACCCTTACCCTTGCATTTACCCTTAAGCTTACCCTTACCCTTACCCTTACCCTTACCCTTACCCTTACCCTTACCCTTACCCTTACCCTTACCCTTACCCTTGCTTTTACCCTTAAGCTTACCCTTACCCTTACCCTTACCCTTACCCTTACCCTTACCCTTACCCTCACCCTTACCCTTACCCTTACCCTTACCCTTACCCTTACCCTTACCCTTACCCTTACCCTTACCCTTACCCTCACCCTTACCCTTGCTTTTACCCTTAGGCTTACCCTTACCTTTACCCTTACCCTTACCCTTACCCTTACCCTTACCCTTGCTTTAACCCTTAAGCTTACCCTTACCCTCACCCTTACCCTTACCCTTGCTTTTACCCTTAAGCTTACCCTTACCCTTACCCTTACCTTTACCCTTGTTTTACCCTTAGGCTTACCCTTACCCTTACCCTTACCCTTACCCTTGCTTTTACCCTTAAGCTTACCCTTACCCTTACCCTTACCCTTACCCTTACCCTTACCCTTACCCTTACCCTTACCCTTACCCTTACCCTTACCCTTACCCTTACCTTTACCCTTACCCTTGCTTTTACCCTTAGGCTTACCCTAACCTTTACCCTTACCCTTACCCTTACCCTTACCCTTACCCTTACCCTTACCCTTACCCTTACCCTTACCCTTACCCTTACCCTTACCCTTACCCTTACCCTTGCTTTTACCCTTAAGCTTACCCTTACCCTTACCCTTACCCTTACCCTTACCCTTACCCTTGCTTTTACCCTTAAGCTTACCCTTACCCTTACCCTTACCCTCACCCTTACCCTTACCCTTACCCTTGCTTATACCCTTAAGCTTACCCTTACCCTTACCCTTACCCTTACCCTTACCCTTACCCTTACCCTTACCCTTACCCTTACCCTTACCCTTACCCTTACCCTTACCCTTACCCTTACCCTTGCTTTTACCCTTAGGCTTACCCTTACCTTTACCCTTACCCTTACCCTTACCCTAACCCTTGCTTTTACCCTCAAGCTTACCCTTACCCTTACCCTTACCCTTACCCTTACCCTTAACCTTACCCTTACCCTTACCCTTGCTTTTACCCTTAAGCTTACCCTTACCCTTACAATTACCCTTACCCTTACCCTTACCCTTACCCTTACCCTTACCCTTGCTTTTACCCTTAAGCTTACCCTTACCCTTACCATTACCCTTACCCTTACCCTTACCCTTACCCTTACCCTTACCCTTGCTTTTACCCTAAGGCTTACCCTTACCTTTACCCTTACCCTTACCCTTACCCTTAACCTTACCCTTACACTTACCCTTGCTTTTACCCTTAAGCTTACCCTTACCCTTACCCTTACCCTTACCCTTACCCTTACCCTTACCCTTACCCTTACCCTTGCTTTTACCCTTAAGCTTACCCTTACCCTTACCCTTACCCTTGCTTTTACCCTTAAGCTTACCCTTACCCTTACCCTTACCCTTACCCTTACCCTTAACCTTACCCTTACCCTTACCCTTGCTTTTACCCTTAAGCTTACCCTTACCCTTACCCTTACCCTTACCCTTACCCTTACCCTTACCCTTACCCTTACCCTTACCCTTACCCTTGCTTTTACCCTTAAGCTTACCCTTACCCTTACCCTTACCCTTACCCTTACCCTTACCCTTACCCTTACCCTTACCCTTGCTTTTACCCTAAGGCTTACCCTTACCTTTACCCTTACCCTTACCCTTACCCTTGCTTTTACCCTTAAGCTTACACTTACCCTTACCCTTACCCTTGCTTTTACCCTTAAGCTTACCCTTACCCTTACCCTTACCCTTACCCTTACCCTTACCCTTACCCTTACCCTTACCCTTACCCTTGCTTTTACCCTTACCCTTACCCTTGCTTTTACCCTTAGGCTTACCCTTACCCTTACCCTTACCCTTACCCTTACACTTACCCTTACCCTTACCCTTGCTTTTACCCTTAAGCTTACCCTTACCCTTACCCTTACCCTTACCCTTACCCTTACCCTTACCCTTACCCTTACCCTTACCCTTACCCTTACCCTTACCCTTACCCTTACCCTTACCCTTACCCTTACCCTTACCCTTACCCTTGCTTTTACCCTTAAGCTTACCCTTACCCTTACCCTTACCCTTACCCTTACCCTTACCCTTACCCTTACCCTTACCCTTGCTTTTACCCTTAAGCTTACCCTTACCCTTACCCTTACCCTTACCCTTACCCTTACCCTTACCTTTACCCTTACCCTTACCCTTACCCTTACCCTTACCCTTGCTTTTACCCTTAAGCTTACCCTTACCCTTACCCTTACCCTTACCCTTACCCTTACCCTTACCCTTACCCTTACCCTTACCCTTACCCTTACCCTTACCCTTACCCTTACTCTTACCCTTACCCATACCCTTGCTTTTACCCTTAGGCTTACCCTTACCTTTACCCTTACCCTTACCCTTACCCTTACCCTTACCCTTACCCTTACCCTTACCCTTACCCTTACCCTTACCCTTACCCTTACCCTTACCCTTACCCTTGCTTTTACCCTTAAGCTTACCCTTACCCTTACCCTTACCCTTACCCTTACCCTTACCCTTGCTTTTACCCTTAAGCTTACCCTTACCCTTACCCTTACCCTTACCCTTACCCTTACCCTTGCTTTTACCCTTAGGCTTACCCTTACCCTTACCCTTACCCTTACCCTTACCCTTACCCTTACCCTTACCCTTACCCTTACCCTTACCCTTACCCTTACCCTTACCCTCACCCTTGCTTTTACCCTTAAGCTTACCCTTACCCTTACCCTTACCCTTACCCTTACCCTTACCCTTACCCTTACCCTTACCCTTACCCTTACCCTTACCCTTACCCTTACCCTTACCCTTACCCTTACCCTTACCCTTACCCTTACCCTTACCCTTACCCTTACCCTTACCCTTACCCTTACCCTTACCCTTACCTTTACCCTTGCTTTTACCCTTAGGCTTACCCTTACCTTTACCCTTACCCTTACCCTTACCCTTACCCTTACCCTTACCCTTACCCTTAAGCTTACCCTTACCCTTACCCTTACCCTTACCCTTGCTTTTACCCTTAAGCTTACCCTTACCCTTACCCTTACCCTTACCCTTACCCTTACCCTTACCCTTACCCTTACCCTTACCCTTACCCTTACCCTTACCCTTGCTTTTACCCCTAAGCTTACCCTTACCCTTACCCTTACCCTTACCCTTACCCTTACCCTTACCCTTGCTTTTACCCTTAAGCTTACCCTTACCCTTACCCTTACCCTTACCCTTACCCTTACCCTTACCCTTACCCTTACCCTTACCCTTACCCTTACCCTTACCCTTACCCTTACCCTTACCCTTACCCTTGCTTTTACCCTTAGGCTTACCCTTACCTTTACCCTTACCCTTACCCTTACCCTTACCCTTACCCTTACCCTTACCCTTGCTTTTACCCTTAAGCTTACCCTTACCCTTACCCTTACCCTTACCCTTACCCTTACCCTTGCTTTTACCCTTAAGCTTACCCTTACCCTTACCCTTACCCTTACCCTTACCCTTACCCTTGCTTTTACCCTTAGGCTTACCCTTACCCTTACCCTTACCCTTACCCTTGCTTTTACCCTTAAGCTTACCCTTACACTTACCCTTACCGTTACCCTTACCCTTACCTTTACCCTTACCCTTACCCTTACCCTTACCCTTACCCTTGCTTTTACCCTTAGGCTTACCCTCACCTTTACCCTTACCCTTACCCTTACCCTTACCCTTACCCTTACCCTTACCCTTACCCTTACCCTTACCCTTACCCTTACCCTTACCCTTGCTTTTACCCTTAAGCTTACCCTTACCCTTACCCTTACCCTTACCCTTACCCTTACCCTTGCTTTTACCCTAAGCTTACCCTTACCCTTACCCTTACCCTTACCCTTACCCTCACCCTTACCCTTACCCTTACCCTTGCTTATACCCTTAAGCTTACCCTTACCCTTACCCTTACCCTTACCCTTACCCTTACCCTTACCCTTACCCTTACCCTTACCCTTACCCTTACCCTTACCCTTACCCTTACCCTTACCCTTACCCTTACCCTTACCCTTACCCTTGCTTTTACCCTTAGGCTTACCCTTACCTTTACCCTTACCCTTACCCTTACCCTTACCCTTACCCTTACCCTTACCCTTATCCTTACCCTTACCCTTGCTTTTACCCTTAAGCTTACCCTTACCCTTACCCTTACCCTTACCCTTACCCTAACCCATACCCTTGCTTTTACCCTTTAGCTTACCCTTACCCTTACCCTTACCCTTACCCTTACCCTTACCATTACCCTTACCCTTACCCTTACCCTTACCCTTACCCTTACCCTTACCCTTACCCTTGCTTTTACCCTTAAGCTTACCCTTACCCTTACCCTTACCCTTACCCTTACCCTTACCCTTACCCTTACCCTTACCCTTACCCTTACCCTTACCCTTACCCTTGCTTTTACCCTTAAGCTTACCCTTACCCTTACCCTTACCCTTACCCTTACCCTTGCTTTTACCCTTAGGCTTACCCTTACCTTTACCCTTACCCTTACCCTTACCCTTACCCTTACCCTTACCCTTACCCTTACCCTTACCATTGCTTTTACCCTTAAGCTTACCCTCACCCTTACCCTTACCCTTACCCTTACCCTTACCCTTGCTTTTACCCTTAAGCTTACCCTTACCCTTACCCTTACCCTTACCCTTACCCTTGCTTTTACCCTTAGGCTTACCCTTACCCTTACCCTTACCCTTACCCTTGCTTTTACCCTTAAGCTTACCCTTACCCTTACCCTTACTCTTACCCTTACCCTTACCCTTACCCTTACCCTTACCCTTACCCTTACCCTTACCCTTACCCTTACCCTTGCTTTTACCCTTAGGCTTACCCTTACCTTTACCCTTACCCTAACCCTTACCCTTACCCTTACCCTTACCCTTACCCTTACCCTTGCTTTTACCCTTAAGCTTACCCTTACCCTTACCCTTACCCTTACCCTTACCCTTACCCTTACCCTTACCCTTGCTTTTACCCTTAAGCTTACCCTTACCCTTACCCTTACCCTTACCCTTACCCTTACCCTTACCCTTACCCTTACCCTTACCCTTACCCTTACCCTTACCCTTACCCTTACCCTTACCCTTGCTTTTACCCTTAAGCTTACCCTTACCCTTACCCTTACCCTTACCCTTACCCTAACCCTTACCCTTGCTTTTACCCTTAAGCTTACCCTTACCCTTACCCTTACCCTTACCCTTACCTTTACCCTTACCCTTACCCTTACCCTTACCCTAACCCTTACCTTTACCCTTACCCTTACCCTTGCTTTTACCCTTAAGCTTACCCTTACCCTTACCCTTACCCTTACCCTTACCCTTACCCTTACCCTTACCCTTACCCTTACCCTTACCCTTGCTTTTACCCTTGAGCTTACCCTTACCCTTACCCTTACCCTTACCCTTACCCTTACCCTTACCCTTACCCTTGCTTTTACCCTTAGGCTTACCCTTACCTTTACCCTTACCCTTACCCTTACCCTTACCCTTACCCTTACCCTTACCCTTGCTTTTACCCTTAAGCTTACCCTTACCCTTACCCTTACCCTTACCCTTACCCTTGCTTTTACCCTTAAGCTTACCCTTACCCTTACCCTTGCCCTTACCCTTACCCTTGCTTTTACCCTTAGGCTTACCCTTACCCTTACCCTTACCCTTGCTTTTACCCTTAAGCTTACCCTTACCCTTACCCTTACTCTTACCCTTACCCTTACCCTTACCCTTACCCTTACCCTTACCCTTACCCTTACCCTTACCCTTACCCTTACCCTTGCTTTTACCCTTAGGCTTACCCTTACCTTTACCCTTACCCTAACCCTTACCCTTACCCTTACCCTTACCCTTACCCTTACCCTTACCCTTACCCTTGCTTTTACCCTTAAGCTTACCCTTACCCTTACCCTTACCCTTACCCTTACCCTTACCCTTACCCTTGCTTTTACCCTTAAGCTTACCCTTACCCTTACCCTTACCCCTACCCTTACCCTTACCCTTAACCTTACCCTTACCCTTACCCTTACCCTTACCCTTACCCTTACCCTTACCCTTACCCTTACCCTTACCCTTACCCTTACCCTTACCCTTACCCTTGCTTTTACCCTTAAGCTTACCCTTACCCTTACTCTTACCCTTACCCTTACCCTTACCCTTACCCTTACCCTTACCCTTACCCTTACCCTTATCCTTGCTTTTACCCTTAGGCTTACCCTTACCTTTACCCTTACCCTTACCCTTACCCTTACCCTTACCCTTGCTTTTACCCTTAAGCTTACCCTTACCCTTACCCTTACCCTTAAGCTTACCCTTACCCTTACCCTTACCCTTACCCTTACCCTTACCCTTACCCTTAACCTTACCCTTGCTTTTACCCTTAAGCTTACCCTTACCCTTACCCTTACCCTTACCCTTACCCTTACCCTTGCTTTTACCCTTAAGCTTACCCTTACCCTTACCCTTACCCTTAAGCTTTCCCTTACCCTTACCCTTACCCTTACCCTTACCCTTACCCTTACCCTTACCCTTACCCTTACCCTTACCCTTACCCTTACCCTTACCCTTACCCTTACCCTTACCCTTACCCTTACCCTTACCCTTGCTTTTACCCTTAAGCTTACCCTTACCCTTACCCTTACCCTTACCCTTAAGCTTACCCTTACCCTTACCCTTACCCTTACCCTTACCCTCACCCTTACCCTTATCCTTGCTTTTACCCTTAAGCTTACCCTTACCCTTACCCTTACCCTTACCCTTAAGCTTACCCTTACCCTTACCCTTACCCTTACCCTTACCCTTACCCTTACCCTTGCTTTTACCCTTAAGCTTACCCTTACCCTTACCCTTACCCTTACCCTTAAGCTTACCCTTACCCTTACCCTTACCCTTACCCTTACCCTTACCCTTACCCTTACCCTTACCCTTACCCTTACCCTTACCCTTACCCTTACCCTTACCCTTACCCTTACCCTTGCTTTTACCCTTAAGCTTACCCTTACCCTTACCCTTACCCTTACCCTAGCTTTTACCCTTAAGCTTACCCTTACCCTTACCCTTACCCTTAAGCTTACCCTTACCCTTACCCTTACCCTTACCCTTACCCTTACCCTTACCCTTACCCTTACCCTTACCCTTACCCTTGCTTTTACCCTTAAGCTTACCCTTACCCTTACCCTTAACCTTACCCTTACCCTTACCCTTACCCTTGCCCTTACCCTTACCCTTACCCTTGCTTTTATCCTTAGGCTTACCCTTACCCTTACCCTTACCCTTACCCCTGCTTTTACCCTTAAGCTTACCCTTACCCTTACCCTTACTCTTACCCTTACCCTTACCCTTACCCTTACCCTTACCCTTACCCTTACCCTTACCCTTACCCTTACCCTTGCTTTTACCCTTAAGCTTACCCTTACCCTTACTCTTACCCTTACCCTTACCCTTACCCTTACCCTTACCCTTACCCTTACCCTTACCCTTATCCTTGCTTTTACCCTTAGGCTTACCCTTACCTTTACCCTTACCCTTACCCTTACCCTTACCCTTACCCTTGCTTTTACCCTTAGGCTTACCCTTTCCCTTACCCCCTTACCCTTACCCTTGCTTTTACCCTTAAGCTTGCCCTTACCCTTACCCTTACCCTTACCCTTACCCTTACCCTTACCCTTACCCTTGCTTTTACCCTTAGGCTTAACCTTACCTTTACCCTTACCCTTACCCTTACCCTTACCCTTACCCTTACCCTTACCCTTACCCTTACCCTTACCCTTACCCTTACCCTTACCCTTGCTTTTACTCTTAAGCTTACCCTTACCCTTACCCTTACCCTTACCCTTACCCTTACCCTTACCCTTACCCTTGCTTTTACCCTTAAGCTTACCCTTACCCTTACCCTTACCCTTACCCTCACCCTTACCCTTACCCTTACCCTTGCTTATACCCTTAAGCTTACCCTTACCCTTACCCTTACCCTTACCCTTACCCTTACCCTTACCCTTACCCTTACCCTTACCCTTACCCTACCCTTACCCTTACCCTTACCCTTACCCTTGCTTTTACCCTTAGGCTTACCCTTACCTTTACCCTTACCCTTACCCTTACCCTTACCCTCACCCTTACCCTTACCCTTACCCTTGCTTTTACCCTTAAGCTTACACTTACCCTTACCCTTACCCTTACCCTTACCCTAACCCTTACCCTTACCCTAACCCTTACCCTTGCTTTTACCCTTAAGCTTACCCTTACCCTTACCCTTACCCTTACCCTTACCCTTACCCTTACCCTTACCCTTACCCTTACCCTTACCCTTACCCTTACCCTTACACTTGCTTTTACCCTTAAGCTTACCCTTACCCTCACCCTTATCCTTACCCTTGCTTTTACCCTTAAGCTTACCCTTACCCTTACCCTTACCCTTACCCTTACCCTTACCCTTACCCTTACCCTTACCCTTACCCTTGCTTTTACTCTTAGGCTTACCCTTACCTTTACCCTTACCCTTACCCTTACCCTTACCCTCACCCTTACCCTTACCCTTGCTTTTACCCTTAAGCTTACCCTTACCCTTACCCTTACCCTTACCCTTACCCTTGCTTTTACCCTTAGGCTTACCCTTACCTTTACCCTCACCCTTACCCTTACCCTTACCCTTACCCTTACCCTTACCCTTGCTTTTACCCTTAAGCTTACCCTTACCCTTACCCTTACCCTTACCCTTACCCTTTCCCTTACCTTTATCCTTACCCTTTCCCTTGCTTTTACCCTTAAGCTTACCCTTACCCTTACCCTTACCCTTACCCTTACCCTTACCCTTACCCTTACCCTTGCTTTTACCCTAAAGCTTACCCTTACCCTTACCCTTACCCTTACCCTTACCCTTACCCTTGCTTTTACCCAAAAGCTTACCCTTACCCTTACCCTTACCCTTACCCTTACCCATACCCTTACCCTTACCCTTACCCTTACCCTTACCCTTGCTTTTACCCTTAAGCTTACCCTTACCCTTACCCTTACCCTTACCCTTACCCTTACCCTTACCCTTACCCTTGCTTTTACCCTTAAGCTTACCCTCACCCTTACCCTTACCCTTACCCTTACCCTTACCCTTACCCTTACCCTTACCCTTACCCTTACCCTTACCCTTACCCTTACCCTTGCTTTTACCCTTAGGCTTACCCTTACCTTTACCCTTACCCTTACCCTTACCCTTACCCTTACCCTTACCCTTACCCTTGCTTTTACCCTTAAGCTTACCCTTACCCTTACCATTACCCTTACCCTTACCCTTACCCTTGCTTTTACCCTTAAGCTTACCCTTACCCTTACCCTTACCCTTACCCTTACCCTTGCTTTTACCCTTAGGCTTACCCTTACCCTTACCCTTACCCTTGCTTTTACCCTTAAGCTTACCCTTTCCCTTACCCTTACCCTTACCCTTACCCTTACCCTTACCCTTACCCTTACCCTTACCCTTACCCTTACCCTTACCCTTACCCTTACCCTTACCCTTACCCTTACCCTTGCTTTTACCCTTAGGCTTACCCTTACCTTTACCCTTACCCTTACTCTTACCCTTACCCTTACCCTTACCCTTACCCTTGCTTTTACCCTTAAGCTTACCCTTACCCTTACCCTTACCCTTACCCTTACCCTTACCCTTACCCTTACCCTTACCCTTGCTTTTACCCTTAAGCTTACCCTTACCCTTACCCTTACCCTTACCCTTACCCTTACCCTTACCCTTACCCTCACCCTTACCCTCACCCGTGCTTTTAACCTTAAGCTTACCCTTACCCTTACCCTTACCCTTACCCTTACCCTTACCCTTGCTTTTACCCTTAAGCTTACCCTTACCCTTACCCTTACCCTTACCCTTACCCTTACCCTTACCCTTGCTTTTACCCTTAGGCTTACCCTTACCCTTACCCTTACCCTTACCCTTGCTTTTACCCTTAAGCTTACCCTTACCCTTACCCTTACCCTTACCCTTACCCTTACCCTTACCCTCACCCTTACCCTTACCCTTACCCTTACCCTTACCCTTACCCTTACCCTTACCCTTACTCTTACCCTTGCTTTTACCCTTAGGCTTACCCTTACCTTTACCCTTACCCTTACCCTTACCCTTACCCTTACCCTTACCCTTACCCTTACCCTTACCCTTACCCTTACCCTTACCCTTACCCTTACTTTTACCCTTAAGCTTACCCTTACCCTTACCCTTACCCTTACCCTTACCCTTACCCTTACCCTTACCCTTACCCTTACCCTTACCCTTACCCTTACCCTTACTTTTACCCTTAAGCTTACCCTTACCCTTACCCTTACCCTTACCCTTACCCTTACCCTTACCCTTGCTTTTACCCTTAAGCTTACCCTTACCCTTACCCTTAAGCTTACCCTTACCCTTACCCTTACCCTTACCCTTACCCTTACCCTTACCCTTACACTTACCCTTACCCTTACCCTTACCCTTACCCTTACCCTTACCCTTGCTTTTACCCTTAAGCTTACCCTTACCCTTACCCTTACCCTTACCCTTACCCTTGCTTTTACCCTTAAGCTTACCCTTACCCTTACCCTTACCCTTACCCTTAAGCTTACCCTTACCCTTACCCTTACCCTTACCCTTACCCTTACCCTTACCCTTACCCTTACCCTTACCCTTACCCTTACCCTTACCCTTACCCTTACCCTTACCCTTACCCTTACCCTTACCCTTACCCTTACCCTTGCTTTTACCCTTAAGCTTACCCTTACCCTTACCCTTACCCTTACCCTTACCCTTGCTTTTACCCTTGAGCTTACCCTTACCCTTACCCTTACCCTTACCCTTAAGCTTACCCTTACCCTTACCCTTACCCTTACCCTTATCCTTACCCTTACCCTTACCCTTACCCTTGCTTTTACCCTTAAGCTTACCCTTACCCTTACCCTTACCCTTACCCTTACCCTTACCCTTACCCTTACCCTTACCCTTACCCTTGCTTTTACCCTTAGGCTTACCCTTACCTTCACCCTTACCCTTACCCTTACCCTTACCCTTACCCTTACCCTTACCCTTACCCTTACCCTTACCCTTGCTTTTACCCTTAAGCTTACCCTTACCCTTACCCTTTCTCTTACCCTTACCCTTACCCTTGCTTTTACCTTTAAGCTTACCCTTACCCTTACCCTTACCCTTGCTTTTACCCTTAGGCTTACCCTTACCCTTACCCTTACCCTTACCCTTGCTTTTACCCTTAAGCTTACCCTTACCCTTACCCTTACCCTTACCCTTACCCTTACCCTTACCCTTACCCTTACCCTTACCCTTACCCTTACCTTTACCCTTACCCTTACCCTTACCCTTACCCTTACCCTTACCCTTACCCTTACCCTTACCCTTACTTTTACCCTTAAGCTTACCCTTACCCTTACCCTTACCCTTACCCTTACCCTCACCCTTGCTTTTACCCTTAAGCTTACCCTTACCCTTACCCTTACCCTTACCCTTACCCTTACCCTTACCCTTGCTTTTACCCTTAAGCTTACCCTTACCCTTACCCTTACCCTTACCCTTACCCTTGCTTTTACCCTTAGGCTTACCCTTACCCTTACCCTTACCCTTAACCTTGCTTTTACCCTTAAGCTTACCCTTACCCTTATTCTTACCCTTACCCTTACTCTTACCCTTACCCTTACCCTTACCCTTATCCTTACCCTTACCCTTGCTTTTACCCTTAGGCTTACCCTTACCTTTACCCTTACCCTTACCCTTACCCTTACCCTTACCCTTACCCTTACCCTTACCCTTGCTTTTACCCTTAAGCTTACCCTTACCCTTACCCTTACCCTTACCCTTACCCTTACCCTTACCCTTACCCTTACCCTTGCTTTTACCCTTAAGCTTACCCTTACCCTTACCCTTACCCTTACCCTTACCCTTACCCTTACCCTTACCCTTACCCTTACCCTTGCTTTTACCCTTAAGCTTACCCTTACCCTTACCCTTACCCTTACCCTTAAGCTTACCCTTACCCTTACCCTTACCCTTACCCTTACCCTTACCCTTACCCTTACCCTTGCTTTTACCCTTAAGCTTACCCTTACCCTTACCCTTACCCTTACCCTTACCCTTACCCTTGCTTTTACCCTTACCCTTATCCTTACCCTTAAGCTTACCCTTACCCTTACCCTTACCCTTACCCTTACCCTTACCCTTACCCTTACCCTTGCTTTTACCCTTAAGCTTACCCTTACCCTTACCCTTACCCTTACCCTTACCCTTACCCTTGCTTTTACCCTTAGGCTTACCCTTACCTTTACCCTTACCCTTACCCTTACCCTTACCCTTACCCTTACCCTTACCCTTACCCTTACCCTTACCCTTGCTTTTACCCTTAAGCTTACCCTTACCCTTACCCTTACCCTTACCCTTACCCTTACCCTTACCCTTACCCTCACCCTTGCTTTTACTCTTAAGCTTACCCTTACCCTTACCCTTACCCTTACCCTTACCCTTACCCTTACCCTTACCCTTACCCTTACCCTTACCCTAACCCTTACCCTTACCCTTACCCTTACCCTTACCCTTACCCTTACCCTTACCCTTGCTTTTACCCTTAAGCTTACCCTTACCCTTACCCTTACCCTTACCCTTACCCTTACCCTTACCCTTACCCTTACCCTTACCCTTACCTTTACCCTTACCCTTGCTTTTACCCTTAGGCTTACCCTTACCTTTACCCTTACCCTTACCCTTACCCTTACCCTTACCCTTGCTTTTACCCTTAAGCTTACCCTTACCCTTACCCTTACCCTTACCCTTACCCTTACCCTTGCTTTTACCCTTAAGCTTACCCTTACCCTTACCCTTACCCTTACCCTTACCCTTGCTTTTACCCTTAGGCTTACCCTTACCCTTAACCTTACCCTTACCCTTAAGCTTACCCTTACCCTTACCCTTACCCTTACCCTTACCCTTACCCTTACCCTTACCCTTACCCTTGCTTTTACCCTTAAGCTTACCCTTACCCTTACCCTTACACTTACCCTTACACTTACCCTTACCCTTACCCTTACCCTTACCCTTACCCTTACCCTAACCCTTACCCTTACCCTTGCTTTTACCCTTAGGCTTACCCTTACCTTTACCCTTACCCTTACCCTTACCCTTAAGCTTACCCTTACCCTTACCCTTACCCTTACCCTTACCCTTACCCTTACCCTTACCCTTACCCTTACCCTTACCCTTACCCTTACCCTTGCTTTTACCCTTAAGCTTACCCTTACCCTTACCCTTACACTTACCCTTACCCTTACCCTTACCCTTACCCTTACCCTTACCCTTACCCTAACCCTTACCCTTACCCTTGCTTTTACCCTTAGGCTTACCCTTACCTTTACCCTTACCCTTACCCTTACCCTTACCCTTACCCTTACCCTTACCCTTGCTTTTACCCTTAAGCTTACCCTTACCCTTACCCTTACCCTTACCCTTACCCTTACCCTTACCCTTACCCTTACCCTTGCTTTTACCCTTAAGCTTACCCTTACCCTTACCCTTACCCTTACCCTCACCCTTACACTTACCCTTACCCTTGCTTTTACCCTTAAGCTTACCCTTACCCATACCCTTACCCTTACCCTTACCCTTACCATTACCCTTACCCTTACCCTTACCCTTACCCTTACCCTTGCTTTTACCCTTAAGCTTACCCTTACCCTTACCCTTACCCTTACCCTTACCCTTACCCTTACCCTTACCCTTACCCTTACCCTTACCCTTACCCTTACTCTTACCCTTACCCTTGCTTTTACCCTTAGGCTTACCCTTACCTTTACCCTTTCCCTTACCCTTACCCTTACCCTTACCCTTGCTTTAACCCTTAAGCTTACCCTTACCCTCACCCTTACCCTTACCCTTACCCTTGCTTTTACCCTTAAGCTTACTCTTACCCTTACCCTTACCCTCACCCTTACCCTTGTTTTACCCTTAGGCTTACCCTTACCCTTACCCTTACTCTTACCCTTGCTTTTACCCTTAAGCTTACCCTTACCCTTACCCTTACCCTTACCCTTACCCTTACCCTTACCCTTACCCTTACCTTTACCCTTACCCTTGCTTTTACCCTTAGGCTTACCCTTACCTTTACCCTTACCCTTACCCTTACCCTTACCCTTACCCTTACCCTTACCCTTACCCTTACCCTTACCCTTACCCTTGCTTTTACCCTTAAGCTTACCCTTACCCTTACCCTTACCCTTACCCTTACCCTTACCCTTACCCTTGCTTTTACCCTTAAGCTTACCCTTACCCTTACCCTGACCCTCACCCTTACCCTTACCCTTACCCTTGCTTATACCCTTAAGCTTACCCTTACCCTTACCCTTACCCTTACCCTTACCCTTACCCTTACCCTTACCCTTACCCTTACCCTTACCCTTACCCTTACCCTTGCTTTTACCCTTAGGCTTACCCTTACCTTTACCCTTACCCTTACCCTTACCCTTACCCTTGCTTTTACCCTCAAGCTTACCCTTACCCTTACCCTTACCCTTACCCTAACCCTTACCCTTGCTTTTACCCTTAAGCTTACCCTTACCCTTACCCTTACCCTTACCCTTACCCTTACCCTTACCCTTACCCTTACCCTTACCCTTACCCTTACCCTTACCCTTACCCTTACTCTTACCCTTACCCTTGCTTTTACCCTTAAGCTTACCCTTACCCTTACCCTTACCCTTACCCTTACCCTTACCCTTACCCTTACCCTTACCCTTACCCTAACCCTTACCCTTACCCTTACCCTTACCCTTACCCTTACCCTTACCCTTACCCTTACCCTTGCTTTTACCCTTAAGCTTACCCTTACCCTTACCCTTACCCTTACCCTTACCCTTACCCTTACCCTTACCCTTACCCTTACCCTTACCCTTACCCTTACCCTTACCCTTACCCTTGCTTTTACCCTAAGGCTTACCCTTACCTTTACCCTTACCCTTACCCTTACCCTTGCTTTTACCCTTAAGCTTACACTTACCCTTACCCTTACCCTTACCCTTACCCTTACCCTTGCTTTTACCCTTAAGCTTACCCTTACCCTTACCCTTACCCTTACCCTTACCCTTACCCTTACCCTTACCCTTGACCTTACCCTTGCTTTTACCCTTACCCTTACCCTTGCTTTTACCCTTAGGCTTACCCTTACCCTTACCCTTACCCTTACCCTTACCCTTACCCTTACCCTTACCCTTACCCTTACCCTTGCTTTTACCCTTAAGCTTACCCTTACCCTTACCCTTACCCTTACCCTTACCCTTACCCTTACCCTTACCCTTACCCTTACCCTTACCCTTACCCTTACCCTTGCTTTTACCCTTAAGCTTACCCTTACCCTTACCCTTACCCTTACCCTTACCCTTACCCTTACCCTTACCCTTACCCTTACCCTTACCCTTACCCTTACCCTTACCCTTACCCTTGCTTTTACCCTTAAGCTTACCCTTACCCTTACCCTTACCCTTACCCTTACCCTTACCCTTACCCTTACCCTTACCCTTACCCTTACTCTTACCCTTACCCTTGCTTTTACCCTTAGGCTTACCCTTACCTTTACCCTTTCCCTTACCCTTACCCTTACCCTTACCCTTGCTTTAACCCTTAAGCTTACCCTTACCCTCACCCTTACCCTTACCCTTACCCTTGCTTTTACCCTTAAGCTTACTCTTACCCTTACCCTTACCCTTACCCTTACCCTTGTTTTACCCTTAGGCTTACCCTTACCCTTACCCTTACTCTTACCCTTGCTTTTACCCTTAAGCTTACCCTTACCCTTACCCTTACCCTTACCCTTACCCTTACCCTTACCCTTACCCTTACCCTTACCTTTACCCTTACCCTTGCTTTTACCCTTAGGCTTACCCTTACCTTTACCCTTACCCTTACCCTTACCCTTACCCTTACCCTTGCTTTAACCCTTAAGCTTACCCTTACCCTCACCCTTACCCTTACCCTTACCCTTGCTTTTACCCTTAAGCTTACTCTTACCCTTACCCTTACCCTTACCCTTACCCTTGTTTTACCCTTAGGCATACCCTTACCCTTACCCTTACTCTTACCCTTGCTTTTACCCTTAAGCTTACCCTTACCCTTACCCTTACCCTTACCCTTACCCTTACCCTTACCCTTACCCTTACCTTTACCCTTACCCTTGCTTTTACCCTTAGGCTTACCCTTACCTTTACCCTTACCCTTACCCTTACCCTTACCCTTACCCTTACCCTTACCCTTACCCTTACCCTTACCCTTGCTTTTACCCTTAAGCTTACCCTTACCCTTACCCTTACCCTTACCCTTACCCTTACCCTTGCTTTTACCCTTAAGCTTACCCTTACCCTTACCCTGACCCTCACCCTTACCCTTACCCTTACCCTTGCTTATACCCTTAAGCTTACCCTTACCCTTACCCTTACCCTTACCCTTACCCTTACCCTTACCCTTACCCTTACCCTTACCCTTACCCTTACCCTTACCCTTACCCTTACCCTTACCCTTACCCTTGCTTTTACCCTTAGGCTTACCCTTACCTTTACCCTTACCCTTACCCTTACCCTTACCCTTGCTTTTACCCTCAAGCTTACCCTTACCCTTACCCTTACCCTTACCCTAACCCTTACCCTTGCTTTTACCCTTAAGCTTACCCTTACCCTTACCCTTACCCTTACCCTTACCCTTACCCTTACCCTTACCCTTACCCTTACCCTTACCCTTACCCTTACCCTTACCCTTACCCTTACTCTTACCCTTACCCTTGCTTTCACCCTTAAGCTTACCCTTACCCTTACCCTTACCCTTACCCTTACCCTTACCCTTACCCTTACCCTTACCCTTACCCTTACCCTTACCCTTACCCTTACCCTTACCCTTACCCTTACCCTTACCCTTGCTTTTACCCTTAAGCTTACCCTTACCCTTACCCTTACCCTTACCCTTACCCTTACCCTTACCCTTACCCTTACCCTTACCCTTACCCTTACCCTTACCCTTACCCTCACCCTTACCCTTGCTTTTACCCTAAGGCTTACCCTTACCTTTACACTTACCCTTACCCTTACCCTTGCTTTTACCCTTAAGCTTACACTTACCCTTACCCTTACCCTTACCCTTACCCTTACCCTTGCTTTTACCCTTAAGCTTACCCTTACCCTTACCCTTACCCTTACCCTTACCCTTACCCTTACCCTTACCCTTGACCTTACCCTTGCTTTTACCCTTACCCTTACCCTTGCTTTTACCCTTAGGCTTACCCTTACCCTTACCCTTACCCTTACCCTTACCCTTACCCTTACCCTTACCCTTACCCTTACCCTTGCTTTTACCCTTAAGCTTACCCTTACCCTTACTCTTACCCTTACCCTTACCCTTACCCTTACCCTTACCCTTACCCTTACCCTTACCCTTACCCTTACCCTTGCTTTTACCCTTAAGCTTACCCTTACCCTTACCCTTACCCTTACCCTTACCCTTACCCTTACCCTTACCCTTACCCTTACCCTTACCCTTACCCTTACCCTTACCCTTACCCTTGCTTTTACCCTTAAGCTTACCCTTACCCTTACCCTTACCCTTACCCTTACCCTTACCCTTACCCTTACCCTTACCCTTACCCTTACTCTTACCCTTACCCTTGCTTTTACCCTTAGGCTTACCCTTACCTTTACCCTTTCCCTTACCCTTACCCTTACCCTTACCCTTGCTTTAACCCTTAAGCTTACCCTTACCCTCACCCTTACCCTTACCCTTACCCTTGCTTTTACCCTTAAGCTTACTCTTACCCTTACCCTTACCCTTACCCTTACCCTTGTTTTACCCTTAGGCTTACCCTTACCCTTACCCTTACTCTTACCCTTGCTTTTACCCTAAAGCTTACCCTTACCCTTACCCTTACCCTTACCCTTACCCTTACCCTTACCCTTACCCTTACCCTTACCTTTACCCTTACCCTTGCTTTTACCCTTAGGCTTACCCTTACCTTTACCCTTACCCTTACCCTTACCCTTACCCTTACCCTTACCCTTACCCTTACCCTTACCCTTACCCTTACCCTTGCTTTTACCCTTAAGCTTACCCTTACCCTTACCCTTACCCTTACCCTTACCCTTACCCTTGCTTTTACCCTTAAGCTTACCCTTACCCTTACCCTGACCCTCACCCTTACCCTTACCCTTACCCTTGCTTATACCCTTAAGCTTACCCTTACCCTTACCCTTACCCTTACCCTTACCCTTACCCTTACCCTTACCCTTACCCTTACCCTTACCCTTTCCCTTACCCTTACCCTTGCTTTTACCCTTAGGCTTACCCTTACCTTTACCCTTACCCTTACCCTTACCCTTACCCTTGCTTTTACCCTCAAGCCTACCCTTACCCTTACCCTTACCCTTACCCTAACCCTTACCCTTGCTTTTACCCTCAAGCTTACCCTTACCCTTACCCTTACCCTTACCCTTACCCTTACCCTTACCCTTACCCTTACCCTTACCCTTACCCTTACCCTTACCCTTACCCTTACCCTTGCTTTTACCCTTAAGCTTACCCTTACCCTTACCCTTACCCTTACCCTTACCCTTACCCTTACCCTTACCCTTACCCTTACCCTTACCCTTACCCTCACCCTTACCCTTACCCTTACCCTTACCCTTACCCTTACCCTTACCCTTGCTTTTACCCTTAAGCTTACCCTTACCCTTACCCTTACCCTTACCCTTACCCTTACCCTTACCCTTACCCTTACCCTTACCCTTACCCTTACCTTTACCCTTACCCTTACCCTTGCTTTTACCCTAAGGCTTACCCTTACCTTTACCCTTACCCTTACCCTTACCCTTGCTTTTACCCTTAAGCTTACACTTACCCTTACCCTTACCCTTACCCTTACCCTTACCCTTGCTTTTACCCTTAAGCTTACCCTTACCCTCACCCTTACCCTTACCCTTACCCTTACCCTTACCCTTACCCTTGACCTTACCCTTGCTTTTACCCTTACCCTTACCCTTGCTTTTACCCTTAGGCTTACCCTTACCCTTACCCTTACCCTTACCCTTACCCTTACCCTTACCCTTACCCTTACCCTTACCCTTACCCTTGCTTTTACCCTTAAGCTTACCCTTACCCTTACCCTTACCCTTACCCTTACCCTTACCCTTACCCTTACCCTTACCCTTACCCTTACCCTTACCCTTACCCTTACCCTTGCTTTTACCCTTAAGCTTACCCTTACCCTTACCCTTACCCTTACCCTTACCCTTACCCTTACCCTTACCCTTACCCTTACCCTTACCCTTACCCTTACCCTTACCCTTACCCTTACCCTTACCCTTGCTTTTACCCTTAAGCTTACCCTTACCCTTACCCTTACCCTTACCCTTACCCTTACCCTTACCCTTACCCTTACCCTTACCCTTACCCTTACCCTTACCCTTACCCTTGCTTTTACCCTTAAGCTTACCCTTACCCTTACCCTTACCCTTACCCTTACCCTTACCCTTACCCTTACCCTTACCCTTACCCTTACCTTACCCTTACCCTTACCCTTACCCTTACCCTTACCCATACCCTTGCTTTTACCCTTAGGCTTACCCTTACCTTTACCCTTACCCTTACCCTTACCCTTACCCTTACCCTTACCCTTACCCTTACCCTTGCTTTTACCCTTAAGCTTACCCTTACCCTTACCCTTACCCTTACCCTTACCCTTACCCTTGCTTTTACCCTTAAGCTTACCCTTACCCTTACCCTTACCCTTACCCTTACCCTTGCTTTTACCCTTAGGCTTACCCTTACCCTTACCCTTACCCTTACCCTTACCCTTACCCTTACCCTTACCCTTACCCTTACCCTTACCCTTACCCTTACCCTTACCCTTACCCTTACCCTCACCCTTGCTTTTACCCTTAAGCTTACCCTTACCCTTACCCTTACCCTTACCCTTACCCTTACCCTTGCTTTTACCCTTAGGCTTACCCTTACCTTTACCCTTACCCTTACCCTTACCCTTACCCTTACCCTTACCCTTACCCTTGCTTTTACCCTTAAGCTTACCCTTACCTTACCCTTACCCTTACCCTTGCTTTTACCCTTAAGCTTACCCTTACCCTTACCCTTACCCTTACCCTTACCCTTACCCTTACCCTTGCTTTTACCCTTAAGCTTACCCTTACCCTTACCCTTACCCTTACCCTTGCTTTTACCCTTAAGCTTACCCTTACCCTTACCCTTACCCTTACCCTTACCCTTACCCTTACCCTTACCCTTACCCTTACCCTTACCCTTACCCTTACCCTTACCCTTGCTTTAACCCTTAGGCTTACCCTTACCTTTACCCTTACCCTTACCCTTACCCTTACCCTTACCCTTGCTTTTACCCTTAAGCTTACCCTTACCCTTACCCTTACCCCTTACCCTTACCCTTGATTTTACCCTTAGGCTAACCCTTACCTTTACCCTTACCCTTACCCTTACCCTTACCCTTACCCTTACCCTTACCCTTACCCTTACCCTTACCCTTACCCTTACCCTTACCCTTACCCTTACCCTTACCCTTACCCTTGCTTTTACCCTTGAGCTTACCCTTACCCTTACCCTTACCCTTACCCTTACCCTTACTCTTACCCTTGCTTTTACCCTTAAGCTTACCCTTACCCTTACCCTTACCCTTACCCTTACCCTCACCCTTACCCTTACCCTTACCCTTGCTTATACCCTTAAGCTTACCCTTACCCTTACCCTTACCCTTACCCTTACCCTTACCCTAACCCTTACCCTTACCCTTACCCTTACCCTTACCCTTACCCTTACCCTTACCCTTACCCTTGCTTTTACCCTTAAGCTTACCCTTACCTTTACCCTTACCCTTACCCTTACCCTTACCCTTACCCTTACCCTTACCCTTACCCTTACCCTTACTCTTGCTTTTACCCTTAAGCTTACCCTTACCCTTACCCTTACCCTTACCTTTACCCTAACCCTTACCCTTGCTTTTACCCTTTAGCTTACCATTACCCTTACCCTTACCCTTACCCTTACCCTTACCCTTACCCTTACCCTTACCCTTGCTTTTACCCTTAAGCTTACCCTTACCCTTACCCTTACCCTTACCCTTACCCTTACCCTTACCCTTACCCTTACCCTTACCCTTACCCTTACCCTTACCCTTACCCTTACCCTTACCCTTGCTTTTACCCTTAAGCTTACCCTTAAACTTACCCTTACCCTTACCCTTACCCTTGCTTTTACCCTTAGGCTTACCCTTACCTTTACCCTTACCCTTACCCTTACCCTTACCCTTACCCTTACCCTTACCCTTACCCTTACCCTTACCCTTACCCTTACCCTTGCTTTTACCCTTAAGCTTACCCTTACCCTTACCCTTACCCTTACCCTTACCCTTGCTTTTACCCTTAAGCTTACCCTTACCCTTACCCTTACCCTTACCCTTACCCTTGCTTTTACCCTTAGGCTTACCCTTACCCTTACCCTTACCCTTACCCTTGCTTTTACCCTTAAGCTTACCCTTACCCTTACCCTTACTCTTACCCTTACCCTTACCCTTACTCTTACCCTTACCCTTACCCTTACCCTTACCCTTACCCTTACCCTTGCTTTTACCCTTAGGCTTACCCTTACCTTTACCCTTACCCTAACCCTTACCCTTACCCTTACCCTTACCCTTACCCTTGCTTTTACCCTTAAGCTTACCCTTACCCTTACCCTTACCCTTACCCTTACCCCTACCCTTGCTTTTACCCTTAAGCTTACCCTTACCCTTACCCTTACCCTTACCCTTACCCTTACCCTTACCCTTACCCTTACCCTTACCCTTACCCTTACCCTTACCCTTGCTTTTACCCTTAAGCTTACCCTTACCCTTACCCTTACCCTTACCCTTACCCTTACCCTTACCTTAACCTTACCCTTACCCTTACCCTTACCCTTACCCTTACCCTTACCCTTACCCTTACCCTTGCTTTTACCCTTAAGCTTACCCTTACCCTTACCCTTACCCTTACCCTTACCCTTACCCTTACCCTTACCCTTACCCTTACCCTTACCCTTACTCTTACCCTTACCCTTACCCTTACCCTTGCTTTTACCCTTAAGCTTACCCTTACCCTTACCCTTACCCTTACCCTTACCCTTACCCTTACCCTCGCTTTTACCCTGAGGCTTACCCTTACCTTTACCCTTACCCTTACCCTTACCCTTACCCTTACCCTTACCCTTACCCTTGCTTTCACCCTTAAGCTTACCCTTACCCTTACCCTTACCCTTACCCTTACCCTTACCCTTGCTTTTACCCTTAAGCTTACCCTTACCCTTACCCTTACCCTTACCCTTACCCTTGCTTTTACCCTTAGGCTTACCCTTACCCTTACCCTTTCCCTTACCCTTGCTTTTACCCTTAAGCTTACCCTTACCCTTACCCTTACTCTTACCCTTACCCTTACCCTTACTCTTACCCTTACCCTTACCCTTACCCTTACCCTTACCCTTACCCTTACCCTTACCCTTACCCTTACCCTTACCCTTACCCTTACCCTTACCCTTACCCTTACCCTTACCCTTGCTTTTACCCTTAGGCTTACCCTTACCTTTACCCTTACCCTAACCCTAACCCTTACCCTTACCCTTACCCTTACCCTTACCCTTGCTTTTACCCTTAAGCTTACCCTTACCCTTACCCTTACCCTTACCCTTACCCTTACCCTTACCCTTGCTTTTACCCTTAAGCTTACCCTTACCCTTACCCTTACCCTTACCCTTACCCTTACCCTTACCCTTACCCTTACCCTTACCCTTACCCTTACCCTTACCCTTGCTTTTACCCTTAAGCTTACCCTTACCCTTACCCTTACCATTACCCTTACCCTTACCCTTACCCTTACCCTTATCCTTGCTTTTACCCTTAGGCTTACCCTTACCTTTACCCTTACCCTTACCCTTACCCTTACCCTTACCCTTACCCTTGCTTTTACCCTTGAGCTTACCCTTACCCTTACCCTTACCCTTAAGCTTACCCTTACCCTTACCCTTACCCTTACCCTTACCCTTACCCTTACCCTTACCCTTACCCTTACCCTTACCCTTACCCTTACCCTTACCCTTACCCTTACCCATGCTTTTACCCTTAAGCTTACCCTTACCCTTACCCTTACCCTTACCCTTACCCTTGCTTTTACCCTTAAGCTTACCCTTACCCTTACCCTTACCCTTACCCTTAAGCTTTCCCTTACCCTTACCCTTACCATTACCCTTACCCTTACCCTTACCCTTACCCTTACCCTTACCCTTACCCTTACCCTTACCCTTACCCTTACCCTTACCCTTGCTTTTACCCTTAAGCTTACCCTTACCCTTACCCTTACCCTTACCCTTAAGCTTACCCTTACCCTTACCCTTACCCTTACCCTCACCCTTACCCTTACCCTTGCTTTTACCCTTAAGCTTACCCTTACCCTTACCCTTACCCTTACCCTTAAGCTTACCCTTACCCTTACCCTTACCCTTACCCTTACCCTTACCCTTGCTTTTACCCTTAAGCTTACCCTTACCCTTACCCTTACCCTTACCCTTAAGCTTACCCTTACCCTTACCCTTACCCTTACCCTTACCCTTACCCTTACCCTTACCCTTACCCTTACCCTTGCTTTTACCCTTAAGCTTACCCTTACCCTTACCCTTACCCTTACCCTTGCTTTTACCATTAAGCTTACCCTTACCCTTACCCTTACCCTTACCCTTAAGCTTACCCTTACCCTTACCCTTACCCTTACCCTTAACCTTACCCTTACCCTTACCCTTACCCTTACCCTTACCCTTACCCTTGCTTTTACCCTTAAGCTTACCCTTACCCTTACCCTTAACCTTACCCTTACCCTTACCCTTACCCTTACCCTTACCCTTGCTTTTACCCTTAGGCTTACCCTTACCTTTACCCTTACCCTTACCCTTACCCTTACCCTTACCCTTACCCTTACCCTTACCTTTACCCTTACCCTTGCTTTTACCCTTAAGCTTACCCTTACCCTTACCCTTACCCTTACCCTTACCCTTACTCTTGCTTTTACCCTTAAGCTTACCCTTACCCTTACCCTTACCCTTACCCTTGCTTTTACCCTTAGGCTTACCCTTACCCTTTCCCTTACCCTTACCCTTGCTTTTACCCTTAAGCTTACCCTTACCCTTACCCTTACCCTTACCCTTACCCTTACCCTTACCCTTACCCTTACCCTTACCCTTACCCTTACCCTTACCCTTATCCTTACCCTTACCCTAACCCTTACCCTTACCCTTACCCTTACCCTTACCCTTGCTTTTACCCTTAGGCTTACCCTTACCTTTACCCTTACCCTTACCCTTACCCTTACCCTTACCCTTACCCTTGCTTTTACCCTTAAGCTTACCCTTACCCTTGCCCTTACCCTTACCCTTACCCTTACCCTTACCCTTACCCTTACCCTTACCCTCACCCTTGCTTTTACCCTTAAGCTTACCCTTACCCTTACCCTTACCCTTACCCTTACCCTTACCCTTGCTTTTACCCTTAAGCTTACCCTTACCCTTACCCTTACCCTTACCCTTACCCTTACCCTTGCTTTTACCCTTAGGCTTACCCTTACCCTTACCCTTACCCTTACCCTTGCTTTTACCCTTAAGCTTACCCTTACCCTTACCCTTACCCTTACTCTTACCCTTACCCTTACCCTTACCCTTACCCTTGCTTTTACCCTTAGGCTTACCCTTACCTTTACCCTTACCCTTATCCTTACCCTTACCCTTACCCTTACCCTTACCCTTACCCTTACCCTTGCTTTTACCCTTAAGCTAACCCTTACCCTTACCCTTACCCTTACCCTTACCCTTAACCTTACCCTTACCCTTGCTTTTACCCTTAAGCTCACCCTTACCCTTACCCTTACCCTTACCCTTACACTTACCCTTACCCTGACCCTTACCCTTGCTTGTACCCTTAAGCTTACCCTTACCCTTACCCTTACCCTTACCCTTAAGCTTACCCTTACCCTTACCCTTACCCTTACCCTTACCCTTACCCTTACCCTTGCTTTTACCCTTAAGCTTACCCTTACCCTTACCCTTACCCTTACCCTTACCCTTGCTTTTACCCTTAAGCTTACCCTTACCCTTACCCTTACCCTTAAGCTTACCCTTGCTTTTACCCTTAAGCTTACCCTTACCCTTACCCTTACCCTTACCCTTACCCTTACCCTTACCCTTACCCTTATCCTTACCCTTGCTTTTACCCTTAAGCTTACCCTTAGCCTTACCCTTACCCTTACCCTTACCCTTACCCTTACCCTTACCCTTACCCTTACCCTTACCCTTACCCTTACCCTTGCTTTTACTCTTAGGCTTACCCTTACCTTTACCCTTACCCTTACCCTTACCCTTACCCTCACCCTTACCCTTACCCTTGCTTTTACCCTTAAGCTTACCCTTACCCTTACCCTTACCCTTACCCTTACCCTTGCCTTTACCCTTAAGCTTACCCTTACCCTTACCCTTAACCTTACCCTTACCCTTGCTTTTACCCTTAGGCTTACCCTTACCCTTACCCTTACCCTTACCCTTGCTTTTACCCTTAAGCTTACCCTTACCCTTACCCTTACTCTTACCCTTACCCTTACCCTTACCCTTACCCTTACCCTTACCCTTACCCTTACCCTTGCTTTTACCCTTAGGCTTACCCTTACCTTTACCCTTACCCTAACCCTTACCCTTACCCTTACCCTTTCCCTTACCCTTGCTTTTACCCTTAAGCTTACCCTTACCCTTACCCTTACCCTTACCCTTACCCTTACCCTTACCCTTACCCTTACCCTTACCCTTACCCTTACCCTTACCCTTGCTTTTACCCTTGAGCTCACCCTTACCCTTACCCTTACCCTTACCCTTACCCTTACCCTTACCCTTACCCTTACCCTTACCCTTGCTTTTACCCTTAAGCTTACCCTTACCCTTACCCTTACCCTTACCCTTACCCTTACCCTTACCCTTACCTTTACCCTTACCCTTGCTTTTACCCTTAGGCTTACCCTTACCTTTACCCTTACCCTTACCCTTACCCTTACCCTTACCCTTGCTTTTACCCTTAAGCTTACCCTTACCCTTACCCTTACCCTTAAGCTTACCCTTACCCTTACCCTTACCCTTACCCTTACCCTTACCCTTACCCTTACCCTTACCCTTACCCTTACCCTTGCTTTTACCCTTAAGCTTACCCTTACCCTTACCCTTACCCTTACCCTTACCCTTGCTTTTACCCTTAAGCTTACCCTTACCCTTACCCTTACCCTTAAGCTTACCCTTACCCTTACCCTTACCCTTACCCTTACCCTTACCCTTATCCTTACCCTTACCCATACCCTTACCCTTACCCTTACCCTTGCTTTTACCCTTAAGCTTTCCCTTACCCTTACCCTTACCCTTACCCTTAAGCTTACCCTTACCCTTACCCTTACCCTTACCCTTACCCTTAACCTTACCCTTGCTTTTACCCTTAAGCTTACCCTTACCCTTACCCTTACCCTTACCCTTAAGCTTACCCTTACCCTTACCCTTACCCTGACCCTTACCCTTGCTTTTACCCTTAAGCTTACCCTTACCCTTACCCTTACCCTTACCCTTAAGCTTACCCTTACCCTTACCCTTACCCTTACCCTTACCCTTACCCTTACCCTTACCCTTACCCTTGCTTTTACCCTTAAGCTTACCCTTACCCTTACCCTAAGTAAGGGTAAGGGTAAGGGTAAGGGTAAGGGTAAGGGTAAGGGTAAGGGTAAGGGTAAGGGTAAGGGTAAGGGTAAGGGTAAGGGTAAGCTTAAGGGTAAAAGCAAGGGTAAGGGTAAGGGTAAGGGTAAGGGTAAGGGTAAGGGTAAGGGTAAGGGTAAGGGTAAGGGTAAGGGTAAGGGTAAGCTTAAGGGTTAGGGTAAGGGTAAGGGTAAGGGTAAGCCAAAGGGTAAAAGCAAGGGTAAGGGTAAGGGTAAGGGTAAGGGTAAGGGTAAGCTTAAGGGTAAAAGCAAGGGTAAGGGTAAAGCTAAGGGTAAGGGTAAGGGTAAGGGTAAGGGTAAGCTTAAGGGTAAAAGCAAGGGTAAGGGTAAGGGTAAGGGTAAGGGTAAGGGTAAGGGTAAGGGTAAAGGTGAGGGTAAGCCTAAGGGTAAAAGCAAGGGTAAGGGTAAGGGTAAGGGTAAGGGTAAGGGTAAGGGTAAGGGTAGGGGTAAGAGTAAGGGTAAGGGTAAGCTTAAGGGAAAAGCAAGGGTAAGGGTAAGGGTAAGGGTAAGGGTAAGGGTAAGGGTAAGCTTAAGGGTAAAAGCAAGGGTAAGGGTAAGGGTAAGGGTAAGGGTAAGGGTAAGGGTAAGGGTAAGGGTAAGGGTAAGGGTAAGGGTAAGGGTAAGGGTAAGGGTAAGGGTAAGGGTAAGGGTAAGGGTAAGGGTAAGGGTAAGGGTAAGGGTAAGGGTAAGGGTAAGGGTAAGGGTAAGGGTAAGGGTAAGGGTAAGGGTAAGGGTAAGGGTAAGCTTAAGGGTAAAAGCAAGGGTAAGGGTAAGGGTAAGGGTAAGGGTAAGGGTAAGGGTAAGGGTAATGGTAAGGGTAAAGGTAAGGGTAAGCCTAAGGGTAAAAGCAAGGGTAAGGGTAAGGGTAAGGGTAAGGGTAAGGGTAAGGGTAAGGGTAAGGGTAAGCTTAAGGGTAAAAGCAAGGGTAAGGGTAAGGGTAAGGGTAAGGGTAAGGGTAAGCTTAAGGGTAAGGGTAAGGGTAAGGGTAAGGGTAAGCTTAAGGGTAAAAGCAAGGGTGAGGGTAAGGGTAAGGGTAAGGGTAAGGGTAAGGGTAAGGGTAAGCTTAAGGGTAAGGGTAAGGGTAAGGGTAAGGGTAAGCTTAAGGGTAAAAGCAAGGGTAAGGGTAAGAGTAAGGTTAAGGGTAAGGGTAAGGGTAAGGGTAAGGGTAAGGGTAAGGGTGAGCTTAAGGGTAAAAGCAAGGGTAAGGGTAAGGGTAAGGGTAAGGGTAAGGGTAAGGGTAAGGGTAAGGGTTAGGGTAAGGGTAAGGGTAAGCTTAAGGGTAAAAGCAAGGGTAAGGGTAAGAGTAAGGGTAAGGGTAAGGGTAAGGGTAAGGGTAAGGGTAAGGGTAAGGGTAAAGGTAAAGGTAAGGGTAAGCCTAAGGGTAAAAGCAAGGGTAAGGGTAAGGGTAAGGGTAAGGGTAAGAGTAAGGGTAAGGGTAAGGGTAAGGGTAAGCTTAAGGGTAAAAGCAAGGGTAAGGGTAAGGGTAAGGGTAAGGGTAAGCCAAAGGGTAAAAGCAAGGGTAAGGGTAAGGGTAAGCTTAAGGGTAAAAGCAAGGGTAAGGGTAAGGGTAAGGGTAAGGGTAAGGGTAAGGGTAAGCTTAAGGGTAAAAGCAAGGGTGAGGGTAAGGGTAAGGGTAAGGGTAAGGGTAAGGGTAAGGGTAAGGGTAAGGGTAAGGGTAAGGGTAAGGGTAAGGGTAAGGGTAAGGTTAAGGGTAAGCTTAAGGGTAAAAGCAAGGTAAGGGTAAGGGTAAGGGTAAGGGTAAGGGTAAGGGTAAGGGTAAGGGTAAGGGTAAGGGTAAGGGTAAGCTTAAGAGTAAAAGCAAGGGTAAGGGTAAGGGTAAGGGTAAGGGTAAGGGTAAGGGTAAGGGTAAGGGTAAGGGTAAAGGTAAGGGTAAGCCTAAGGGTAAAAGCAAGGGTAAGGGTAAGGGTAAGGGTAAGGGTAAGGGTAAGGGTAAGGGTAAGGGTAAGGGTAAGGGTAAGGGTAAGGGTAAGGGTAAGGGTAAGGGTAAGGGTAAGGGTAAGGGTAAGGGTAAGGGTAAGGGTAAGGGTAAGGGTAAGGGTAAGGTAAGGGTAAGGGTAAGGGTAAGGGTAAGGGTAAGGGTAAGGGTAAGGGTAAGGGTAAGGGTAAGGGTAAGCTTAAGGGTAAAGCAAGGGTAAGGGTAAGGGTAAGGGTAAGGGTAAGCCTAAGGGTAAAAGCAAAGGTAAGGGTAAGGGTAAGGGTAAGGGTAAGGGTAAGCTTAAGGGTAAAAGCAAGGGTGAGGTAAGGGTAAGGGTAAGGGTAAGGGTAAGGGTAAGCTTAAGGGTAAAAGCAAAAAGCAAGGGTAAGGGTAAGGGTAAGGGTAAGGGTAAGGGTAAGGGTAAGGGTAAGGGTAAAGGTAAGGGTAAGCCTAAGGGTAAAAGCAAGGGTAAGGGTAAGGGTAAGGGTAAGGGTAAGGGTAAGGGTAAGGGTAAGGGTAAGGGTAAGCTTAAGGGTAAAAGCAAGGGTAAGGGTAAGGGTAAGGGTAAGGGTAAGGGTAAGGGTAAGGGTAAGGGTAAGCTTAAGGGTAAGGGTAAGGTAAGGATAAGGGTAAGCTTAAGGGTAAAAGCAAGGGTAAGGGTAAGGGTAAGGGTAAGGGTAAGCTTAAGGGTAAAAGCAAGGGTAAGGGTAAGGGTAAGGGTAAGGGTAAGGGTAAGGGTAAGGGTAAGGGTAAGCTTAAGGGTAAGGGTAAGGGTAAGGGTAAGGGTAAGCTTAAGGGTAAAAAGCAAGGGTAAGGGTAAGGGTAAGGGTAAGGGTAAGGGTAAGCTTAAGGGTAAGGGTAAGGGTAAGGGTAAGCTTAAGGGTAAAAGCAAGGGTAAGGTTAAGGGTGAGGGTAAGGGTAAGGGTAAGGGTAAGGGTAAGCTTAAGGGTAAGGGTAAGGGTAAGGGTAAGGGTAAGCTTAAGGGTAAAAGCAAGGGTAAG
The DNA here is from genome assembly GCA_958510865.1 of Myrrha octodecimguttata. Lineage (NCBI taxonomy): Eukaryota > Metazoa > Arthropoda > Insecta > Coleoptera > Coccinellidae > Myrrha > Myrrha octodecimguttata. The sequence goes on from CAUEHS010000689.1 coordinate 92,045, forward strand.
GGTAAGGGTAAGGGTAAGGGTAAGGGTAAGGGTAAGGGTAAGGGTAAGGGTAAGGGTAAGGGTAAGGGTAAGGGTAAGGGTAAGGGTAAGGGTAAGGGTAAGGGTAAAGGGTAAGGGTAAGGGTAAGGTAAGCTTAAGGGTAAGCTTAAGGGTAAAAGCAAGGGTAAGGGTAAGAGTAAGGGTAAGGGTAAGGGTAAGGGTAAGGGTAAGGGTAAGCTTAAGGGTAAAAGCAAGGGTAAGGGTAAGGGTAAGGGTAAGGGTAAGGGTAAGGGTAAGGGTAAGGGTAAGCTTAAGGGTAAGGGTAAGGGTAAGGGTAAGCTTAAGGGTAAAAGCAAGGGTAAGGGTAAGGGTAAGGGTAAGGGTAAAGGTAAGGGTAAGCCTAAGGGTAAAGCAAGGGTAAGGGTAAGGGGTAAGGGTAAGGGTAAGGGTAAGGGTAAGGGTAAGGGTAAGGGTAAGTGTAAGGGTAAGCTCAAGGGTAAAAGCAAGGGTAAGGGTAAGGGTAAGGGTAAGGGTAAGGGTAAGGGTAAGGGTAAGGGTAAGGGTAAGCTTAAGGGTAAAAGCAAGGGTAAGGGTAAGGGTAAGGGTAAGGGTAAGGGTAAGGGTAAGGGTAAGGGTAAGGGTAAGGGTAAGCTTAAGGGTAAAAGCAAGGGTAAGGGTAAGGGTAAGGGTAAGGGTAAGGGTTAGGGTAAGGGTAAAGGTAAGGGTAAGCCTAAGGGTAAAAGCAAGGGTAAGGGTAAGGGTAAGGGTAAGGGTAAGGGTAAGGGTAAGGGTAAGGTTAAGGGTAAGGGTAAGAGTAAGGGTAAGGGTAAGTGTAAGCTTAAGGGTAAAAGCAAGGGTAAGGGTAAGGGTAAGGGTAAGGGTAAGCCTAAGGGTAAAAGCAAGGGTAAGGGTAAGGTTAAGGGTAAGGGTAAGGGGTAAGCTTAAGGGTAAAAGCAAGGGTAAGGGTAAGGGTAAGGGTAAGGGTAAGGGTAAGCTTAAGGGTAAAAGCAAGGGTAAGGGTAAGGGTGAGGGTAAGGGTAAGGGTAAGGGTAAGGGTAAAGGTAAGGGTAAGCCTAAGAGTAAAAGCAAGGGTAAGGGTAAGGGTAAGGGTAAGGGTAAGGGTAAGGGTAAGGGTAAGGGTAAGGGTAAAGGGTAAGCTTAAGGGTTAAAAGCAAGGGTAAGGATAAGGGTAAGGGTAAGGGTAAGCTTAAGGGTAAAAGCAAGTGTAAGGGTAAGGGTAAGGGTAAGGGTAAGGGTAAGGGTAAGGGTAAGGGTAAGGGTAAGGGTTAAGGGTAAGGGTAAGGGTAAGGGTAAGGGTAAGCTTAAGGGTAAAAGCAAGGGTAAGGGTTAGGGTAAGGGTAAGGGTTAGGGTAAGGGTAAGGGTAAGGGTAAGGGTAAGTGTAAGCTAAGGGTAAAAGCAAGGGTAAGGGTAAGGGTAAGGGTGAGGGTAAGGGTAAGGGTAAGGGTAAAGGTAAGGGTAAGCCTAAGGGTAAAAGCAAGGGTAAGGGTAAGGGTAAGGGTAAGGGTAAGGGTAAGGGTAAGGGTAAGGTAAGGGTAAGGGTAAGGGTAAGGGTAAGGGTAAGGGTAAGCTTAAGGGTATAAGCAAGGGTAAGGGTAAGGGTAAGGGTGAGGGTAAGGGTAAGGGTAAGGGTAAGGGTAAGCTTAAGGGGTAAAAGCAAGGGTAGGGGTAAGGGTAAGGGTAAGGGTAAGGGTAAGGGTAAGGGTAAGGGTAAGCTTAAGAGTGAAAGCAGAGGGTAAGGTAAGGGTAAGGGTAAGGGTAAGGGTAAGGGTAAGGTAAGGGTAAGGTAAGGTAAGGGTAAGGGTAAGGGTAAAGGTAAGGTTAAGCCTAAGGGTAAAAGCAAGGGTAAGGGTAAGGGTAAGGGTAAGGGTAAGGGTAAGGGTAAGGGTAAGGGTAAGGTAAGCTTAAGGGTAAAAGCAAGGGTATAAGGGGGTAAGGGAAAGGGTAAGCCTAAGGGTAAAAGCAAGGGTAAGGGTAAGGGTAAGGGTAAGGGTAAGGGTGCCCTTACCCTTACCCTTACCCTCACCCTTACCCTTGCTTTTACCCTTGAGCTTACCCTTACCGTTACCCTTACCCTTACCCTTACCCTTACCCTTACCCTTACCCTTACCCTTACCCTTAACCTTGCTTTTACCCTTAGG
>CAUEHS010000690.1:0-58231 GCA_958510865.1 Myrrha octodecimguttata
AGCTTAAGGGTAAAAGCAAGGGTAAGGGTAAGGTTAAGGGTAAGGGTAAGGGTAAGGGTAAGGGTAAGGGTTAGCTTAAGGGTAAAAGCAAGAGCAAGGGTAAGGTTAAGGGTAAGGGTAAGGGTAAGGGTAAGGGTAAGGGTAAGGGTTAGCTTAAGGGTAAAAGCAAGGGTAAGGGTAAGGGTAAGGGTAAGGGTAAGGGTAAGGGTAAGGGTAAGGGTAAGGGTAAGGGTAAGCTTAAGGGTAAAAGCAAGGGTAAGGGTAAGGGTAAGGGTAAGGGTAAGCCTAAGGGTAAAAGCAAGGGTAAGGGTAAGGGTAAGGGTAAGGGTAAGTGTAAGCTTAAGGGTAAAAGCAAGGGTAAGGGTAAGGGTAAGGGTAAGGGTAAGGGTAAGGGTAAGCTTAAGGGTAAAAGCAAGGGTGAGGGTAAGGGTAAGGGTAAGGGTAAGGGTAAGGGTAAGGGTAAGGGTAAGGGTAAGGGTAAGCTTAAGGGTAAAAGCAAGGGTAAGGGTAAGGGTAAGGGTAAGGGTAAGGGTAAGCTTAAGGGTAAAAGCAAGGGTAAGGGTAAGGGTAAGGGTAAGGGTAAGGGTAAAGGCAAGGGTAAGCCTAAGGGTAAAAGCAAGGGTAAGGGTAAGGGTAAGGGTAAGGGTAAGGGTTAGGGTAAGGGTAAGGGTAAGGGTAAGGGTAAGGGTAAGGGTAAGGGTAAGGGTAAGGGTAAGGGTAAGGGTAAGGGTAAGGGTAAGGGTAAGCTTAAGGGTAAAAGCAAGGGTAAGGGTAAGGGAAAGGGTAAGGGTAAGCCTAAGGGTAAAAGCAAGGGTAAGGGTAAGGGTAAGGGTAAGGGTAAGGGTAAGCTTAAGGGTAAAAGCAAGAGTAAGGGTAAGGGTAAGGGTAAGGGTAAGGGTGAGGGTAAGCTTAAGGGTAAAAGCAAGGGTAAGGGTAAAGGTAAGGGTAAGGGTAAGGGTAAGGGTAAGGGTAAGGGTAAGGGTAAAGGTAAGGGTAAGCCTAAGGGTAAAAGCAAGGGTAAGGGTAAGGGTAAGGGGGTAAGGGTAAGGGTAAGGTTAAGGGTAAGGGTAAGGGTAAGCTTAAGGGTAAAAGCAAGGGTAAGGGTAAGGGTAAGGGTAAGGGTAAGGGTAAGGGTAAGGGTAAGGGTAAGGGTAAGGGTAAGGGTAAGGGTAAGGGTAAGGGTAAGCTTAAGGGTAAGGGTAAGGGTAAGGGTAAGGGTAAGCTTAAGGGTAAAAGCAAGGGTAAGGGTAAGGGTAAGGGTAAGGGTAAGCTAAAGGGTAAAAGCAAGGGTAAGGGTAAGGGTAAGGGTAAGGGTAAGGGTAAGGGTAAGGGTAAGGGTAAGGGTAAGGGTAAGGGTAAGGGTAAGGGTAAGCTTAAGGGTAAGGGTAAGGGTAAGGGTAAGGGTAAGCTTAAGGGTAAAAGCAAGGGTAAGGGTAAGGGTAAGGGTAAGGGTAAGGGTAAGGGTAAGGGTAAGCTTAAGGGTAAGGGTAAGGGTAAGGGTAAGGGTAAGCTTAAGGGTAAAAGCAAGGGTAAGGGTAAGGGTGAGGGTAAGGGTAAGGGTAAGGGTAAGGGTAAGCTTAAGGGTAAGGGTAAGGGTAAGGGTAAGGGTAAGCTTAAGGGTGAAAGCAAGGGTAAGGGTAAGGGTAAGGGTAAGGGTAAGGGTAAGGGTAAGGGTAAGGGTAAGGGTAAGGGTAAGGGAAAGCTTAAGGGTAAGGGTGAGGGTAAGGGTAAGGGTAAGCTTAAGGGTAAAAGCAAGGGTAAGGGTAAGGGTAAGGGTAAGCTTAAGGGTAAAAGCAAGGGTAAGGGTAAGGGTAAGGGTAAGGGTAAGGGTAAGGGTAAGGGTAAGGGTAAGGGTAAGGGTAAAGGTAAGGGTAAGGGTAAGCTTAAGGGTAAGGGTAAGGGTAAGGGTAAGGGTAAGCTTAAGGGTTAAAGCAAGGGTAAGGGTAAGGGTAAGGGTAAGGGTAAAGGTAAGGGTAAGCCTAAGGGTAAAAGCAAGGATAAGGGTAAGGGTAAGGGTAAGGGTAAGGGTAAGGGTAAGGGTGAGGGTAAGGGTAAGGGTAAGCTTAAGGGTAAAAGCAAGGGTAAGGGTAAGGGTAAGGGTAAGGGTAAGGGTAAGGGTAAGGGTAAGGGTAAGGGTAAGGGTAAGGGTAAGGGTAAGGGTAAGCTCAAGGGTAAAAGCAAGGGTAAGGGTAAGGGTAAGGGTAAGGGTAAGCTTCTTGCTTTTACCCTTAGGCTTACCCTTATCCTTACCCTTACCCTTACCCTTAAGCTTACCCTTACCCTTACCCTTACCCTTACCCTTACCCTCACCCTTACCCTTACCCTTACCCTTACCCTTACCCTTGCTTTTACCCTTAAGCTTACCCTTACCCTTACCCTTACCCTTACCCTTACCCTTACCCTTACCCTTACCCTTACCCTTACCCTTACCCTTACCCTTACCCTTACCCTTACCCTAACCCTTACCCTTGCTTTGACCCTTAGGCTTACCCTTACCTTTACCCTTACCCTTACCCTTATCCTTACCCTTACCCTTACCCTTACCCTTACCCTTACCCTTACCCTTGCTTTTACCCTTAAGCTTACCCTTACCCTTACCCTTACCCTTGCTTTTACCCTTAAGCTTACCCTTACCCTTACCCTTACCCTTACCCTTACCCTTGCTTTTACCCTTAGGCTTACCCTTACCCTTACCCTTACCCTTACCCTTGCTTTTACCCTTAAGCTTACCCTTACCCTTACCCTTACCCTTACCCTTACCCTTACCCTTACCCTTACCCTTACCCTTACCCTTACCCTTACCCTTACCCTTACCCTTACCCTTACCCTTACCCTTGCTTTTACCCTTAGGCTTAACCTTACCTTCACCCTTACCCTTACCCTTACCCTTACCCTTACCCTTACCCTTACCCTTACCCTTACCCTTACCCTTACCCTTACCCTTACCCTTGCTTTTACCCTTAAGCTTACCCTTACCCTTACCCTTACCCTTACCCTTACCCTTACCCTTACCCTTGCTTTTACCCTTAAGCTTACCCTTACCCTTACCCTTACCCTTACCCTCACCCTTACCCTTACCCTTACCCTTGCTTATACCCTTAAGCTTACCCTTACCCTTACCCTTACCCTTACCCTTACCCTTACCCTTACCCTTACCCTTACCCTTACCCTTACCCTTACCCTTACCCTTGCTTTTACCCTTAGGCTTACCCTTACCTTTACCCTTACCCTTACCCTTACCCTTACCCTTACCCTTACCCTTACCCTTACCCTTACCCTTACCCTTGCTTTACCCTTAAGCTTACCCTTACCCTTACCCTTACCCTTACCCTTACCCTTACCCTAACCCTTACCCTTGCTTTTACCCTTAAGCTTACCCTTACCCTTACCCTTACCCTTACCCTTACCCTTACCCTTACCCTTACCCTTACCCTTACCCTTACCCTTGCTTTTACCCTTAAGCTTACCCTTACCCTTACCCTTACCCTTACCCTTACCCTTACCCTTACCCTTACCCTTACCCTTATCCTTACCCTTGCTTTTACCCTTAAGCTTACCCTTACCCTTACCCTTACCCTTACCCTTACCCTTACCCTTACCTTTACCCTTACCCTTACCCTTACCCTTACCCTTACCCTTGCTTTTACTCTTAGGCTTACCCTTACCTTTACCCTTACCCTTACCCTTACCCTTACCCTCACCCTTACCCTAACCCTTGCTTTTACCCTTAAGCTTACCCTTACCCTTACCCTTACCCTTACCCTTACCCTTACCCTTACCCTTGCTTTTACCCTTAAGCTTACCCTTACCCTTACCCTTAACCTTACCCTTACCCTTGCTTTTACCCTTAGGCTTACCCTTACCCTTACCCTTACCCTTACCCTTGCTTTTACCCTTAAGCTTACCCTTACCCTTACCCTTACTCTAACCCTTACCCTTACCCTTACCCTTACCCTTACCCTTACCCTTACCCTTGCTTTTACCCTTAGGCTTACCCTTACCTTTACCCTTACCCTAACCCTTACCCTTACCCTTACCCTTACCCTTGCTTTTACCCTTAAGCTTACCCTTACACTTACCCTTACCCTTACCCTTACCCTTACCCTTACCCTTACCCTTACCCTTACCCTTACCCTTGCTTTTACCCTTAAGCTTACCCTTACCCTTACCCTTACCCTTACCCTTACCCTTACCCTTACCCTTACCCTTACCTTACCCTTACCCTTGCTTTTACCCTTAAGCTTACCCTTACCCTTACCCTTACCCTTACCCTTACCCTTACCCTTACCCTTACCCTTACCCTTACCCTTACCCTTACCCTTACCCTTACCCTTGCTTTTACCCTTAGGCTTACCCTTACCTTTACCCTTACCCTTACCCTTACCCTTACCCTTACCCTTGCTTTTACCCTTAAGCTTACCCTTACCCTTACCCTTACCCTTAAGCTTACCCTTACCCTTACCCTTACCCTTACCCTTACCCTTACCCTTACCCTTACCCTTACCCTTACCCTTACCCTTACCCTTACCCTTACCCTTGCTTTTACCCTTAAGCTTACCCTTACCCTTACCCTTACCCTTACCCTTACCCTTGCTTTTACCCTTAAGCTTACCCTTACCCTTACCCTTACCCTTAAGCTTACCCTTACCCTTACCCTTACCCTTACCCTTACCCTTACCCTTACCCTTACCCTTACCCTTACCCTTACCCTTACCCTTACCCTTACCCTTGCTTTTACCCTTAAGCTTACCCTTACCCTTACCCTTACCCTTACCCTTAAGCTTACCCTTACCCTTACCCTTACCCTTACCCTTACCCTTAACCTTACCCTTGCTTTTACCCTTAAGCTTACCCTTACCCTTACCCTTACCCTTAAGCTTACCCTTACCCTTACCCTTACCCTTACCCTTACCCTTACCCTTGCTTTTACCCTTAAGCTTACCCTTACCCTTACCCTTACCCTTACCCTTACCCTTAAGCTTACCCTTACCCTTACCCTAACCCTTACCCTTACCCTTACCCTTACCCTTACCCTTACCCTTGCTTTTACCCTTAAGCTTACCCTTACCCTTACCCTAAGTAAGGGTAAGGGTAAGGGTAAGGGTAAGGGTAAGGGTAAGGGTAAGGGTAAGGGTAAGGGTAAGGGTAAGGGTAAGGGTAAGGGTAAGGGTAAGGGTAAGGGTAAGGGTAAGGGTAAGGGTAAGGGTAAGGGTAAGCTTAAGGGTAAAAGCAAGGGTAAGGGTAAGGGTAAGGGTAAGGGTAAGGGTAAGGGTAAGGGTAAGGGTAAGCTTAAGGGTAAAAGCAAGGGTAAGGGTAAGGGTAAGGGTAAGGGTAAGGGTAAGGGTAAGGGTAAGGGTAAGGGTAAGGGTAAGGGTAAGGGTAAGCTTAAGGGTAAAAGCAAGGGTAAGGGTAAGGCTAAGGGTAAGGGTAAGGGTAAGGGTAAGGGTAAGCTTAAGGGTAAAAGCAAGTGTAAGGGTAAGGGTAAGGGTAAGGGTAAGGGTAAGGGTAAGGGTAAGGGTAAAGGTGAGGGTAAGCCTAAGGGTAAAAGCAAGGGTAAGGGTAAGGGTAAGGGTAAGGGTAAGGGTAAGGGTAAGGGTAAGGGTAAGGGTAAGGGTAGGGGTAAGAGTAAGGGTAAGGGTAAGCTTAAGGGTAAAAGCAAGGGTAAGGGTAAGGGTAAGGGTAAGGGTAAGGGTAAGGGTAAGCTTAAGGGTAAAAGCAAGGGTAAGGGTAAGGGTAAGGGTAAGGGTAAGGGTAAGGGTAAGGGTAAGGGTAAGGGTAAGGGTAAGGGTAAGGGTAAGGGTAAGCTTAAGGGTAAAAGCAAGGGTAAGGGTAAGGGTAAGGGTAAGGGTAAGGGTAATGGTAAGGGTAAAGGTAAGGGTAAGCCTAAGGGTAAAAGCAAGGGTAAGGGTAAGGGTAAGGGTAAGGGTAAGGGTAAGGTTAAGGGTAAGGGTAAGGGTAAGGGTAAGGGTAAGGGTAAGCTTAAGGGTAAAAGCAAGGGTAAGGGTAAGGGTAAGGGTAAGGGTAAGGGTAAGGGTAAGGGGAAGCTTAAGGGTAAGGGTAAGGGTAAGGGTAAGGGTAAGCTTAAGGGTAAAAGCAAGGGTAAGGGTAAGGGTAAGGGTAAGGGTAAGGGTAAGGGTAAGCTTAAGGGTAAAAGCAAGGGTAAGGGTAAGGGTAAGGGTAAGGGTAAGGGTAAGGGTAAGGGTAAGCTTAAGGGTAAGGGTAAGGGTAAGGGTAAGGGTAAGCTTAAGGGTAAAAGCAAGGGTAAGGGTAAGAGTAAGGGTAAGGGTAAGGGTAAGGGTAAGGGTAAGGGTAAGGGTAAGGGTGAGCTTAAGGGTAAAAGCAAGGGTAAGGGTAAGGGTAAGGGTAAGGGTAAGGGTAAGGGTAAGGGTAAGGGTAAGGGTAAGCTTAAGGGTAAAAGCAAGGGTAAGGGTAAGGGTAAGGGTAAGGGTAAGGGTAAGGGTAAGGGTAAGGGTAAGGGTAAGGGTAAGGGTAAAGGTAAGGGTAAGCCTAAGGGTAAAAGCAAGGGTAAGGGTAAGGGTAAGGGTAAGGGTAAGTGTAAGAGTAAGGGTAAGGGTAAGGGTAAGGGTAAGCTTAAGGGTAAAAGCAAGGGTAAGGGTAAGGGTAAGGGTAAGGGTAAGCCTAAGGGTAAAAGCAAGGGTAAGGGTAAGGGTAAGGGTAAGGGTAAGGGTAAGCTTAAGGGTAAAAGCAAGGGTAAGGGTAAGGGTAAGGGTAAGGGTAAGGGTAAGGGTAAGCTTAAGGGTAAAAGCAAGGGTGAGGGTAAGGGTAAGGGTAAGGGTAGGGGTAAGGGTAAGGGTAAGGGTAAGGGTAAGGGTAAGGGTAAGGGTAAGCTTAAGGGTAAAAGCAAGGGTAAGGGTAAGGGTAAGGGTAAGGGTAAGGGTAAGGGTAAGGGTAAGGGTAAGGGTAAGGGTAAGGGTAAGGGTAAGGGTAAGGGTAAGCTTAAGGGTAAAAGCAAGGGTAAGGGTAAGGGTAAGGGTAAGGGTAAGGGTAAAGGTAAGGGTAAGCCTAAGGGTAAAAGCAAGGGTAAGGGTAAGGGTAAGGGTAAGGGTAAGGGTAAGGGTAAGGGTAAGGGTAAGGGTAAGGGTAAGGGTAAGGGTAAGGGTAAGGGTAAGGGTAAGGGTAAGGGTAAGGGTAAGGGTAAGGGTAAGGGTAAGGGTAAGGGTAAGCTTAAGGGTAAAAGCAAGGGTAAGGGTAAGGGTAAGGGTAAGGGTAAGCCTAAGGGTAAAAGCAAGGGTAAGGGTAAGGGTAAGGGTAAGGGTAAGGGTAAGGGTAAGCTTAAGGGTAAAAGCAAGGGTAAGGGTAAGGGTAAGGGTAAGGGTAAGGGTAAGCTCAAGGGTAAAAGCAAGGGTAAGGGTAAGGGTAAGGGTAAGGGTAAAGGTAAGGGTAAGGGTAAAGGTAAGGGTAAGCCTAAGGGTAAAAGCAAGGGTAAGGGTAAGGGTAAGGGTAAGGGTAAGGGTAAGGGTAAGGGTAAGGGTAAGGGTAAGCTTAAGGGTAAAAGCAAGGGTAAGGGTAAGGGTAAGGGTAAGGGTAAGGGTAAGGGTAAGGGTAAGGGTAAGGGTAAGGGTAAGGGTAAGCTTAAGGGTAAGGGTAAGGGTAAGGGTAAGCTTAAGGGTAAAAGCAAGGGTAAGGGTAAGGGTAAGGGTAAGGGTAAGCTTAAGGGTAAAAGCAAGGGTAAGGGTAAGAGTAAGGGTAAGGGTAAGGGTGAGGGTAAGGGTAAGGGTAAGGGTGAGCTTAAGGGTAAAAGCAAGGGTAAGGGTAAGGGTAAGGGTAAGGGTAAGGGTAAGGGTAAGGGTAAGGGTAAGGGTAAGGGTAAGGGTAAGCTTAAGGGTAAAAGCAAGGGTAAGGGTAAGGGTAAGGGTAAGGGTAAGGGTAAGGGTAAGGGTAAGGGTAAGGGTAAGGGTAAAGGTAAGGGTAAGCCTAAGGGTAAAAGCAAGGGTAAGGGTAAGGGTAAGGGTAAGGGTAAGGGTAAGAGTAAGGGTAAGGGTAAGGGTAAGGGTAAGCTTAGGGGTAAAAGCAAGGGTAAGGGTAAGGGTAAGGGTAAGGGTAAGCCTAAGGGTAAAAGCAAGGGTAAGGGTAAGGGTAAGGGTAAGGGTAAGGGTGAGCTTAAGGGTAAAAGCAAGGGTAAGGGTAAGGGTAAGGGTAAGGGTAAGGGTAAGGGTAAGGGTAAGCTTAAGGGTAAAAGCAAGGGTGAGGGTAAGGGTAAGGGTAAGGGTAAGGGTAAGGGTAAGGGTAAGGGTAAGGGTAAGCTTAAGGGTAAAAGCAAGGGTAAGGGTAAGGGTAAGGGTAAGGGTAAGGGTAAGGGTAAGGGTAAGGGTAAGGGTAAGGGTAAGGGTAAGGGTAAGCTTAAGGGTAAAAGCAAGGGTAAGGGTAAGGGTAAGGGTAAGGGTAAGGGTAAAGGTAAGGGTAAGCCTAAGGGTAAAAGCAAGGGTAAGGGTAAGGGTAAGGGTAAGGGTAAGGGTAAGGGTAAGGGTAAGGGTAAGGGTAAGGGTAAGGGTAAGGGTAAGGGTAAGGGTAAGGGTAAGGGTAAGGGTAAGGGTAAGGGTAAGGGTAAGCTTAAGGGTAAAAGCAAGGGTAAGGGTAAGGGTAAGGGTAAGGGTAAGCCTAAGGGTAAAAGCAAGGGTAAGGGTAAGGGTAAGGGTAAGGGTAAGGGTAAGCTTAAGGGTAAAAGTAAGGGTAAGGGTAAAGGTAAGGGTAAGGGTAAAGGTAAGGGTAAGCCTAAGGGTTAAAGCAAGGGTAAGGGTAAGGGTAAGGGTAAGGGTAAGGGTAAGGGTAAGGGTAAGGGTAAGGGTAAGCTTAAGGGTAAAAGCAAGGGTAAGGGTAAGGGTAAGGGTAAGGGTAAGGGTAAGGGTAAGGGTAAGGGTAAGGGTAAGGGTAAGCTTAAGGGTAAGGGTAAGGGTAAGGGTAAGCTTAAGGGTAAAAGCAAGGGTAAGGGTAAGGGTAAGGGTAAGGGTAAGCTTAAGGGTAAAAGCAAGGGTAAGGGTAAGGGTAAGGGTAAGGGTAAGGGTAAGGGTAAGGGTAAGGGTAAGGGTAAGCTTAAGGGTAAGGGTAAGGGTAAGAGTAAGGGTAAGCTTAAGGGTAAAAGCAAGGGTAAGGGTAAGGGTAAGGGTAAGGGTAAGGGTAAGCTTAAGGGTAAGGGTAAGGGTAAGGGTAAGGGTAAGCTTAAGGGTAAAAGCAAGGGTAAGGTTAAGGGTAAGGGTAAGGGTAAGGGTAAGGGTAAGGGTAAGCTTAAGGGTAAGGGTAAGGGTAAGGGTAAGGGTAAGCTTAAGGGTAAAAGCAAGGGTAAGGGTAAGGGTAAGGGTAAGGGTAAGGGTAAGGGTAAGGGTAAGGGTAAGGGTAAGGGTAAGGGTAAGGGTAAGGGTAAGGGTAAGGGTAAGCTTAAGGGTAAGGGTAAGGGTAAGTTTAAGGGTAAAAGCAAGGGTAAGGGTAAGGGTAAGGGTAAGGGTAAGCTTAAGGGTAAAAGCAAGGGTAAGGGTAAGGGTAAGGGTAAGGGTAAGGGTAAGGGTAAGGGTAAGGGTAAGGTTAAGGGTAAGCTTAAGGGTAAGGGTAAGGGTAAGGGTAAGCTTAAGGGTAAAAGCAAGGGTAAGGGTAAGGGTAAGGGTAAGGGTAAGGGTAAAGGTAAGGGTAAGCCTAAGGGTAAAAGCAAGGGTAAGGGTAAGGGTAAGGGTAAGGGTAAGGGTAAGGGTAAGGGTAAGGGTAAGGGTAAGGGTAAGGGTAAGGGTAAGCTTAAGGGTAAAAGCAAGGGTAAGGGTAAGGGTAAGGGTAAGGGTAAGGGTAAGGGTAAGGGTAAGGGTAAGGGTAAGGTTAAGGGTAAGGGTAAGGGTAAGCTTAAGGGTAAAAGCAAGGGTAAGGGTAAGGGTAAGGGTAAGGGTAAGGGTAAGGGTAAGGGTAAGGGTAAGGGTAAGGGTAAGGGTAAGCTTAAGGGTAAAAGCAAGGGTAAGGGTAAGGGTAAGGGTAAGGGTAAGGGTTAGGGTAAGGGTAAAGGTAAGGGTAAGCCTAAGGGTAAAAGCAAGGGTAAGGGTAAGGGTAAGGGTAAGGGTAAGGGTAAGGGTAAGGGTAAGGGTAAGGGTAAGAGTAAGGGTAAGGGTAAGGGTAAGCTTAAGGGTAAAAGCAAGGGTAAGGGTAAGGGTAAGGGTAAGGGTAAGCCTAAGGGTAAAAGCAAGGGTAAGGGTAAGGTTAAGGGTAAGGGTAAGGGTAAGCTTAAGGGTAAAAGCAAGGGTAAGGGTAAGGGTAAGGGTAAGGGTAAGGGTAAGCTTAAGGGTAAAAGCAAGGGTAAGGGTAAGGGTGAGGGTAAGGGTAAGGGTAAGGGTAAGGGTAAAGGTAAGGGTAAGCCTAAGAGTAAAAGCAAGGGTAAGGGTAAGGGTAAGGGTAAGGGTAAGCTTAAGGGTAAAAGCAAGGGTAAGGGTAAGGGTAAGGGTAAGGGTAAGGGTAAGGGTAAGGGTAAGGGTAAGGGTAAGCTTAAGGGTAAAAGCAAGGGTAAGGGTAAGGGTAAGGTTAAGGGTAAGGGTAAGGGTAAAGGTAAGGGTAAGCCTAAGGGTAAAAGCAAGGGTTAGGGTAAGGGTAAGGGTAAGGGTAAGGGTAAGGGTAAGGGTAAGGGTAAGGGTAAGGGTAAGGGTAAGGGTAAGGGTAAGGGTAAGGGTAAGGGTAAGGGTAAGGGTAAGGGTAAGGGTAAGGGTAAGGGTAAGGGTAAGGGTAAGGGTAAGGGTAAGGGTAAGGGTAAGGGTAAGGGTAAGCTTGAGGGTAAAAGCAAGGGTAAGGGTAAGGGTAAGGGTAAGGGTAAGGGTAAGCCTAAGGGTAAAAGCAAGGGTAAGGGTAAGGGTAAGGGTAAGGGTAAGGGTAAGGGTAAGCATAAGGGTAAAAGCAAGGGTAAGGGTAAGGGTAAGGGTAAGGGTAAGGGTAAAGGTAAGCTCAAGGGTAAAAGCAAGGGTAAGGGTAAGGGTAAGGGTAAGGGTAAAGGTAAGGGTAAGGGTAAAGGTAAGGGTAAGCCTAAGGGTAAAAGCAAGGGTAAGGGTAAGGGTAAGGGTAAGGGTAAGGGTAAGGGTAAGGGTAAGGGTAAGGGTAAGCTTAAGGGTAAAAGCAAGGGTGAGGGTAAGGGTAAGGGTAAGGGTAAGGGTAAGGGTAAGGGTAAGGGTAAGGGTAAGGGTAAGGGTAAGCTTAAGGGTAAGGGTAAGGGTAAGGGTAAGCTTAAGGGTAAAAGCAAGGGTAAGGGTAAGGGTAAGGGTAAGGGTAAGCTTAAGGGTAAAAGCAAGGGTAAGGGTAAGGGTAAGGGTAAGGGTAAGGGTAAGGGTAAGGGTAAGGGTAAGGGTAAGCTTAAGGGTAAGGGTAAGGGTAAGGGTAAGAGTAAGCTTAAGGGTAAAAGCAAGGGTAAGGGTAAGGGTAAGGGTAAGGGTAAGCTTAAGGGTAAGGGTAAGGGTAAGGGTAAGGGTAAGCTTAAGGGTAAAAGCAAGGGTAAGGTTAAGGGTAAGGGTAAGGGTAAGGGTAAGGGTAAGGGTAAGGGTAAGCTTAAAGGTAAGGGTAAGGGTAAGGGTAAGGGTAAGCTTAAGGGTAAAAGCAAGGGTAAGGGTAAGGGTAAGGGTAAGGGTAAGGGTAAGGGTAAGGGTAAGGGTAAGGGTAAGGGTAAGGGTAAGGGTAAGGGTAAGGGTAAGGGTAAGGGTAAGCTTAAGGGTAAGGGTAAGGGTAAGGGTAAGCTTAAGGGTAAAAGCAAGGGTAAGGGTAAGGGTAAGGGTAAGGGTAAGGGTAAGGGTAAGGGTAAGCTTAAGGGTAAAAGCAAGGGTAAGGGTAAGGGTAAGGGTAAGGGTAAGGGAAAGGGTAAGGGTAAGGGTAAGGGTAAGGGTAAGGGTAAGCTTAAGGGTAAGGGTAAGGGTAAGGGTAAGCTTAAGGGTAAAAGCAAGGGTAAGGGTAAGGGTAAGGGTAAGGGTAAGGGTAAAGGTAAGGGTAAGCCTAAGGGTAAAAGCAAGGGTAAGGGTAAGGGTAAGGGTAAGGGTAAGGGTAAGGGTAAGGGTAAGGGTAAGGGTAAGGGTAAGCTTAAGGGTAAAAGCAAGGGTAAGGGTAAGGGTAAGGGTAAGGGTCAGGGTAAGGGTAAGGGTGAGGTTAAGGGTAAGGGTAAGGGTAAGCTTAAGGGTAAAAGCAAGGGTAAGGGTAAGGGTAAGGGTAAGGGTAAGGGTAAGGGTAAGGGTAAGGGTAAGGGTAAGGGTAAGCTTAAGGGTAAAAGCAAGGGTAAGGGTAAGGGTAAGGCTAAGGGTAAGGGTTAGGGTAAGGGTAAAGGTAAGGGTAAGCCTAAGGGTAAAAGCAAGGGTAAGGGTAAGGGTAAGGGTAAGGGTAAGGGTAAGGGTAAGGGTAAGGGTAAGGGTAAGGGTAAGGGTAAGAGTAAGGGTAAGGGTAAGGGTAAGCTTAAGGGTAAAAGCAAGGGTAAGGGTGAGGGTAAGGGTAAGGGTAAGCCTAAGGGTAAAAGCAAGGGTAAGGGTAAGGTTAAGGGTAAGGGTAAGGGTAAGCTTAAGGGTAAAAGCAAGGGTAAGGGTAAGGGTAAGGGTAAGGGTAAGGGTAAGCTTAAGGGTAAAAGCAAGGGTAAGGGTAAGGGTGAGGGTAAGGGTAAGGGTAAGGGTAAGGGTAAAGGTAAGGGTAAGCCTAAGAGTAAAAGCAAGGGTAAGGGTAAGGGTAAGGGTAAGGGTAAGGGTAAGGGTAAGCTTAAGGGTAAAAGCAAGGGTAAGGATAAGGGTAAGGGTAAGGGTAAGGGTAAGGGTAAGGGTAAGGGTAAGGGTAAGGGTAAGCTTAAGGGTAAAAGCAAGGGTAAGGGTAAGGGTAAGGGTAAGGGTAAGGGTAAGGGTAAGGGTAAGGGTAAGGGTAAGCTTAAGGGTAAAAGCAAGGGTAAGGGTTAGGGTAAGGGTAAGGGTAAGGGTAAGGGTAAGGGTAAGCTTAAGGGTAAAAGCAAGGGTAAGGGTAAGGGTAAGGGTAAGGGTAAGGGTAACGGTAAAGGTAAGGGTAAGCCTAAGGGTAAAAGCAAGGGTAAGGGTAAGGGTAAGGGTAAGGGTAAGGGTAAGGGTAAGGGTAAGGGTAAGGGTAAGGGTAAGGGTAAGGGTAAGGGTAAGGGTAAGGGTAAGGGTAAGGGTAAGCTTAAGGGTATAAGCAAGGGTAAGGGTAAGGGTAAGGGTGAGGGTAAGGGTAAGGGTAAGGGTAAGGGTAAGCTTAAGGGTAAAAGCAAGGGTAAGGGTAAGGGTAAGGGTAAGGGTAAGGGTAAGGGTAAGGGTAAGCTTAAGGGTAAAAGCAAGGGTAAGGGTAAGGGTAAGGGTAAGGGTAAGGGTAAGGGTAAGGGTAAGGGTAAGGGTAAGGGTAAGGGTAAGGGTAAGGGTAAAGGTAAGGTTAAGCCTAAGGGTAAAAGCAAGGGTAAGGGTAAGGGTAAGGGTAAGGGTAAGGGTAAGGGTAAGGGTAAGGGTAAGGGTAAGGGTAAGTGTAAGGGTAAGGGTAAAGGTAAGGGTAAGGGTTAGGGTAAGGGTAAGCTTAAGGGTAAAAGCAAGGGTAAGGGTAAGGGTAAGGGTAAGGGTAAGCCTAAGGGTAAAAGCAAGGGTAAGGGTAAGGGTAAGGGTAAGGGTAAGGGTAAGCTTAAGGGTAAAAGCAAGGGTAAGGGTAAGGGTAAGGGTAAGGGTAAGGGTAAGGGTAAGGGTAAGGGTAAGGGTAAGGGTAAGCTTAAGGGTAAAAGCAAGGGTAAGGGTAAGGGTAAGGGTAAGGGTAAGGGTAAGGGTAAGGGTAAGGGTAAGGGTAAAGGTAAGGGTAAGCCTAAGGGTCAAAGCAAGGGTAAGGGTAAGGGTAAGGGTAAGGGTAAGGGTAAGGGTAAGGGTAAGGGTAAGGGTAAGCTTAAGGGTAAAAGCAAGGGTAAGGGTAAGGGTAAGGGTAAGGGTAAGGGTAAGGGTAAGGGTAAGGGTAAGGGTAAGGGTAAGGGTAAGGGTAAGGGTAAGCTTAAGGGTAAGGGTAAGGGTAAGGGTAAGGGTAAGCCTAAGGGTAAAAGCAAGGGTAAGTGTAAGGGTAAGGGTAAGGGTAAGGGTAAGCTTAAGGGTAAAAGCAAGGGTAAGGGTAAGGGTAAGGGTAAGGGTAAGGGTAAGGGTAAGGGTAAGCTTAAGGGTAAAAGCAAGGGTAAGGGTAAGGGTAAGGGTAAGGGTAAGGGTAAGGGTAAGGCTAAAGGTAAGGGTAAGCCTAAGGGTAAAAGCAAGGGTAAGGGTAAGGGTAAGGGTAAGGGTAAGGGTAAGGGTAAGGGTAAGGGTAAGGGTAAGGGTAAGGGTAAGGGTAAGGGTAAGGGTAAGGGTAAGGGTAAGGGTAAGGGTAAGGGTAAAGGTAAGGGTAAGGGTAAGCTTAAGGGTAAAAGCAAGGGTAAGGGTAAGGGTAAGGGTAAGGGTAAGG
Source organism: Myrrha octodecimguttata (assembly GCA_958510865.1). NCBI lineage: Eukaryota > Metazoa > Arthropoda > Insecta > Coleoptera > Coccinellidae > Myrrha > Myrrha octodecimguttata. Next base: position 14,404 of record CAUEHS010000690.1, read on the forward strand.
GTAAGAGTAAGGGTAAGGGTAAGGGTAAGCTAAAGGGTAAAAGCAAGGGTAAGGGTAAGGGTAAGGGTAAGGGTAAGGGTAAGGGTAAGGGTAAGGGTAAGGGTAAGGGTAAGGGTAAGGGTAAGGGTAAGGGTAAGGGTAAGGGTAAGGGTAAGCTAAAGGGTAAAAGCAAGGGTAAGGGTAAGGGTAAGTGTAAGGGTAAGGGTAAGGGTAAGGGTAAGGGTAAAGGTAAGGGTAAGCCTAAGAGTAAAAGCAAGGGTAAGGGTAAGGGTAAGGGTAAGGGTAAGGGTAAGGTTAAGGGTAAGGGTTAGGGTAAGGGTAAGGGTAAGGGTAAGGGTAAGCTTAAGGGTAAAAGCAAGGGTAAGGGTAAGGGTAAGGGTAAGGGTAAGGGTAAGGGTAAGGGTAAGCTTAAGGGTAAGGGCAAGGGTAAGGGTAAGGGTAAGCTTAAGGGTAAAAGCAAGGGTAAGGGTAAGGGTAAGGGTAAGGGTAAGGGTAAGCTTAAGGGTAAAAGCAAGGGTAAGGGTAAGGGTAACGTTAAGGGTAAGGGTAAGGGTAAGGGTAAGCTTAAGGGTAAGGGTGAGGGTAAGGGTAAGGGTAAGCTTAAGGGTAAAAGCAAGGGTAAGGGTCAGGGTAAGGGTAAGTGTAAGGGTAAGGGTAAGGGTAAGGGTATGGGTGAGCTTAAGGGTAAAAGCAAGGGTAAGGGTAAGGTTAAGGGTAAGGGTAAGGGTAAGGGTAAGGGTAAGGGTTAGCTTAAGGGTAAAAGCAAGGGCAAGGGTAAGGGTAAGGTTAAGGGTAAGGGTAAGGGTAAGGGTAAGAGTAAGGGTTAGCTTAAGGGTAAAAGCAAGGGTAAGGGTAAGGGTAAGGGTAAGGGTAAGGGTAAGGGTAAGGGTAAGGGTAAGGGTAAGGGTAAGGGTAAGCTTAAGGGTAAAAGCAAGGGTAAGGGTAAGGGTAAGGGTAAGGGTAAGCCTAAGGGTAAAAGCAAGGGTAAGGGTAAGGGTAAGGGTAAGTGTAAGCTTAAGGGTAAAAGCAAGGGTAAGGGTAAGGATAAGGGTAAGGGTAAGGGTAAGGGTAAGCTTAAGGGTAAAAGCAAGGGTGAGGGTAAGGGTAAGGGTAAGGGTAAGGGTAAGGGTAAGGGTAAGGGTAAGGGTAAGGGTAAGGGTAAGCTTAAGGGTAAAAGCAAGGGTAAGGGTAAGGGTAAGGGTAAGGGTAAGCTTAAGGGTAAAAGCAAGGGTAAGGGTAAGGGTAAGGGTAAGGGTAAGGGTAAAGGTAAGGGTAAGCCTAAGGGTAAAAGCAAGGGTAAGGGTAAGGGTAAGGGTAAGGGTAAGGGTAAGGGTAAGGGTAAGGGTTAGGGTAAGGGTAAGGGTAAGGGTAAGGGTAAGGGTAAGGGTAAGGGTAAGGGTAAGGGTAAGGGTAAGGGTAAGGGTAAGGGTAAGCTTAAGGGTAAAAGCAAGAGTAAGGGTAAGGGTAAGGGTAAGGGTAAGGGTAAGGGTAAGCTTAAGGGTAAAAGCAAGGGTAAGGGTAAAGGTAAGGGTAAGGGTAAGGGTAAGGGTAAGGGTAAGGGTAAGGGTAAGGGTAAGGTTAAGGGTATGGGTAAGGGTAAGCTTAAGGGTAAGGGTAAGGGTAAGGGTAAGGGTAAGGGTAAGCTTAAGGGTAAAAGCAAGGGTAAGGGTAAGGGTAAGGGTAAGGGTAAGCTAAAGGGTAAAAGCAAGAGTAAGGGTAAGGGTAAGGGTAAGGGTAAGGGTAAGGGTAAGCTTAAGGGTAAAAGCAAGAGTAAGGGTAAGGGTAAGGGTAAGGGTAAGGGTAAGGGTAAGCTTAAGGGTAAAAGCAAGGGTAAGGGTAAAGGTAAGGGTAAGGGTAAGGGTAAGGGTAAGGGTAAGGGTAAGGGTAAGGGTAAGGGTAAGGGTAAGGGTAAGGTTAAGGGTAAGGGTAAGGGTAAGCTTAAGGGTAAGGGTAAGGGTAAGGGTAAGGGTAGGCCTAAGGGTAAAAGCAAGGGTAAGGGTAAGGGTAAGGGTAAGGGTAAGGGTGAGGGTAAGGGTAAGGTTAAGGGTAAGGGTAAGGGTAAGCTTAAGGGTAAAAGCAAGGGTAAGGGTAAGGGTAAGGGTAAGGGTAAGGGTAAGGGTAAGGGTAAGGGTAAGGGTAAGGGTAAGGGTAAGGGTAAGGGTAAGGGTAAGGGTAAGCTTAAGGGTAAGGGTAAGGGTAAGGGTAAGGGTAAGCTTAAGGGTGAAAGCAAGGGTAAGGGTAAGGGTAAGGGTAAGGGTAAGCTAAAGGGTAAAAGCAAGGGTAAGGGTAAGGGTAAGGGTAAGGGTAAGGGTAAGGGTAAGGGTAAGGGTAAGCTTAAGGGTAAGGGTAAGGGTAAGGGTAAGGGTAAGCTTAAGGGTAAAAGCAAGGGTAAGGGTAAGGTTAAGGGTAAGGGTAAGGGTAAGGGTAAGGGTAAGCTTAAGGGTAAGGGTAAGGGTAAGGGTAAGGGTAAGCTTAAGGGTAAAAGCAAGGGTAAGGGTAAGGGTGAGGGTAAGGGTAAGGGTAAGGGTAAGGGTAAGCTTAAGGGTAAGGGTAAGGGTAAGGGTAAGGGTAAGCTTAAGGGTAAAAGCAAGGGTAAGGGTAAGGGTAAGGGTAAGGGTAAGGGTAAGGGTAAGGGTAAGGGTAAGGGTAAGGGTAAGGGTAAGGGTAAGGGTAAGGGAAAGCTTAAGGGTAAGGGTAAGGGTAAGGGTAAGGGTAAGCTTAAGGGTAAAAGCAAGGGTAAGGGTAAGGGTAAGGGTAAGCTTAAGGGTAAAAGCAAGGGTAAGGGTAAGGGTAAGGGTAAGGGTAAGGGTAAGGGTAAGGGTAAGGGTAAGGGTAAAGGTAAGGGTAAGGGTAAGCTTAAGGGTAAGGGTAAGGGTAAGGGTAAGGGTAAGCTTAAGGGTAAAAGCAAGGGTAAGGGTAAGGGTAAGGGTAAGGGTAAGGGTAAAGGTAAGGGTAAGCCTAAGGGTAAAAGCAAGGATAAGGGTAAGGGTAAGGGTAAGGGTAAGGGTAAGGGTAAGGGTAAGGGTAAGGGTAAGGGTAAGGGTAAGGGTAAGCTTAAGGGTAAAAGCAAGGGTAAGGGTAAGGGTAAGGGTAAGGGTAAGGGTAAGGGTAAGGGTAAGGGTAAGGGTAAGGGTAAGCTTAAGGGTAAAAGCAAGGGTAAGGGTAAGGGTAAGGGTAAGGGTAAGGGTAAGGGTAAGGGTAAGGGTAAGGGTAAGCTTAAGGGTAAAAGCAAGGGTAAGGGTAAGGGTAAGGGTAAGGGTTAGGGTAAGGGTAAAGGTAAGGGTAAGCCTAAGGGTAAAAGCAAGGGTAAGGGTAAGGGTAAGGGTAAGGGTAAGGGTAAGGGTAAGGGTAACGGTAAGGGTAAGAGTAAGGGTAAGGGTAAGGGTAAGCTTAAGGGTAAAAGCAACGGTAAGGGTAAGGGTAAGGGTAAGGGTAAGGGTAAGCCTAAGGGTAAAAGCAAGGGTAAGGGTAAGGGTAAGGGTAAGGGTAAGGGTAAGCTTAAGGGTAAAAGCAAGGGTAAGGGTAAGGGTAAGGGTAAGGGTAAGGGTAAGGGTAAGCTTAAGGGTAAAAGCAAGGGTAAGGGTAAGGGTAAGGGTAAGGGTAAGGGTAAGGGTAAGGGTAAGGGTAAAGGTAAGGGTAAGCCTAAGGGTAAAAGCAAGGGTAAGGGTAAGGGTAAGGGTAAGGGTAAGGGTAAGGGTAAGGGTAAGGGTAAGCTTAAGGGTAAAAGCAAGGGTAAGGGTAAGGGTAAGGGTAAGGGTAAGGGTAAGGGTGAGGGTAAGGGTAAGCTTAAGGGTAAAAGCAAGGGTAAGGGTAAGGGTAAGGGTAAGGGTAAGGGTAAGGGTAAGGGTAAAGGTAAGGGTAAGCCTAAAGGTAAAAGCAAGGGTAAGGGTAAGGGTAAGGGTAAGGGTAAGAGTAAGGGTAAGGGTAAGGGTAAGGGTAAGCTTAAGGGTAAAAGCAAGGGTAAGGGTAAGGGTAAGGGTAAGGGTAAGCCTAAGGGTAAAAGCAAGGGTAAGGGTAAGGGTAAGGGTAAGGGTAAGTGTAAGCTTAAGGGTAAAAGCAAGGGTAAGGGTAAGGGTAAGGGTAAGGGTATGCTTAAGGGTAAAAGCAAGGGTGAGGGTAAGGGTAAGGGTAAGGGTAAGGGTAAGGGTAAGAGTAAGGGTAAGGGTAAGGGTAAGCTTAAGGGTAAAAGCAAGGGTAAGGGTAAGGGTAAGGGTAAGGGTAAGGGTAAGGGTAAGCTTAAGGGTAAAAGCAAGGGTAAGGGTAAGGGTAAGGGTAAGAGTAAGGGTAAGGGTAAGGGTAAAGGTAAGGGTAAGCCTAAGGGTAAAAGCAAGGGTAAGGGTAAGGGTAAGGGTAAGGGTAAGGGTTAGGGTAAGGGTAAGGGTAAGGGTAAGGGTAAGGGTAAGGGTTAGGGTAAGGGTAAGGGTAAGGGTAAGGGTAAGGGTAAGGGTAAGGGTAAGGGTAAGGGTAAGGGTAAGCTTAAGGGTAAAAGCAAGGGTAAGGGTAAGGGAAAGGGTAAGGGTAAGCCTAAGGGTAAAAGCAAGGGTAAGGGTAAGGGTAAGGGTAAGGGTAAGGGTAAGCTTATGGGTAAAAGCAAGAGTAAGGGTAAGGGTAAGGGTAAGGGTAAGGGTAAGGGTAAGGGTAAGCTTAAGGGTAAGGGTAAGGGTAAGGGTAAGGGTAAGCTTAAGGGTAAAAGCAAGGGTAAGGGTAAGGGTAAGGGTAAGGGTAAGGGTAAGGGTAAGCTAAAGGGTAAAAGCAAGGGTAAGGGTAAGGGTAAGGGTAAGGGTAAGGGTAAGGGTAAGGGTAAGCTTAAGGGTAAGGGTAAGGGTAAGGGTAAGGGTAAGCTTAAGGGTAAAAGCAAGGGTAAGGGTAAGGGTAAGGGTAAGGGTAAGGGTAAGGGTAAGGGTAAGCTTAAGGGTAAGGGTAAGGGTAAGGGTAAGGGTAAGCTTAAGGGTAAAAGCAAGGGTAAGGGTAAGGGTGAGGGTAAGGGTAAGGGTAAGGGTAAGGGTAAGCTTAAGGGTAAGGGTAAGGTTAAGGGTAAGGGTAAGCTTAAGGGTAAAAGCAAGGGTAAGGGTAAGGGTAAGGGTAAGGGTAAGGTAAGGGTAAGGGTAAGGGTAAGGGTAAGGGTAAGGGTAAGGGTAAGGGTAAGGGTAAGGGTAAGGGAAAGCTTAAGGGTAAGGGTAAGGGTAAGGGTAAGGGTAAGCTTAAGGGTAAAAGCAAGGGTAAGGGTAAGGGTAAGGGTAAGCTTAAGGGTAAAAGCAAGGGTAAGGGTAAGGGTAAGGGTAAGGGTAAGTGTAAGGGTAAGGGTAAGGGTAAGGGTAAGGGTAAGGGTAAGGGTAAGCTTAAGGGTAAGGGTAAGGGTAAGCTTAAGGGTAAAAGCAAGGGTAAGGGTAAGGGTAAGGGTAAGGGTAAGGGTAAAGGTAAGGGTAAGCCTAAGGGTAAAAGCAAGGATAAGGGTAAGGGTAAGGGTAAGGGTAAGGGTAAGGGTAAGGGTAAGGGTAAGGGTAAGGGTAAGGGTAAGGGTAAGCTTAAGGTTAAAAGCAAGGGTCAGGGTAAGGGTAAGGGTAAGGGTAAGGGTAAGGGTAAGGGTAAGGGTAAGGGTAAGGGTAAGGGTAAGGGTAAGGGTAAGGGTAAGGGTATACTTAAGGGTAAAAGCAAGGGTAAGGGTAAGGGTAAGGGTAAGGGTAAGGGTAAGGGTAAGGGTAAGCTTAAGGGTAAAAGCAAGGGTAAGGGTAAGGGTAAGGGTAAGGGTAAGGGTAAGGGTTAGGGTAAGGGTAAAGGTAAGGGTAAGCCTAAGGGTAAAAGCAAGGGTAAGGGTAAGGGTAAGGGTAAGGGTAAGGGTAAGGGTAAGGGTAAGGGTAAGGGTAAGGGTAAGGGTAAGGGTAAGGGTAAGAGTAAGGGTAAGGGTAAGGGTAAGCTTAAGGGTAAAAGCAAGGGTAAGGGTAAGGGTAAGGGTAAGGGTAAGCCTAAGGGTAAAAGCAAGGGTAAGGGTAAGGGTAAGGGTAAGGGTAAGGATAAGGGTAAGCTTAAGGGTAAAAGCAAGTGTAAGGGTAAGGGTAAGGGTAAGGGTAAGGGTAAGGGTAAGGGTAAGCTTAAGGGTAAAAGCAAGGGTAAGGGTAAGGGTAAGGGTAAGGGTAAGGGTAAGGGTAAGGGTAAAGGTAAGGTAAGCCTAAGGGTAAAAGCAAGGGTAAGGGTAAGGGTAAGGGTAAGGGTAAGGGTAAGGGTAAGGGTAAGCTTAAGGGTAAAAGCAAGGGTAAGGGTAAGGGTAAGGGTAAGGGTAAGGGTAAGGGTGAGGGTAAGGGTAAGCTTAAGGGTAAAAGCAAGGGTAAGGGTAAGGATAAGGGTAAGGGTAAGGGTAAGGGTAAGGGTAAGGGTAAGGGTAAGGGTAAGGGTAAGGGTATGGGTAAGGGTAAAGGGTAAGGGTAAGGGTAAGGGTAAGGGTAAGGGTAAGGGTAAGGGTAAGCTTAAGGGTAAAAGCAAGGGTAAGGGTTAGGGTAAGGGTAAGGGTAAGGGTAAAGGTAAGGGTAAGCTTAAGGGTAAAAGCAAGGGTAAGGGTAAGGGTAAGGGTAAGGGTAAGGGTAAGGGTAAGGGTAAGGGTAAGGGTAAGGGTAAGGGTAAGCTTAAGTGTAAAAGCAAGGGTAAGGGTAAGGGTAAGGGTTAGGGTAAGCTTAAGGGTAAAAGCAAGGGTAAGGGTAAGGGTAAGGGTAAGGGTAAGGGTTAGGGTAAGGGTAAAGGTAAGGGTGAGCCTAAGGGTAAAAGCAAGGGTAAGGGTAAGGGTAAGGGTAAGGGTAAGGGTAAGGGTAAGGGTAAGGGTAAGGGTAAGGGTAAGGGTAAGAGTAAGGGTAAGGGTAAGGGTAAGCTTAAGGGTAAAAGCAAGGGTAAGGGTAAGGGTAAGGGTAAGGGTAAGGGTAAGCCTAAGGGTAAAAGCAAGGGTAAGGGTAAGGGTAAGGGTAAGGGTAAGGGTAAGCTTAAGGGTAAAAGCAAGGGTAAGGGTAAGGGTAAGGGTAAGGGTAAGGGTAAGGGTAAGGGTAAGGGTAAGCTTAAGGGTAAAAGCAAGGGTAAGGGTAAGGGTAAGGGTAAGGGTAAGGGTAAGGGTAAGGGTAAGGGTAAGGGTAAGGGTAAGGGTAAAGGTAAGGGTAAGCCTAGGGGTAAAAGCAAGGGTAAGGGTAAGGGTAAGGGTAAGGGTAAGGGTAAGCTTAAGGGTAAAAGCAAGGGTAAGGGTAAGGGTAAGGGTAAGGGTAAGGGTAAGGGTAAGGGTAAGGGTAAGGGTAAGGGTAAGGGTAAGGGTAAGGGTAAGGGTAAGGGTAAGCTTAAGGGTAAAAACAAGGGTAAGGGTAAGGGTAAGGGTAAGGGTAAGGGCAAGGGTAAGGGTAAGGGTAAGGGTAAGGGTAAGGGTAAGGGTAAGGGTAAGGGTAAGCTAAAGGGTAAAAGCAAGGGTAAGGGTTAGGGTAAGGGTAAGGGTAAGGGTAAGGGTAAGGGTAAGCTTAAGGGTAAAAGCAAGGGTAAGGGTAAGGGTAAGGGTAAGGGTAAGGGTAAGGGTAAGGGTAAGGGTAAGGGTAAGGGTAAGGGTAAGGGTAAGAGTAAGGGTAAGGGTAAGGGTAAGGGTAAGGGTAAAGGTAAGGGTAAGCCTAAGGGTAAAAGCAAGGGTAAGGGTAAGGGTAAGGGTAAGGGTAAGGGTAAGGGTAAGGGTAAGGGTAAGGGTAAGGGTAAAGGTAAGGGTAAGCCTAAGGGTAAAAGCAAGGGTAAGGGTAAGGGTAAGGGTAAGGGTAAGGGTAAGGGTAAGGGTAAGGGTAAGGGTAAGGGTAAGGGTAAGGGTAAGGGTAAGGGTAAGGGTAAGGGTAAGGGAAAGCTTAAGGGTAAGGGTAAGGGTAAGGGTAAGAGTAAGCTTAAGGGTAAAAGCAAGGGTAAGGGTAAGGGTAAGGGTAAGCTTAAGGGTAAAAGCAAGGGTAAGGGTAAGGGTAAGGGTAAGGGTAAGTGTAAGGGTAAGGGTAAGGGTAAGGGTAAGGGTAAGGGTAAGGGTAAGCTTAAGGGTAAGGGTAAGGGTAAGCTTAAGGGTAAAAGCAAGGGTAAGGGTAAGGGTAAGGGTAAGGGTAAGGGTAAAGGTAAGGGTAAGCCTAAGGGTAAAAGCAAGGATAAGGGTAAGGGTAAGGGTAAGGGTAAGGGTAAGGGTAAGGGTAAGGGTAAGGGTAAGGGTAAGGGTAAGCTTAAGGTTAAAAGCAAGGGTAAGGGTAAGGGTAAGGGTAAGGGTAAGGGTAAGGGTAAGGGTAAGGGTAAGGCTAAGGGTAAGGGTAAGGGTAAGGGTAAGGGTAAGGGTAAGGGTAAGGGTATACTTAAGGGTAAAAGCAAGGGTAAGGGTAAGGGTAAGGGTAAGGGTAAGGGTAAGGGTAAGGGTAAGCTTAAGGGTAAAAGCAAGGGTAAGGGTAAGGGTAAGGGTAAGGGTAAGGGTAAGGGTTAGGGTAAGGGTAAAGGTAAGGGTAAGCCTAAGGGTAAAAGCAAGGGTAAGGGTAAGGGTAAGGGTAAGGGTAAGGGTAAGGGTAAGGGTAAGGGTAAGGGTAAGGGTAAGGGTAAGAGTAAGGGTAAGGGTAAGGGTAAGCTTAAGGGTAAAAGCAAGGGTAAGGGTAAGGGTAAGGGTAAGGGTAAGCCTAAGGGTAAAAGCAAGGGTAAGGGTAAGGGTAAGGGTAAGGGTAAGGGTAAGGGTAAGCTTAAGGGTAAAAGCAAGGGTAAGGGTAAGGGTAAGGGTAAGGGTAAGGGTAAGGGTGAGGGTAAGGGTAAGCTTAAGGGTAAAAGCAAGGGTAAGGGTAAGGGTAAGGGTAAGGGTAAGGGTAAGGGTAAGGGTAAAGGTAAGGGTAAGCCTAAGGGTAAAAGCAAGGGTAAGGGTAAGGGTAAGGGTAAGGGTAAGGGTAAGGGTAAGGGTAAGCTTAAGGGTAAAAGCAAGGGTAAGGGTAAGGGTAAGGGTAAGGGTAAGGGTGAGGGTAAGGGTAAGCTTAAGGGTAAAAGCAAGGGTAAGGGTAAGGATAAGGGTAAGGGTAAGGGTAAGGGTAAGGGTAAGGGTGAGGGTAAGGGTAAGGGTAAGGGTATGGGTAAGGGTAAAGGTAAGGGTAAGGGTAAGGGTAAGGGTAAGGGTAAGGGTAAGGGTAAGCTTAAGGGTAAAAGCAAGGGTAAGGGTTAGGGTAAGGGTAAGGGTAAGGGTAAAGGTAAGGGTAAGCTTAAGGGTAAAAGCAAGGGTAAGGGTGAGGGTAAGGGTAAGGGTAAGGGTAAGGGTAAGGGTAAGGGTAAGGGTAAGGGTAAGGGTAAGGGTAAGCTTAAGTGTAAAAGCAAGGGTAAGGGTAAGGGTAAGGGTAAGGGTAAGGGTAAGCTTAAGTGTAAAAGCAAGGGTAAGGGTAAGGGTAAGGGTTAGGGTAAGCTTAAGGGTAAAAGCAAGGGTAAGGGTAAGGGTAAGGGTAAGGGTAAGGGTTAGGGTAAGGGTAAAGGTAAGGGTGAGCCTAAGGGTAAAAGCAAGGGTAAGGGTAAGGGTAAGGGTAAGGGTAAGGGTAAGGGTAAGGGTAAGGGTAAGGGTAAGGGTAAGGGTAAGAGTAAGGGTAAGGGTAAGGGTAAGCTTAAGGGTAAAAGCAAGGGTAAGGGTAAGGGTAAGGGTAAGGGTAAGGGTAAGCCTTAGGGTAAAAGCAAGGGTAAGGGTAAGGGTAAGGGTAAGGGTAAGGGTAAGCTTAAGGGTAAAGCAAGGGTAAGGGTAAGGGTAAGGGTAAGGGTAAGGGTAAGGGTAAGGGTAAGGGTAAGCTTAAGGGTAAAAGCAAGGTAAGGGTAAGGGTAAGGGTAAGGGTAAGGGTAAGGGTAAGGGTAAGGGTAAGGGTAAGGGTAAGGGTAAAGGTAAGGGTAAGCCTAGGGTAAAAGCAAGGGTAAGGGTAAGGGTAAGGGTAAGGGTAAGGGTAAGCTTAAGGGTAAAAGCAAGGGTAAGGGTAAGGGTAAGGGTAAGGGTAAGGGTAAGGGTAAGGGTAAGGGTAAGGGTAAGGGTAAGGGTAAGGGTAAGGGTAAGGGTAAGGGTAAGGGTAAGCTTAAGGGTAAAAGCAAGGGTAAGGGTAAGGGTAAGGGTAAGGGTAAGGGTAAGGGTAAGGGTAAGGGTAAGGGTAAGGGTAAGGGTAAGGGTAAGCTAAAGGGTAAAAGCAAGGGTAAGGGTTAGGGTAAGGGTAAGGGTAAGGGTAAGGGTAAGGGTAAGCTTAAGGGTAAAAGCAAGGGTAAGGGTAAGGGTAAGGGTAAGGGTAAGGGTAAGGGTAAGGGTAAGGGTAAGGGTAAGGGTAAGGGTAAGGGTAAGGGTAAGGGTGAGGGTAAGGGTAAGGGTAAGGGTAAAGGTAAGGGTAAGCCTAAGGGTAAAAGCAAGGGTAAGGGTAAGGGTAAGGGTAAGGGTAAGGGTAAGGGTAAGGGTAAGGGTAAGGGTAAGGGTAAGGGTAAGGGTAAGGGTAAAGGTAAGGGTAAGCCTAAGGGTAAAAGCAAGGGTAAGGGTAAGGGTAAGGGTAAGGGTAAGGGTAAGGGTAAGGGTAAGGGTAAGGGTAAGGGTAAGGGTAAGTGTAAGGGTAAGCTTAAGGGTAAAAGCAAGGGTAAGGGTAAGGGTAAGGGTAAGGGTAAGCCTAAGGGTAAAAGCAAGGGTAAGGGTAAGGGTAAGGGTAAGGGTAAGGGTAAGCTTAAGGGTAAAAGCAAGGGTAAGGGTAAGGGTAAGGGTAAGGGTAAGGGTAAGGGTAAGGGTAAGGGTAAGGGTAAGGGTAAAGGTAAGGAAAAGCCTAAGGGTAAAAGCAAGGGTAAGGGTAAGGGTAAGGGTAAGGGTAAGGGTAAGGGTAAGGGTAAGGGTAAGGGTAAAGGTAAGGGTAAGCCTAAGGGTAAAAGCAAGGGTAAGGGTAAGGGTAAGGGTAAGGGTAAGGGTAAGGGTAAGGGTAAGGGTAAGGGTAAGGGTAAGGGTAAGTGTAAGGGTAAGCTTAAGGGTAAAAGCAAGGGTAAGGGTAAGGGTAAGGGTAAGGGTAAGCCTAAGGGTAAAAGCAAGGGTAAGGGTAAGGGTAAGGGTAAGGGTAAGGGTAAGCTTAAGGTTAAAAGCAAGGGTAAGGGTAAGGGTAAGGGTAAGGGTAAGGGTAAGGGTAAGCTTAAGGGTAAAAGCAAGGGTAAGGGTAAGGGTAAGGGTAAGGGTGAGGGTAAGGGTAAAGGTAAGGGTAAGCCTAAGGGTAAAAGCAAGGGTAAGGGTAAGGGTAAGGGTAAGGGTAAGGGTAATGGTAAGGGTAAGGGTAAGGGTAAGGGTAAGGGTAAGGGTAAGGGTAAGGGTAAGTGTAAGGGTAAGCTTAAGGGTAAAAGCAAGGGTAAGGGTAAGGGTAAGGGTAAGGGTAAGGGTAAGGGTGAGGGTAAGGGTAAGCTTAAGGGTAAAAGCAAGGGTAAGGGTAAGGGTAAGGGTAAGGGTAAGGGTAAGGGTAAGGGTAAGGGTAAGGGTAAGGGTAAGGGTAAGCTTAAGGGTAAAAGCAAGGGTAAGGGTAAGGGTAAGGGTAAGGGTAAGCTTAAGGGTAAAAGCAAGGGTAAGGGTAAGGGTAAGGGTAAGGGTAAGGGTAAGGGTAAGGGTAAGGGTAAGGGTAAAGGTAAGGGTAAGCCTAAGGGTAAAAGCAAGGGTAAGGGTAAGGGTAAGGGTAAGGGTAAGGGTAAGGGTAAGGGTAAGGGTAAGGGTAAGGGTAAGGGTAAGGGTAAGCTTAAGGGTAAAAGCAAGGGTGAGGGTAAGGGTAAGGGTAAGGGTAAGGGTAAGGGTAAGGGTAAGGGTAAGGGTAAGGGTAAGGGTAAGGGTAAGGGTAAGGGTAAGGGTAAGGGTAAGGGTAAGGGTAAGGGTAAGCCTAAGGGTAAAAGCAAGGGTAAGGGTAAGGGTAAGGGTAAGGGTAAGGGTAAGCTTAAGGGTAAAAGCAAGGGTAAGGGTAAGGGTAAGGGTAAGGGTAAGGGTAAGCTTAAGGGTAAAAGCAAGGGTAAGGGTAAGGGTAAGGGTAAGGGTAAGGGTAAGGGTAAGGGTAAGGGTAAGGGTAAGGGTAAGGGAAAGGGTAAGGGTAAGGGTAAGGGTAAGGGTAAAGGTAAGGGTAAGCCTAAGGGTAAAAGCAAGGGTATGGGTAAGGGTAAGGGTAAGGGTAAGGGTAAGGGTAAGGGTAAGGGTAAGGGTAAGGGTAAGGGTAAGGGTAAGGGTAAGGGTAAGGGTAAGCTTAAGGGTAAAAGCAAGGGTAAGGGTAAGGGTAAGGGTAAGGGTAAGGGTAAGGGTAAGGGTAAGGGTAAGGGTAAGGGTAAGGGTAAGGGTAAGGGTAAGGGTAAGGGTAAGGGTAAGCTTAAGGGTAAAAGCAAGGGTAAGGGTAAGGGTAAGGGTGAGGGTAAGGGTAAGGGTAAGGGTAAGGGTAAGGGTAAGGGTAAGGGTAAGGGTAAGGGTAAGGGTAAGGGTAAGCTTAAGGGTAAAAGCAAGGGTAAGGGTAAGGGTAAGGGTAAAGGTAAGGGTAAGGGTAAGGGTAAGCTTAAGGGTAAAAGCAAGGGTAAGGGTAAGGGTAAGGGTAAGGGTAAGGGTAAGGGTAAGGGTAAGGGTAAGCCTAAGGGTAAAAGCAAGGGTAAGGGTAAGGGTAAAAGCAAGGGTAAGGGTAAGGGTAAGGGTAAGGGTAAGGGTAAGGGTAAGGGTGAGGGTAAGGGTAAGGGTAAGCTTAAGGGTAAAAGCAAGGGTAAGGGTAAGGGTAAGGGTAAGGGTAAGTGTAAGCTTAAGGGTAAAAGCAAGGGTAAGGGTAAGGGTAAGGGTAAAGGTAAGGGTAAGCCTTAGGGTAAAAGCAAGGGTAAGGGTAAGGGTAAGGGTAAGGGTAAGGGTAAGGGTAAGGGTAAGGGTAAGGGTAAGGGTAAGGGTAAGGGTAAGGGTAAGCTTAAGGGTAAAAGCAAGGGTAAGGGTAAGGGTAAGGGTAAGGGTAAGGGTAAGGGTAAGGGTAAGGGTAAGGGTAAGCTTAAGGGTAAAAGCAAGGGTAAGGGTAAGGGTAAGGGTAAGGGTAAGGGTAAGGGTAAGGGTAAGGGTAAGGGTAAGGGTAAGGGTAAGCTTAAGGGTAAAAGCAAGGGTAAGGGTTAGGGTAAGGGTAAGGGTAAGGGTAAGGGTAAGCTTGAGGGTAAAAGCAAGGGTAAGGGTAAGGGTAAAGGTAAGGGTAAGCCTAAGGGTAAAAGCAAGGGTAAGTGTAAGGGTAAGGGTAAGGGTAAGGGTAAGGGTAAGGGTAAGGGTAAGGGTAAGGGTAAGGGTAAGGGTAAGGGTAAGGGTAAGGGTAAGCTTAAGGGTATAAGCAAGGGTAAGGGTAAGGGTAAGGGTGAGGGTAAGGGTAAGGGTAAGGGTAAGCTTAAGGGTAAAAGCAAGGGTAAGGGTAAGGGTAAGGGTAAGGGTAAGGGTAAGGGTAAGGGTAAGGGTAAGCTTAAGGGTAAAAGCAAGGGTAAGGGTAAGGGTAAGGGTAAGGGTAAGGGTAAGGGTAAGGGTAAGGGTAAAGGTTAGGGTAAGCCTAAGGGTAAAAGCAAGGGTAAGGGTAAAGGTAAGGGTAAGGGTAAGGGTAAGGGTAAGGGTAAGGGTAAGGGTAAGGGTAAGGGTAAGCTTAAGGGTAAAAGCAAGGGTAAGGGTAAGGGTAAGGGTAAGGGTAAGCCTAAGGGTAAAACAAGGGTAAGGGTAAGGGTAAGGGTAAGGGTGAGCTTAAGAGTAAAAGCAAGGGTAAGGGTAAGGGTAAGGGTGAGGGTAAGGGTAAGCTTAAGGGTTAAAGCAAGGGTTAGGGTAAGGGTAAGGGTAAGGGTAAGGGTAAAGGTAAGGGTAAGCCTAAGGGTAAAAGCAAGGGTAAGGGTAAGGGTAAGGGTAAGGGTAAGGGTAAGGGTAAGGGTAAGGGTAAGGGTAAGGGTAAGGGTAAGGGTAAGGGTAAGCTTAAGGGTAAAAGCAAGGGTAAGGGTAAGGGTAAGGGTAAGGGTAAGGGTAAGGGTAAGGGTAAGGGTAAGGGTAAGCTTAAGGGTAAAAGCAAGGGTAAGGGTAAGGGTAAGGGTGAGGGTAAGGGTAAGGGTAAGGGTAAGGGTAAGCTTAAGGGTAAAAGCAAGGGTAAGGGTAAGGGTAAGGGTAAGTGTAAGGGTAAGGGTAAGGGTAAGGGTAAGCTTAAGGGTAAAAGCAAGGGTAAGGGTAAGGGTAAGGGTAAGGGTAAGGGTAAGGGTAAGGGTAAGGGTAAGGGTAAGGGTAAAGGTAAGGGTAAGCCTAAGGGTAAAAGCAAGGGTAAGGGTAAGGGTTAGGTTAAGGGTAAGGGTAAGGGTAAGGGTAAGGGTAAGGGTAAGGGTGAGGGTAAGTGTAAGAGTAAGGGTAAGGGTAAGCTTAAGGGTAAAAGCAAGGGTAAGGGTAAGGGTAAGGGTAAGGGTGAGGGTAAGGGTAAGGGTAAGGGTAAGGGTAAGGGTAAGGGTAAGCTTAAGGGTAAGGGTAAGGGTAAGGGTAAAGGTAAGGGTAAGCCTAAGGGTAAAAGCAAGGGTAAGGGTAAGGGTTAGGGTAAGGGTAAGGGTAAGGGTAAGGGTAAGGGTAAGGGTAAGGGTAAGGGTAAGTATAAGGGTAAGGGTAAGGGTAAGCTTAAGGGTAAAAGCAAGGGTAAGGGTAAGGGTAAGGGTAAGGGTAAGGGTAAGGGTAAGGGTAAGGGTAAGGGTAAGGGTAAGGGTAAGGGTAAGCTTAAGGGTAAGGGTAAGGGTAAGGGTAAGGGTAAGCCTAAGGGTAAAAGCAAGGGTAAGGGTAAGGGTAAGGGTAAGGGTAAGCTTAAGGGTAAAAGCAAGGGTAAGGGTAAGGGTAAGGGTAAGGGTAAGGGTAAGGGTAAGGGTAAGCTTAAGGGTAAAAGCAAGGGTAAGGGTAAGGGTAAGGGTAAGGGTAAGGGTAAAGGTAAGGGTAAGCCTAAGGGTAAAAGCAAGGGTAAGGGTAAGGGTAAGGGTAAGGGTAAGGGTAAGGGTAAGGGTAAGGGTAAGGGTAAGGGTAAGGGTAAGGGTAAGGGTAAGGGTAAGGGTAAGGGTAAGGGTAAGCTTAAGGGTAAAAGCAAAGGTAAGGGTAAGGGTAAGGGTAAGGGTAAGGGTAAGGGTAAGGGTAAGGGTAAGGGTAAGGGTAAGGGTAAGGGTAAGGGTAAGGGTAAGGGTAAGGGTAAGGGTAAGGGTAAGGGTAAGGGTAAGGGTAAGGGTAAGGGTAAGGGTAAGCTTAAAGGTAAAAGCAAGGGTGAGGGTAAGGGTAAGGGTAAGGGTAAGGGTAAGGGTAAGGGTAAGGGTAAGGGTAAGGGTAAGGGTAAGGGTAAGCTTAAGGGTAAAAGCAAGGGTAAGGGTAAGGGTAAGGGTAAGGGTAAGGGTAAGGGTAAGGGTAAGGGTAAGGGTAAGGGTAAAGGTAAGGGTAAAGGTAAGGAAAAGCCTAAGGGTAAAAGCAAGGGTAAGGGTAAGGGTAAGGGTAAGGGTAAGGGTAAGGGTAAGGGTAAGGGTAAGGGTAAGGGTAAAGGTAAGGGTAAGCCTAAGGGTAAAAGCAAGGGGAAGAGTAAGGGTAAGGGTAAGGGTAAGGGTAAGGGTAAGGGTAAGGGTAAGGGTAAGGGTAAGTGTAAGGGTAAGCTTAAGGGTAAAAGCAAGGGTAAGGGTAAGGGTAAGGGTAAGGGTAAGCCTAAGGGTAAAAGCAAGGGTAAGGGTAAGGGTAAGGGTAAGGGTAAGGGTAAGCTTAAGGGTAAAAGCAAGGGTAAGGGTAAGGGTAAGGGTAAGGGTAAGGGTAAGCTTAAGGGTAAAAGCAAGGGTAAGGGTAAGGGTAAGGGTAAGGGTGAGGGTAAGGGTAAAGGTAAGGGTAAGCCTAAGGGTAAAAGCAAGGGTAAGGGTAAGGGTAAGGGTAAGGGTAAGGGTAAG
This sequence comes from Myrrha octodecimguttata, assembly GCA_958510865.1. NCBI lineage: Eukaryota > Metazoa > Arthropoda > Insecta > Coleoptera > Coccinellidae > Myrrha > Myrrha octodecimguttata. Next base: position 30,274 of record CAUEHS010000690.1, read on the forward strand.
GGTAAGGGTAAGGGTAAGGGTAAGGGTAAGGGTAAGGGTAAGGGTAAGGGTAAGGGTAAGGGTAAGGGTAAGCTTAAGGGTAAAAGCAAGGGTAAGGGTAAGGGTAAGGGTAAGGGTAAGGGTAAGGGTAAGGGTAAGCTTAAGGGTAAAAGCAAGGGTAAGGGTAAGGGTAAGGGTAAGGGTAAGGGTAAGGGTGAGGGTAAGGGTAAGGGTAAGGGTAAGCTTAAGGGTAAAAGCAAGGGTAAGGGTAAGGGTAAGGGTAAGGGTAAGCTTAAGGGTAAAAGCAAGGGTAAGGGTAAGGGTAAGGGTAAGGGTAAGGGTAAGGGTAAGGGTAAGGGTAAAGGTAAGGGTAAGCCTAAGGGTAAAAGCAAGGGTAAGGGTAAGGGTAAGGGTAAGGGTAAGGGTAAGGGTAAGGGTAAGGTTAAGGGTAAGGGTAAGGGTAAGGGTAAGGGTAAGGGTAAGGGTAAGGGTAAGGGTAAGGGTAAGGGTAAGCTTAAGGGTAAAAGCAAGGGTGAGGGTAAGGGTAAGGGTAAGGGTAAGGGTAAGGGTAAGGGTAAGGGTAAGGGTAAGGGTAAGGGTAAGGGTAAGGGTAAGGGTAAGGGTAAGGGTAAGGGTAAGCCTAAGGGTAAAAGCAAGGGTAAGGGTAAGGGTAAGGGTAAGGGTAAGGGTAAGCTTAAGGGTAAAAGCAAGGGTAAGGGTAAGGGTAAGGGTAAGGGTAAGGGTAAGGGTAAGCTTAAGGGTAAAAGCAAGGGTAAGGGTAAGGGTAAGGGTAAGGGTAAGGGTAAGGGTAAGGGTAAGGGTAAGGGTAAGGGTAAGGGTAAAGGTAAGGGTAAGCCTAAGGGTAAAAGCAAGGGTATGGGTAAGGGTAAGGGTAAGGGTAAGGGTAAGGGTAAGGGTAAGGGTAAGGGTAAGGGTAAGGGTAAGGGTAAGCTTAAGGGTAAAAGCAAGGGTAAGGGTAAGGGTAAGGGTAAGGGTAAGGGTAAGGGTAAGGGTAAGGGTAAGGGTAAGGGTAAGGGTAAGGGTAAGGGTAAGGGTAAGGGTAAGGGTAAGGGTAAGCTTAAGGGTAAAAGCAAGGGTAAGGGTAAGGGTAAGGGTGAGGGTAAGGGTAAGGGTAAGGGTAAGGGTAAGGGTAAGGGTAAGGGTAAGGGTAAGGGTAAGGGTAAGGGTAAGCTTAAGGGTAAAAGCAAGGGTAAGGGTAAGGGTAAGGGTAAGGGTAAGGGTAAGGGTAAGGGTAAGGGTAAGCTTAAGGGTAAAAGCAAGGGTAAGGGTAAGGGTAAGGGTAAGGGTAAGGGTAAGGGTAAGGGTAAGGGTAAGCCTAAGGGTAAAAGCAAGGGTAAGGGTAAGGGTAAAAGCAAGGGTAAGGGTAAGGGTAAGGGTAAGGGTAAGGGTAAGGGTAAGGGTGAGGGTAAGGGTAAGGGTAAGCTTAAGGGTAAAAGCAAGGGTAAGGGTAAGGGTAAGGGTAAGGGTAAGTGTAAGCTTAAGGGTAAAAGCAAGGGTAAGGGTAAGGGTAAGGGTAAAGGTAAGGGTAAGCCTTAGGGTAAAAGCAAGGGTAAGGGTAAGGGTAAGGGTAAGGGTAAGGGTAAGGGTAAGGGTAAGGGTAAGGGTAAGGGTAAGCTTAAGGGTAAAAGCAAGGGTAAGGGTAAGGGTAAGGGTAAGGGTAAGGGTAAGGGTAAGGGTAAGGGTAAGCTTAAGGGTAAAAGCAAGGGTAAGGGTAAGGGTAAGGGTAAGGGTAAGGGTAAGGGTAAGGGTAAGGGTAAGGGTAAGGGTAAGGGTAAGGGTAAGCTTAAGGGTAAAAGCAAGGGTAAGGGTTAGGGTAAGGGTAAGGGTAAGGGTAAGGGTAAGCTTGAGGGTAAAAGCAAGGGTAAGGGTAAGGGTAAGGGTAAGGGTAAAGGTAAGGGTAAGCCTAAGGGTAAAAGCAAGGGTAAGTGTAAGGATAAGGGTAAGGGTAAGGGTAAGGGTAAGGGTAAGGGTAAGGGTAAGGGTAAGGGTAAGGGTAAGGGTAAGGGTAAGGGTAAGGGTAAGGGTAAGCTTAAGGGTATAAGCAAGGGTAAGGGTAAGGGTAAGGGTGAGGGTAAGGGTAAGGGTAAGGGTAAGCTTAAGGGTAAAAGCAAGGGTAAGGGTAAGGGTAAGGGTAAGGGTAAGGGTAAGGGTAAGGGTAAGCTTAAGGGTAAAAGCAAGGGTAAGGGTAAGGGTAAGGGTAAGGGTAAGGGTAAGGGTAAGGGTAAGGGTAAGGGTAAAGGTTAGGGTAAGCCTAAGGGTAAAAGCAAGGGTAAGGGTAAAGGTAAGGGTAAGGGTAAGGGTAAGGGTAAGGGTAAGGGTAAGGGTAAGGGTAAGGGTAAGCTTAAGGGTAAAAGCAAGGGTAAGGGTAAGGGTAAGGGTAAGGGTAAGCCTAAGGGTAAAACAAGGGTAAGGGTAAGGGTAAGGGTAAGGGTAAGCTTAAGAGTAAAAGCAAGGGTAAGGGTATGGGTAAGGGTGAGGGTAAGGGTAAGCTTAAGGGTTAAAGCAAGGGTAAGGGTAAGGGTAAGGGTAAGGGTAAGGGTAAAGGTAAGGGTAAGCCTAAGGGTAAAAGCAAGGGTAAGGGTAAGGGTAAGGGTAAGGGTAAGGGTAAGGGTAAGGGTAAGGGTAAGGGTAAGGGTAAGGGTAAGGGTAAGGGTAAGGGTAAGGGTAAGGGTAAGCTTAAGGGTAAAAGCAAGGGTAAGGGTAAGGGTAAGGGTAAGGGTAAGGGTAAGGGTAAGGGTAAGGGTAAGGGTAAGGGTAAGGGTAAGGGTAAGGGTAAGCTTAAGGGTAAAAGCAAGGGTAAGGGTAAGGGTAAGGGTGAGGGTAAGGGTAAGGGTAAGGGTAAGGGTAAGCTTAAGGGTAAAAGCAAGGGTAAGGGTAAGGGTAAGGGTAAGGGTAAGGGTAAGGGTAAGGGTAAGGGTAAGGGTAAGCTTAAGGGTAAAAGCAAGGGTAAGAGTAAGGGTAAGGGTAAGGGTAAGGGTAAGGGTAAGGGTAAGGGTAAAGGTAAGGGTAAGCCTAAGGGTAAAAGCAAGGGTAAGGGTAAGGGTTAGGTTAAGGGTAAGGGTAAGGGTAAGGGTAAGGGTAAGGGTAAGGGTAAGGGTAAGGGTAAGTGTAAGGGTAAGGGTAAGGGTAAGCTTAAGGGTAAAAGCAAGGGTAAGGGTAAGGGTAAGGCTAAGGGTGAGGGTAAGGGTAAGGGTAAGGGTAAGGGTAAGGGTAAGGGTAAGCTTAAGGGTAAGGGTAAGGGTAAGGGTAAAGGTAAGGGTAAGCCTAAGGGTAAAAGCAAGGGTAAGGGTAAGGGTTAGGGTAAGGGTAAGGGTAAGGGTAAGGGTAAGGGTAAGGGTAAGTATAAGGGTAAGGGTAAGGGTAAGCTTAAGGGTAAAAGCAAGGGTAAGGGTAAGGGTTAGGGTAAGGGTAAGGGTGAGGGTAAGGGTAAGGGTAAGGGTAAGGGTAAGGGTAAGGGTAAGCTTAAGGGTAAGGGTAAGGGTAAGGGTAAGGGTAAGCCTAAGGGTAAAAGCAAGGGTAAGGGTAAGGGTAAGGGTAAGGGTAAGCTTAAGGGTAAAAGCAAGGGTAAGGGTAAGGGTAAGGGTAAGGGTAAGGGTAAGGGTAAGCTTAAGGGTAAAAGCAAGGGTAAGGGTAAGGGTAAGGGTAAGGGTAAGGGTAAAGGTAAGGGTAAGCCTAAGGGTAAAAGCAAGGGTAAGGGTAAGGGTAAGGGTAAGGGTGAGGGTAAGGGTAAGGGTAAGGTTAAGGGTAAGGGTAAGGGTAAGGGTAAGGGTAAGGGTAAGGGTAAGGGTAAGGGTAAGGGTAAGCTTAAGGGTAAAAGCAAGGGTAAGGGTAAGGGTAAGGGTAAGGGTAAGGGTAAGGGTAAGGGTAAGGGTAAGGGTAAGGGTAAGGGTAAGGGTAAGGGTAAGGGTAAGGGTAAGGGTAAGGGTAAGGGTAAGGGTAAGGGTAAGGGTAAGGGTAAGGGTAAGGGTAAGGGTAAGGGTAAGGGTAAGGGTAAGGGTAAGCTTAAAGGTAAAAGCAAGGGTGAGGGTAAGGGTAAGGGTAAGGGTAAGGGTAAGGGTAAGGGTAAGGGTAAGGGTAAGGGTAAGGGTAAGGGTAAGCTTAAGGGTAAAAGCAAGGGTAAGGGTAAGGGTAAGGGTAAGGGTAAGGGGAAGGGTAAGGATAAGGGTAAAGGTAAGGGTAAGCCTAAGGGTAAAAGCAAGGGTAAGGGTAAGGGTAAGGGTAAGGGTAAGGGTAAGGGTAAGCTTAAGGGTAAAAGCAAGGGTAAGGGTAAGGGTAAGGGTAAGGGTAAGGGTAAGGGTAAGGGTAAGGGTAAGGGTAAGCTTAAGGGTAAGGATAAGGGTAAGGGTAAAAGCAAGGGTAAGGGTAAGGGTAAGGGTAAGGGTAAGGGTAAGCTTAAGGGTAAAAGCAAGGGTAAGGGTAAGGGTAAGGGTAAGGGTAAGGGTAAGGGTAAGGGTAAGGGTAAGGGTAAGCTTAGGGGTAAGGGTAAGGGTAAGGGTAAGGGTAAGCTTAAGGGTAAAAGCAAGGGTAAGGGTAAGGGTAAGGGTAAGGGTAAGGGTAAGGGTAAGGGTAAGGGTAAGGGTAAGGGTAAGGGTAAGGGTAAGCTTAAGGGTAAAAGCAAGGGTAAGGGTAAGGGTAAGGGTAAGGGTAAGGGTAAGGGTAAGGGTAAGGGTAAGGGTAAGGGTAAGGGTAAGGGTAAGCTTAAGGGTAAGGGTAAGGGTAAGGGTAAGCCTAAGGGTAAAAGCAAGGGTAAGGGTAAGGGTAAGGGTAAGGGTAAGCTTAAGGGTAAAAGCAAGGGTAAGGGTAAGGGTAAGGGTAAGGGTAAGGGTAAGGGTAAGCTTAAGGGTAAAAGCAAGGGTAAGGGTAAGGGTAAGGGTAAGGGTAAAGGTAAGGGTAAGCCTAAGGGTAAAAGCAAGGGTAAGGGTAAGGGTAAGGGTAAGGGTGAGGGTAAGGGTAAGGGTAAGGGTAAGGATAAGGGTAAGGGTAAGGGTAAGGGTAAGGGTAAGAGTAAGGGTAAGGGTAAGGGTAAGGGTAAGGGTAAGCTTAAGGGTAAAAGCAAGGGTAAGGGTAAGGGTAAGGGTAAGGGTAAGGGTAAGGGTAAGGGTAAGGGTAAGGGTAAGGGTAAGGGTAAGGGTAAGGGTAAGGGTAAGGGTAAGGGTAAGGGTAAGGGTAAGGGTAAGGGTAAGGGTAAGGGTAAGGGTAAGGGTAAGGGTAAGGGTAAGGGTAAGGGTAAGCTTAAAGGTAAAAGCAAGGGTGAGGGTAAGGGTAAGGGTAAGGGTAAGGGTAAGGGTAAGGGTAAGGGTAAGGGTAAGGGTAAGGGTAAGCTTAAGGGTAAAAGCAAGGGTAAGGGCAAGGGTAAGGGTAAGGGTAAGGGTAAGGGTAAGGATAAGGGTAAAGGTAAGGGTAAGCCTAAGGGTAAAAGCAAGGGTAAGGGTAAGGGTAAGGGTAAGGGTAAGGGTAAGGGTAAGCTTAAGGGTAAAAGCAAGGGTAAGGGTAAGGGTAAGGGTAAGGGTAAGGGTAAGGGTAAGGGTAAGGGTAAGGGTAAGCTTAAGGGTAAGGATAAGGGTAAGGGTAAAAGCAAGGGTAAGGGTAAGGGTAAGGGTAAGGGTAAGGGTAAGCTTAAGGGTAAAAGCAAGGGTAAGGGTAAGGGTAAGGGTAAGGGTAAGGGTAAGGGTAAGGGTAAGGGTAAGGGTAAGCTTAAGGGTGAGGGTAAGGGTAAGGGTAAGGGTAAGCTTAAGGGTAAAAGCAAGGGTAAGGGTAAGGGTAAGGGTAAGGGTAAGGGTAAGGGTAAGGGTAAGGGTAAGGGTAAGGGTAAGGGTAAGGGTAAGGGTAAGGGTAAGGGTAAGCTTAAGGGTAAAAGCAAGGGTAAGGGTAAGGGTAAGGGTAAGGGTAAGGGTAAGGGTAAGGGTAAGGGTAAGGGTAAGCTTAAGGGTAAAAGCAAGGGTAAGGGTAAGGGTAAGGGTAAGGGTAAGGGTAAGGGTAAGGGTAAGGGTAAGGGTAAGGGTAAGGGTAAGGGTAAGGGTAAGCTTAAGGGTAAGGGTAAGGGTAAGGGTAAGGGTAAGCTTAAGGGTAAAAGCAAGGGTAAGGGTAAGGGTAAGGGTAAGGGTAAGCTTAAGGGTAAGGGTAAGGGTAAGGGTAAGCTTAAGGGTAAAAGCAAGGGTAAGGTTAAGGGTGAGGGTAAGGGTAAGGGTAAGGGTAAGGGTAAGCTTAAGGGTAAGGGTAAGGGTAAGGGTAAGGGTAAGGGTAAGCTTAAGGGTAAAAGCAAGGGTAAGGGTAAGGGTAAGGGTAAGGGTAAGGGTAAGGGTAAGGGTAAGGGTAAGGGTAAGGGTAAGGGTGAGGGTAAGGGTAAGGGTAAGGGTAAGGGTAAGCTTAAGGGTAAGGGTAAGGGTAATGGTAAGTTTAAGGGTAAAAGCAAGGGTAAGGGTAAGGGTAAGGGTAAGGGTAAGGGTAAGCTTAATTGTAAAAGCAAGGGTAAGGGTAAGGGTAAGGGTAAGGGTAAGGGTAAGGGTAAGGGTAAGGGTAAGGGTAAGGGTAAGGGTAAGGTTAAGGGTAAGCTTAAGGGTAAGGGTAAGGGTAAGGGTAAGCATAAGGGTAAAAGCAAGGGTAAGGGTAAGGGTAAGGGTAAGGGTAAGGGTAAAGGTAAGGGTAAGCCTAAGGGTAAAAGCAAGGGTAAGGGTAAGGGTAAGGGTAAGGGTAAGGGTAAGGGTAAGGGTAAGGGTAAGGGTAAGGGTAAGGGTAAGGGTAAGGGTAAGGGTAAGCTTAAGGGTAAAAGCAAGGGTAAGGGTAAGGGTAAGGGTAAGGGTAAGGGTAAGGGTAAGGGTAAGGTTAAGGGTAAGGGTAAGGGTAAGCTTAAGGGTAAAAGCAAGGGTAAGGGTAAGGGTAAGGGTAAGGGTAAGGGTAAGGGTAAGGGTAAGGGTAAGGGTAAGGGTAAGGGTAAGGGTAAGCTTAAGGGTAAAAGCAAGGGTAAGGGTAAGGGTAAGGGTAAGGGTAAGGGTTAGGGTAAGGGTAAAGGTAAGGGTAAGCCTAAGGGTAAAAGCAAGGGTAAGGGTAAGGGTAAGGGTAAGGGTGAGGGTAAGGGTAAGGGTAAGGGTAAGGGTAAGGGTAAGGGTAAGGGTAAGGGTAAGAGTAAGGGTAAGGGTAAGGGTAAGCTTAAGGGTAAAAGCAAGGGTAAGGGTAAGGGTAAGGGTAAGGGTAAGCCTAAGGGTAAAAGCAAGGGTAAGGGTTAGGTTAAGGGTAAGGGTAAGGGTAAGCTTAAGGGTAAAAGCAAGGGTAAGGGTAAGGGTAAGGGTAAGGGTAAGCTTAAGGGTAAAAGCAAGGGTAAGGGTAAGGGTGAGGGTAAGGGTAAGGGTAAGGGTAAGGGTAAAGGTAAGGGTAAGCCTAAGAGTAAAAGCAAGGGTAAGGGTAAGGGTAAGGGTAAGGGTAAGCTTAAGGGTAAAAGCAAGGGTAAGGGTAAGGGTAAGGGTAAGGGTAAGGGTAAGGGTAAGGGTAAGGGTAAGGGTAAGGGTAAGGGTAAGGGTAAGGGTAAGGGTAAGGGTAAGGGTAAGGGTAAGGGTAAGGGTAAGCTTAAGGGTAAAAGCAAGGGTAAGGGTAAGGGTAAGGGTAAGGGTAAGGGTAAAGGTAAGGGTAAGCCTAAGGGTAAAAGCAAGGGTAAGGGTAAGGGTAAGGGTAAGGGTAAGGGTAAGGGTAAGGGTAAGGGTAAGGGTAAGGGTAAGGGTAAGGGTAAGGGTAAGGGTAAGGGTAAGGGTAAGGGTAAGGGTAAGGGTAAGGGTAAGGGTAAGGGTAAGGGTAAGGGTAAGGGTAAGGGTAAGGGTAAGCTTAAGGGTAAAAGCAAGGGTAAGGGTAAGGGTAAGGGTAAGGGTAAGCCTAAGGGTAAAAGCAAGGGTAAGGGTAAGGGTAAGGGTAAGGGTAAGCTTAAGGGTAAAAGCAAGGGTAAGGGTAAGGGTAAGGGTAAGGGTAAGGGTAAGGGTAAGCTCAAGGGTAAAAGCTAGGGTAAGGGTAAGGGTAAGGGTAAGGGTAAAGGTAAGGGTAAGGGTAAAGGTAAGGGTAAGCCTAAGGGTAAAAGCAAGGGTAAGGGTAAGGGTAAGGGTAAGGGTAAGGGTAAGGGTAAGGGTAAGGGTAAGGGTAAGGGTAAGCTTAAGGGTAAAAGCAAGGGTAAGGGTAAGGGTAAGGGTAAGGGTAAGGGTAAGGGTAAGGGTAAGGGTAAGGGTAAGGGTAAGGGTAAGGGTAAGCTTAAGGGTAAGGGTAAGGGTAAGCTTAAGGGTAAAAGCAAGGGTAAGGGTAAGGGTAAGGGTAAGGGTAAGCTTAAGGGTAAAAGCAAGGGTAAGGGTAAGGGTAAGGGTAAGGGTAAGGGTAAGCTTAAGGGTAAGGGTAAGGGTAAGGGTAAGGGTAAGCTTAAGGGTAAAAGCAAGGGTAAGGGTAAGGGTAAGGGTAAGGGTAAGTGTAAGCTTAAGGGTAAGTGTAAGGGTAAGGGTATGGGTAAGCTTAAGGGTAAAAGCAAGGGTAAGGTTAAGGGTAAGGGTAAGGGTAAGGGTAAGGGTAAGGGTAAGCTTAAGGGTAAGGGTAAGGGTAAGGGTAAGGGTAAGCTTAAGGGTAAAAGCAAGGGTAAGGGTAAGGGTAAGGGTAAGGGTAAGGGTAAGGGTAAGGGTAAGGGTAAGGGTAAGGGTAAGGGTAAGGGTGAGGGTAAGGGTAAGGGTAAGCTTAAGGGTAAGGGTAAGGGTAAGGGTAAGCTTAAGGGTAAAAGCAAGGGTAAGGGTAAGGGTAAGGGTAAGGGTAAGGGTAAGCTTAAGATTAAAAGCAAGGGTAAGGGTAAGGGTAAGGGTAAGGGTAAGGGTAAGGGTAAGGGTAAGGGTAAGGGTAAGGGTAAGCTTAAGGGTAAGGGTAAGGGTAAGGGTAAGCTTAAGGGTAAAAGCAAGGGTAAGGGTAAGGGTAAGGGTAAGGGTAAGGGTAAGGGTAAAGGTAAGGGTAAGCCTGAGGGTAAAAGCAAGGGTAAGGGTAAGGGTAAGGGTAAGGGTAAGGGTAAGGGTAAGGGTAAGGGTAAGGGTAAGGGTAAGGGTAAGGGTAAGGGTAAGCTTAAGGGTAAAAGCAAGGGTAAGGGTAAGGGTAAGGGTAAGGGTCAGGGTAAGGGTAAGGGTGAGGTTAAGGGTAAGGGTAAGGGTAAGCTTAAGGGTAAAAGCAAGGGTAAGGGTAAGGGTAAGGGTAAGGTTAAGGGTAAGGGTAAGGGTAAGGGTAAGGGTAAGGGTAAGCTTAAGGGTAAAAGCAAGGGTAAGGGTAAGGGTAAGGGTAAGGGTAAGGGTTAGGGTAAGGGTAAAGGTAAGGGTAAGCCTAAGGGTAAAAGCAAGGGTAAGGGTAAGGGTAAGGGTAAGGGTAAGGGTAAGGGTAAGGGTAAGGGTAAGGGTAAGGGTAAGGGTAAGAGTAAGGGTAAGGGTAAGGGTAAGCTTAAGGGTAAAAGCAAGGGTAAGGGTAAGGGTAAGGGTAAGGGTAAGGTTAAGCCTAAGGGTAAAAGCAAGGGTAAGGGTAAGGTTAAGGGTAAGGGTAAGGGTAAGCTTAAGGGTAAAAGCAAGGGTAAGGGTAAGGGTAAGGGTAAGGGTAAGGGTAAGCTTAAGGGTAAAAGCAAGGGTAAGGGTAAGGGTGAGGGTAAGGGTAAGGGTAAGGGTAAGGGTAAAGGTAAGGGTAAGCCTAAGAGTAAAAGCAAGGGTAAGGGTAAGGGTAAGGGTAAGGGTAAGGGTAAGGGTAAGCTTAAGGGTAAAAGCAAGGGTAAGGATAAGGGTAAGGGTAAGGGTAAGGGTAAGGGTAAGGGTAAGGGTAAGGGTAAGGGTAAGCTTAAGGGTAAAAGCAAGGGTAAGAGTAAGGGTAAGGGTAAGGGTAAGGGTAAGGGTAAGGGTAAGGGTAAGGGTAAGCTTAAGGGTAAAAGCAAGGGTAAGGGTTAGGGTAAGGGTAATGGTAAGGGTAAGGGTAAGGGTAAGCTTAAGGGTAAAAGCAAGGGTAAGGGTAAGGGTAAGGGTAAGGGTAAGGGTAAGGGTAAGGGTAAAGGTAAGGGTAAGCCTAAGGGTAAAAGCAAGGGTAAGGGTAAGGGTAAGGGTAAGGGTAACGGTAAGGGTAAGGGTAAGGGTAAGGGTAAGGGTAAGGGTAAGGGTAAGGGTAAGGGTAAGGGTAAGGGTAAGGGTAAGGGTAAGGGTAAGGGTAAGGGTAAGCTTAAGGGTATAAGCAAGGGTAAGGGTAAGGGTAAGGGTAAGGGTGAGGGTAAGGGTAAGGGTAAGGGTAAGGGTAAGCTTAAGGGTAAAAGCAAGGGTAAGGGTAAGGGTAAGGGTAAGGGTAAGGGTAAGCTTAAGGGTAAAAGCAAGGGTAAGGGTAAGGGTAAGGGTAAGGGTAAGGGTAAGGGTAAGGGTAAGGGTAAGGGTAAGGGTAAGGGTAAGGGTAAGGGTAAGGGTAAGGGTAAGGGTAAGGGTAAAGGTAAGGTTAAGCCTAAGGGTAAAAGCAAGGGTAAGGGTAAGGGTAAGGGTAAGGGTAAGGGTAAGGGTAAGGGTAAGGGTAAGGGTAAGGGTAAGGGTAAGGGTAAGGGTAAGGGTAAGGGTAAGGGTAAGGGTAAGCTTAAGGGTAAAAGCAAGGGTAAGGGTAAGGGTAAGGGTAAGGGTAAGCCTAAGGGTAAAAGCAAGGGTAAGGGTAAGGGTAAGGGTAAGGGTAAGGGTAAGGGTAAGCTTGAGGGTAAAAGCAAGGGTAAGGGTAAGGGTAAGGGTAAGGGTAAGGGTAAGGGTAAGGGTAAGCTTAAGGGTAAAATCAAGGGTAAGGGTAAGGGTAAGGGTAAGGGTAAGGGTAAGGGTAAGGGTAAGGGTAAGGGTAAAGGTAAGGGTAAGCCTAAGGGTCAAAGCAAGGGTAAGGGTAAGGGTAAGGGTAAGGGTAAGGGTAAGGGTAAGGGTAAGGGTAAGGGTAAGCTTAAGGGTAAAAGCAAGGGTAAGGGTAAGGGTAAGGGTAAGGGTAAGGGTAAGGGTAAGGGTAAGGGTAAGGGTAAGGGTAAGCTTAAGGGTGAGGGTAAGGGTAAGGGTAAGGGTAAGCCTAAGGGTAAAAGCAAGGGTAAGTGTAAGGGTAAGGGTAAGGGTAAGGGTAAGCTTAAGGGTAAAAGCAAGGGTAAGGGTAAGGGTAAGTGTAAGGGTAAGGGTAAGGGTAAGGGTAAGCTTAAGGGTAAAAGCAAGGGTAAGGGTAAGGGTAAGGGTAAGGGTAAGGGTAAGGGTAAGGGTAAGGCTAAAGGTAAGGGTAAGCCTAAGGGTAAAAGCAAGGGTAAAGGTAAGGGTAAGGGTAAGGGTAAGGGTAAGGGTAAGGGTAAGGGTAAGGGTAAGGGTAAACGTAAGGGTAAGGGTAAGCTTAAGGGTAAAAGCAAGGGTAAGGGTAAGGGTAAGGGTAAGGGTAAGGGTAAGGGTAAGAGTAAGGGTAAGGGTAAGGGTAAGCTAAAGGGTAAAAGCAAGGGTAAGGGTAAGGGTAAGGGTAAGGGTAAGGGTAAGGGTAAGGGTAAGGGTAAGGGTAAGGGTAAGGGTAAGGGTAAGCTTAAGGGTAAAAGCAAGGGTAAGGGTAAGGGTAAGGGTAAGGGTAAGGGTAAGGGTAAGGGTAAGGGTAAAGGTAAGGGTAAGCCTAAGAGTAAAAGCAAGGGTAAGGGTAAGGGTAAGGGTAAGGGTAAGGGTAAGGTTAAGGGTAAGGGTTAGGGTAAGGGTAAGGGTAAGGGTAAGGGTAAGCTTAAGGGTAAAAGCAAGGGTAAGGGTAAGGGTAAGGGTAAGGGTAAGGGTAAGGGTAAGGGTAAGCTTAAGGGTAAGGGTAAGGGTAAGGGTAAGGGTAAGCTTAAGGGTAAAAGCAAGGGTAAGGGTAAGGGTAAGGGTAAGGGTAAGGGTAAGCTTAAGGGTAAAAGCAAGGGTAAGGGTAAGGGTAAGGGTAAGGGTAAGGGTAAGGGTAAGGGTAAGCTTAAGGGTAAGGGTGAGGGTAAGGGTAAGGGTAAGCTTAAGGGTAAAAGCAAGGGTAAGGGTCAGGGTGAGGGTAAGTGTAAGGGTAAGGGTAAGGGTAAGGTTATGGGTGAGCTTAAGGGTAAAAGCAAGGGTAAGGGTAAGGTTAAGGGTAAGGGTAAGGGTAAGGGTAAGGGTAAGGGTTAGCTTAAGGGTAAAAGCAAGGGCAAGGGTAAGGGTAAGGTTAAGGGTAAGGGTAAGGGTAAGGGTAAGGGTAAGGGTTAGCTTAAGGGTAAAAGCAAGGGTAAGGGTAAGGGTAAGGGTAAGGGTAAGGGTAAGGGCAAGGGTAAGGGTAAGGGTAAGGGTAAGGGTAAGCTTAAGGGTAAAAGCAAGGGTAAGGGTAAGGGTAAGGGTAAGGGTAAGCCTAAGGGTAAAAGCAAGGGTAAGGGTAAGGGTAAGGGTAAGGGTAAGTGTAAGCTTAAGGGTAAAAGCAAGGGTAAGGGTAAGGGTAAGGGTAAGGGTAAGGGTAAGCTTAAGGGTAAAAGCAAGGGTGAGGGTAAGGGTAAGGGTAAGGGTAAGGGTAAGGGTAAGGGTAAGGGTAAGGGTAAGGGTAAGGGTAAGCTTAAGGGTAAAAGCAAGGGTAAGGGTAAGGGTAAGGGTAAGGGTAAGGGTAAGGGTAAGCTTAAGGGTAAAAGCAAGGGTAAGCTTAAGGGTAAAAGCAAGGGTAAGGGTAAGGGTAAAGGTAAGGGTAAGGGTAAAGGTAAGGGTAAGCCTAAGGGTAAAAGCAAGGGTAAGGGTAAGGGTAAGAGTAAGGGTAAGGGTTAGGGTAAGGGTAAGGGTAAGGGTAAGGGTAAGGGTAAGGGTAAGGGTAAGGGTAAGGGTAAGGGTAAGGGTAAGGGTAAGCTTAAGGGTAAAAGCAAGGGTAAGGGTAAGGGAAAGGGTAAGGGTAAGCCTAAGGGTAAAAGCAAGGGTAAGGGTAAGGGTAAGGGTAAGGGTAAGGGTAAGCTTAAGGGTAAAAGCAAGAGTAAGGGTAAGGGTAAGGGTAAGGGTAAGGGTAAGGGTAAGCTTAAGGGTAAAAGCAAGGGTAAGGGTAAAGGTCAGGGTAAGGGTAAGGGTAAGGGTAAGGGTAAGGGTAAGGGTAAAGGTAAGGGTAAGCCTAAGGGTAAAAGCAAGGGTAAGGGTAAGGGTAAGGGTAAGGGTAAGGGTAAGGTTAAGGGTAAGGGTAAGGGTAAGCTTAAGGGTGAAAGCAAGGGTAAGGGTAAGGGTAAGGGTAAGGGTAAGGGTAAGGGTAAGGGTAAGGGTAAGGGTAAGGGTAAGGGTAAGGGTAAGGGTAAGGGTAAGGGTGAGGGTAAGGGTAAGCTTAAGGGTAAGGGTAAGGGTAAGGGTAAGGGTAAGCTTAAGGGTAAAAGCAAGGGTAAGGGTAAGGGTAAGGGTAAGGGTAAGCTAAAGGGTAAAAGCAAGGGTAAGGGTAAGGGTAAGGGTAAGGGTAAGGGTAAGGGTAAGGGTAAGGGTAAGGGTAAGCTTAAGGGTAAGGGTAAGGGTAAGGGTAAGGGTAAGCTTAAGGGTAAAAGCAAGGGTAAGGGTAAGGGTGAGGGTAAGGGTAAGGGTAAGGGTAAGGGTAAGCTTAAGGGTAAGGGTAAGGGTAAGGGTAAGGGTAAGCTTAAGGGTAAAAGCAAGGGTAAGGGTAAGGGTAAGGGTAAGGGTAAGGGTAAGGGTAAGGGTAAGGGTAAGGGTAAGGGTAAGGGTAAGGGTAAGGGTAAGGGAAAGCTTAAGGGTAAGGGTAAGGGTAAGGGTAAGGGTAAGCTTAAGGGTAAAAGCAAGGGTAAGGGTAAGGGTAAGGGTAAGCTTAAGGGTAAAAGCAAGGGTAAGGGTAAGGGTAAGGGTAAGGGTAAGGGTAAGGGTAAGGGTAAGGGTAAGGGTAAGGGTAAGGGTAAAGGTAAGGGTAAGGGTAAGCTTAAGGGTAAGGGTAAGGGTAAGGGTAAGGGTAAGCTTAAGGGTAAAAGCAAGGGTAAGGGTAAGGGTAAGGGTAAGGGTAAGGGTAAAGGTAAGGGTAAGCCTAAGGGTAAAAGCAAGGATAAGGGTAAGGGTAAGGGTAAGGGTAAGGGTAAGGGTAAGGGTAAGGGTAAGGGTAAGGGTAAGGGTAAGCTTAAGGGTAAAAGCAAGGGTAAGGGTAAGGGTAAGGGTAAGGGTAAGGGTAAGGGTAAGGGTAAGGGTAAGGGTAAGGGTAAGGGTAAGCTTAAGGGTAAAAGCAAGGGTTAGGGTAAGGGTAAGGGTAAGGGTAAGGGTAAGGGTAAGGGTAAGGGTAAGGGTAAGCTTAAGGGTAAAAGCAAGGGTAAGGGTAAGGGTAAGGGTAAGGGTAAGGGTTAGGGTAAGGGTAAAGGTAAGGGTAAGCCTAAGGGTAAAAGCAAGGGTAAGGGTAAGGGTAAGGGTAAGGGTAAGGGTAAGGGTAAGGGTAAGGGAAAGGGTAACGGTAAGGGTAAGAGTAAGGGTAAGGGTAAGGGTAAGCTTAAGGGTAAAAGCAAGGGTAAGGGTAAGGGTAAGGGTAAGGGTAAGCCTAAGGGTAAAAGCAAGGGTAAGGGTAAGGGTAAGGGTAAGGGTAAGGGTAAGGGTAAGGGTAAGCTTAAGGGTAAAAGCAAGGGTAAGGGTAAGGGTAAGGGTAAGGGTAAGGGTAAGGGTAAGGGTAAGGGTAAGGGTAAGCTTAAGGGTAAAAGCAAGGGTAAGGGTAAGGGTAAGGGTAAGGGTAAGGGTAAGGGTAAGGGTAAAGGTAAGGGTAAGCCTAAGGGTAAAAGCAAGGGTAAGGGTAAGGGTAAGGGTAAGGGTAAGGGTAAGGGTAAGGGTAAGCTTAAGGGTAAAAGCAAGGGTAAGGGTAAGGGTAAGGGTAAGGGTAAGGGTAAGGGTGAGGGTAAGGGTAAGCTTAAGGGTAAAAGCAAGGGTAAGGGTAAGGGTAAGGGTAAGGGTAAGGGTAAGGGTAAGGGTAAAGGTAAGGGTAAGCCTAAGGGTAAAAGCAAGGGTAAGGGTAAGGGTAAGGGTAAGGGTAAGAGTAAGGGTAAGGGTAAGGGTAAGGGTAAGCTTAAGGGTAAAAGCAAGGGTAAGGGTAAGGGTAAGGGTAAGGGTAAGCCTAAGGGTAAAAGCAAGGGTAAGGGTAAGGGTAAGGGTAAGGGTAAGTGTAAGCTTAAGGGTAAAAGCAAGG
This sequence comes from Myrrha octodecimguttata, assembly GCA_958510865.1. Lineage (NCBI taxonomy): Eukaryota > Metazoa > Arthropoda > Insecta > Coleoptera > Coccinellidae > Myrrha > Myrrha octodecimguttata. The sequence goes on from CAUEHS010000690.1 coordinate 45,382, forward strand.
GTAAGGGTAAGGGTAAGGGTATGCTTAAGGGTAAAAGCAAGGGTGAGGGTAAGGGTAAGGGTAAGGGTAAGGGTAAGGGTAAGGGTAAGGGTAAGGGTAAGGGTAAGGGTAAGCTTAAGGGTAAAAGCAAGGGTAAGGGTAAGGGTAAGGGTAAGGGTAAGGGTAAGGGTAAGCTTAAGGGTAAAAGCAAGGGTAAGGGTAAGGGTAAGGGTAAGGGTAAGGGTAAAGGTAAGGGTAAGCCTTAGGGTAAAAGCAAGGGTAAGGGTAAGGGTAAGGGTAAGGGTAAGGGTTAGGGTAAGGGTAAGGGTAAGGGTAAGGGTAAGGGTAAGGGTAAGGGTAAGGGTAAGGGTAAGGGTAAGGGTAAGGGTAAGGGTAAGGGTAAGGGTAAGGGTAAGGGTAAGCTTAAGGGTAAAAGCAAGGGTAAGGGTAACGGAAAGGGTAAGGGTAAGCCTAAGGGTAAAAGCAAGGGTAAGGGTAAGGGTAAGGGTAAGGGTAAGGGTAAGCTTAAGGGTAAAAGCAAGAGTAAGGGTAAGGGTAAGGGTAAGGGTAAGGGTAAGGGTAAGCTTAAGGGTAAGGGTAAGGGTAAGGGTAAGGGTAAGCTTAAGGGTAAAAGCAAGGGTAAGGGTAAGGGTAAGGGTAAGGGTAAGCTAAAGGGTAAAAGCAAGGGTAAGGGTAAGGGTAAGGGTAAGGGTAAGGGTAAGGGTAAGGGTAAGGGTAAGCTTAAGGGTAAGGGTAAGGGTAAGGGTAAGGGTTAGCTTAAGGGTAAAAGCAAGGGTAAGGGTAAGGGTAAGGGTAAGGGTAAGGGTAAGGGTAAGGGTAAGCTTAAGGGTAAGGGTAAGGGTAAGGGTAAGCTTAAGGGTAAAAGCAAGGGTAAGGGTAAGGGTGAGGGTAAGGGTAAGGGTAAGGGTAAGGGTAAGGGTAAGCTTAAGGGTAAGGGTAAGGGTAAGGGTAAGGGTAAGCTTAAGGGTAAAAGCAAGGGTAAGGGTAAGGGTAAGGGTAAGGGTAAGGGTAAGGGTAAGGGTAAGGGTAAGGGTAAGGGTAAGGGTAAGGGTAAGGGTAAGGGTAAGGGTAAGGGTAAGGGAAAGCTTAAGGGTAAGGGTAAGGGTAAGGGTAAGGGTAAGCTTAAGGGTAAAAGCAAGGGTAAGGGTAAGGGTAAGGGTAAGCTTAAGGGTAAAAGCAAGGGTAAGGGTAAGGGTAAGGGTAAGGGTAAGGGTAAGTGTAAGGGTAAGGGTAAGGGTAAGGGTAAGGGTAAGGGTAAGGGTAAGCTTAAGGCTAAGGGTAAGGGTAAGGGTGAGGGTAAGCTTAAGGGTAAAAGCAAGGGTATGGGTAAGGGTAAGGGTAAGGGTAAGGGTAAGGGTAAAGGTAAGGGTAAGCCTAAGGGTAAAAGCAAGGATAAGGGTAAGGGTAAGGGTAAGGGTAAGGGTAAGGGTAAGGGTAAGGGTAAGGGTAAGGGTAAGCTTAAGGGTAAAAGCAAGGGTAAGGGTAAGGGTAAGGGTAAGGGTAAGGGTAAGGGTAAGGGTAAGGGTAAGTGTAAGGGTAAGGGTAAGGGTGAGCTTGAGGGTAAAAGCAAGGGTAAGGGTTAGGGTAAGGGTAAGGGTAAGGGTAAGGGTAAGGGTAAGCTTAAGGGTAAAAGCAAGGGTAAGGGTAAGGGTAAGGGTAAGGGTAAGGGTTAGGGTAAGGGTAAAGGTAAGGGTAAGCCTAAGGGTAAAAGCAAGGGTAAGGGTAAGGGTAAGGGTAAGGGTAAGGGTAAGGGTAAGCTTAAGGGTAAAAGCAAGGGTAAGGGTAAGGGTAAGGGTAAGAGTAAGGGTAAGGGTAAGGGTAAGCTTAAGGGTAAAAGCAAGGGTAAGGGTAAGGGTAAGGGTAAGGGTAAGCCTAAGGGTAAAAGCAAGGGTAAGGGTAAGGGTAAGGGTAAGGGTAAGGGTAAGCTTAAGGGTAAAAGCAAGGGTAAGGGTAAGGGTAAGGGTAAGGGTAAGGGTAAGGGTAAGCTTAAGGGTAAAAGCAAGGGTAAGGGTAAGGGTAAGGGTAAGGGTAAGGGTAAGGGTAAGGGTAAGGGTAAAGGTAAGGGTAAGCCTAAGGGTAAAAGCAAGGGTAAGGGTAAGGGTAAGGGTAAGGGTAAGGGTAAGGGTAAGCTTAAGGGTAAAAGCAAGGGTGAGGGTAAGGGTAAGGGTAAGGGTAAGGGTAAGGGTGAGGGTAAGGGTAAGCTTAAGGGTAAAAGCAAGGGTTAGGGTAAGGATAAGGGTAAGGGTAAGGGTAAGGGTAAGGGTAAGGGTAAGGGTAAGGGTAAGGGTAAGGGTAAGGGTAAGGGTAAGGGTAAAGGTAAGGGTAAGGGTAAGGGTAAGGGTAAGGGTAAGGGTAAGGGTAAGCTTAAGGGTAAAAGCAAGGGTAAGGGTTAGGGTAAGGGTAAGGGTAAGGGTAAAGGTAAGGGTAAAAGCAAGGGTAAGGGTAAGGGTAAGGGTAAGGGTAAGGGTAAGGGTAAGGGTAAGGGTAAGGGTAAGGGTAAGGGTAAGGGTAAGCTTAAGTGTGAAAGCAAGGGTAAGGGTAAGGGTAAGGGTAAGGGTAAGCTTAAGGGTAAAAGCAAGGGTAAGGGTAAGGGTAAGGGTAAGGGTAAGGGTTAGGGTAAGGGTAAAGGTAAGGGTAAGCCTAAGGGTAAAAGCAAGGGTAAGGGTAAGGGTAAGGGTAAGGGTAAGGGTAAGGGTAAGGGTAAGGGTAAGGGTAAGGGTAAGGGTAAGGGTAAGGGTAAGAGTAAGGGTAAGGGTAAGGGTAAGCTTAAGGGTAAAAGCAAGGGTAAGGGTAAGGGTAAGGGTAAGGGTAAGCCTTAGGGTAAAAGCAAGGGTAAGGGTAAGGGTAAGGGTAAGGGTAAGGGTAAGCTTAAGGGTAAAAGCAAGGGTAAGTGTAAGGGTAAGGGTAAGGGTAAGGGTAAGGGTAAGGGTAAGGGTAAGCTTAAGGGTAAAAGCAAGGGTAAGGGTAAGGGTAAGGGTAAGGGTAAGGGTAAGGGTAAGGGTAAAGGTAAGGGTAAGCCTAAGGGTAAAAGCAAGGGTAAGGGTAAGGGTAAGGGTAAGGGTAAGGGTAAGCTTAAGGGTAAAAGCAAGGGTAAGGGTAAGGGTAAGGGTAAGGGTAAGGGTAATGGTAAGGGTAAGGGTAAGGGTAAGGGTAAGGGTAAGCTTAAGGGTAATAGCAAGGGTAAGGGTAAGGGTAAGGGTAAGGGTAAGGGTAAGGGTAAGGGTAAGGGTAAGGGTAAGGGTAAGGGTAAGGGTAAGCTAAAGGGTAAAAGCAAGGGTAAGGGTTAGGGTAAGGGTAAGGGTAAGGGTAAGGGTAAGGGTAAGCTTAAGGGTAAAAGCAAGGGTAAGGGTAAGGGTAAGGGTAAGGGTAAGGGTAAGGGTAAGGGTAAGGGTAAGGGTAAGGGTAAGGGTAAAGGTAAGGGTAAGCCTAAGGTTAAAAGCAAGGGTAAGGGTAAGGGTAAGGGTAAGAGTAAGGGTAAGGGTGAGGGTAAGGGTAAGGGTAAGGGTAAGGGTAAGGGTAAGGGTAAGGGTAAAGGTAAGGGTAAGCCTAAGGGTAAAAGCAAGGGTAAGGGTAAGGGTAAGGGTAAGGGTAAGGGTAAGGGTAAGGGTAAGGGTAAGGGTAAGGGTAAAGGTAAGGGTAAGCCTAAGGGTAAAAGCAAGGGTAAGGGTAAGGGTAAGGGTAAGGGTAAGGGTAAGGGTAAGGGTAAGGGTAAGGGTAAGGGTAAGGGTAAGTGTAAGGGTAAGCTTAAGGGTAAAAGCAAGGGTAAGGGTAAGGGTAAGGGTAAGGGTAAGCCTAAGGGTAAAAGCAAGGGTAAGGGTAAGGGTAAGGGTAAGGAAAAGCTTAAGGGTAAAAGCAAGGGTAAGGGTAAGGGTAAGGGTAAGGGTAAGGGTAAGGGTAAAGGTAAGGGTAAACCTTACCCTTACCCTTACCCTTGCTTTTACCCTTAAGCTTACCCTTACCCTTACCCTTACCCTTACCCTTACCCTTACCCTTACCCTTATCCTTACCCTTGCTTTTACCCTTAAGCTCACCCTTACCCTTACCCTTACCCTTACCCTTACCCTTACCCTTGCTTTTACTCTTAGGCTTACCCTTACCTTTATCCTTACCCTTACCCTTACCCTTACCCTCACCCTTACCCTTACCCTTGCTTTTACCCTTAAGCTTACCCTTACCCTTACCCTTACCCTTACCCTTACCCTTGCTTTTACCCTTAAGCTTACCCTTACCCTTACCCTTAACCTTACCCTTACCCTTGCTTTTACCCTTAGGCTTACCCTTACCTTTACCCTTACCCTTACCCTTGCTTTTACCCTTAAGCTTACCCTTACCCTTACCCTTACTCTTACCCTTACCCTTACCCTTACCCTTACCCTTACCCTTACCCTTACCCTTACCCTTACCCTTACCCTTACCCTTACCCTTACCCTTACCCTTGCTTTTACCCTTAGGCTTACCCTTACCTTTACCCTTACCCTAACCCTTACCCTTACCCTTACCCTTACACTTAACCTTGCTTTTACCCTTAAGCTTACCCTTACCCTTACCCTTACCCTTACCCTTACCCTTACCCTTACCCTTACCCTTACCCTTACCCTTACCCTTGCTTTTACCCTTAAGCTTACCCTTACCCTTACCCTTACCCTTACCCTTACCCTTACCCTTACCCTTACCCTTACCCTTACCCTTACCCTTACCCTTACCCTTGCTTTTACCCTTAAGCTTACCCTTACCCTTACCCTTACCCTTACCCTTACCCTTACCCTTACCCTTACCCTTACCCTTACCCTTACCCTTACCCTTACCCTTACCCTTACCCTTGCTTTTACCCTTAGGCTTACCCTTACCTTTACCCTTACCCTTACCCTTACCCTTACCCTTACCCTTGCTTTTACCCTTAAGCTTACCCTTACCCTTACCCTTACCCTTAAGCTTACCCTTACCCTTACCCTTACCCTTACCCTTACCCTTACCCTTACCCTTACCCTTACCCTTACCCTTACCCTTACCCTTTCCCTTACCCTTACCCTTACCCTTGCTTTTACCCTTAAGCTTACCCTTACCCTTACCCTTACCCTTACCCTTAAGCTTACCCTTACCCTTACCCTTACCCTTACCCTTACCCTTAACCTTACCCTTGCTTTTACCCTTAAGCTTACCCTTACCCTTACCCTTACCCTTACCCTTAAGCTTACCCTTACCCTTACCCTTACCCTTACCCTTACCCTTGCTTTTACCCTTAAGCTTACCCTTACCCTTACCCTTACCCTTACCCTTAAGCTTACCCTTACCCTTACCCTTACCCTTACCCTTACCCTTACCCTTACCCTTACCCTTACCCTTACCCTTACCCTTACCCTTACCCTTACCCTTGCTTTTACCCTTAAGCTTACCCTTACCCTTACCCTAAGTAAGGGTAAGGGTAAGGGTAAGGGTAAGGGTAAGGGTAAGGGTAAGGGTAAAGGTAAGCTTAAGGGTAAAAGCAAGGGTAAGGGTAAGGGTAAGGGTAAGGGTAAGGGTAAGGGTAAGGGTAAAGGTGAGGGTAAGCCTAAGGGTAAAAGCAAGGGTAAGGGTAAGGGTAAGGGTAAGGGTAAGGGTAAGGGTAAGGGTAAGGGTAAGGGTAAGGGTAAGGGTAAGGGTAAGCTTAAGGGTAAAAGCAAGGGTAAGGGTAAGGCTAAGGGTAAGGGTAAGGGTAAGGGTAAGGGTAAGCTTAAGGGTAAAAGCAAGGGTAAGGGTAAGGGTAAGGGTAAGGGTAAGGGTAAGGGTAAGGGTAAAGGTGAGGGTAAGCCTAAGGGTAAAAGCAAGGGTAAGGGTAAGGGTAAGGGTAAGGGTAAGGGTAAGGGTAGGGGTAAGAGTAAGGGTAAGGGTAAGCTTAAGGGTAAAAGCAAGGGTAAGGGTAAGGGTAAGGGTAAGGGTAAGGGTAAGGGTAAGGGTAAGGGTAAGCTTAAGGGTAAAAGCAAGGGTAAGGGTAAGGGTAAGGGTAAGGGTAAGGGTAAGGGTAAGGGCAAGGGTAAGGGTAAGGGTAAGGGTAAGGGTAAGGGTAAGGGTAAGGGTAAGGGTAAGGGTAAGGGTAAGGGTAAGGGTAAGGGTAAGGGTAAGGGTAAGGGTAAGCTTAAGGGTAAAAGCAAGGGTAAGGGTAAGGGTAAGGGTAAGGGTAAGGGTAATGGTAAGGGTAAAGGTAAGGGTAAGCCTAAGGGTAAAAGCAAGGGTAAGGGTAAGGGTAAGGGTAAGGGTAAGGGTAAGGGTAAGGGTAAGGGTAAGGGTAAGGGTAAGGGTAAGGGTAAGGGTAAGGGTAAGCTTAAGGGTAAAAGCAAGGGTAAGGGTAGGGGTAAGGGTAAGGGTAAGGGTAAGGGTAAGGGTAAGCTTAAGGGTAAGGGTAAGGGTAAGGGTAAGGGTAAGCTTAAGGGTAAAAGCAAGGGTAAGGGTAAGGGTAACGGTAAGGGTAAGGGTAAGCTTAAGGGTAAAAGCAAGGGTAAGGGTAAGGGTAAGGGTAAGGGTAAGGGTAAGGGTAAGGGTAAGCTTAAGGGTAAGGGTAAGGGTAAGGGTAAGGGTAAGCTTAAGGGTAAAAGCAAGGGTAAGGGTAAGAGTAAGGGTAAGGGTAAGGGTAAGGGTAAGGGTAAGGGTAAGGGTGAGCTTAAGGGTAAAAGCAAGGGTAAGGGTAAGGGTAAGGGTAAGGGTAAGGGTAAGGGTAAGGGTAAGGGTAAGGGTAAGGGTAAGGGTAAGCTTAAGGGTAAAAGCAAGGGTAAGGGTAAGGGTAAGGGTAAGGGTAAGGGTAAGGGTAAGGGTAAGGGTAAGGGTAAGGGTAAAGGTAAGGGTAAGCCTAAGGGTAAAAGCAAGGGTAAGGGTAAGGGTAAGGGTAAGGGTAAGAGTAAGGGTAAGGGTAAGGGTAAGGGTGCTTAAGGGTAAAAGCAAGGGTAAGGGTAAGGGTAAGGGTAAGGGTAAGCCTAAGGGTAAAAGCAAGGGTAAGGGTAAGGGTAAGGGTAAGGGTAAGCTTAAGGGTAAAAGCAAGGGTAAGGGTAAGGGTAAGGGTAAGGGTAAGGGTAAGCTTAAGGGTAAAAGCAAGGGTGAGGGTAAGGGTAAGGGTAAGGGTAAGGGTAAGGGTAAGGGTAAGGGTAAGGGTAAGAGTAAGCTTAAGGGTAAAAGCAAGGGTAAGGGTAAGGGTAAGGGTAAGGGTAAGGGTAAGGGTAAGGGTAAGGGTAAGGGTAAGGGTAAGGGTAAGCTTAAGGGTAAAAGCAAGGGTAAGGGTAAGGGTAAGGGTAAGGGTAAGGGTAAAGGTAAGGGTAAGCCTAAGGGTAAAAGCAAGGGTAAGGGTAAGGGTAAGGGTAAGGGTAAGGGTAAGGGTAAGGGTAAGGGTAAGGGTAAGGGTAAGGGTAAGGGTAAGGGTAAGGGTAAGGGTAAGGGTAAGGGTAAGGGTAAGGGTAAGGGTAAGGGTAAGGGTAAGGGTAAGGGTAAGGGTAAGGGTAAGGGTAAGGGTAAGGGTAAGGGTAAGGGTAAGGGTGAGCTTAAGGGTAAAAGCAAGGGTAAGGGTAAGGGTAAGCCTAAGGGTAAAAGCAAGGGTAAGGGTAAGGGTAAGGGTAAGGGTAAGGGTAAGCTTAAGGGTAAAAGCAAGGGTAAGGGTAAGGGTAAGGGTAAGGGTAAGGGTAAGGGTAAGGGTAAGGGTAAGGGTAAGCTTAAGGGTAAAAGCAAGGGTAAGGGTAAGGGTAAGGGTAAGGGTAAGGGTAAGGGTAAGGGTAAGGGTAAGGGTAAAGGTAAGGGTAAGCCTAAGGGTAAAAGCAAGGGTAAGGGTGAGGGTAAGGGTAAGGGTAAGGGTAAGGGTAAGGGTAAGGGTAAGCTTAAGGGTAAAAGCAAGGGTAAGGGTAAGGGTAAGGGTAAGGGTAAGGGTAAGGGTAAGGGTAAGGGTAAGGGTAAGGGTAAGCTTAAGGGTAAGGGTAAGGGTAAGGGTAAGGGTAAGCTTAAGGGTAAAAGCAAGGTTAAGGGTAAGGGTAAGGGTAAGGGTAAGCTTAAGGGTAAAAGCAAGGGTAAGGGTAAGGGAAAGGGTAAGGGTAAGGGTAAGGGTAAGGGTAAGGGTAAGCTTAAGGGTAAGGGTAAGGGTAAGGGTAAGGGTAAGCTTAAGGGTAAAAGCAAGGGTAAGGGTAAGGGTAAGGGTAAGGGTAAGGGTAAGCTTAAGGGTAAGGGTAAGGGTAAGGGTAAGGGTAAGCTTAAGGGTAAAAGCAAGGGTAAGGTTAAGGGTAAGGGTAAGGGTAAGGGTAAGGGTAAGGGTAAGCTTAAGGGTAAGGGTAAGGGTAAGGGTAAGGGTAAGCTTAAGGGTAAAAGCAAGGGTAAGGGTAAGGGTAAGGGTAAGGGTAAGGGTAAGGGTGAGGGTAAGGGTAAGGGTAAGCTTAAGGGTAAGGGTAAGGGTAAGGGTAAGCTTAAGGGTAAAAGCAAGGGTAAGGGTAAGGGTAAGGGTAAGGGTAAGGGTAAGCTTAAGGGTAACAGCAAGGGTAAGGGTAAGGGTAAGGGTAAGGGTAAGGGAAAGGGTAAGGTTAAGGGTAAGGGTAAGGGTAAGGGTAAGCTTAAGGGTAAGGGTAAGGGTAAGGGTAAGCTTAAGGGTAAAAGCAAGGGTAAGGGTAAGGGTAAGGGTAAGGGTGAGGGTAAAGGTAAGGGTAAGCCTAAGGGTAAAAGCAAGGGTAAGGGTAAGGGTAAGGGTAAGGGTAAGGGTAAGGGTAAGGGTAAGGGTAAGGGTAAGGGTAAGGGTAAGGGTAAGGGTAAGGGTAAGCTTAAGGGTAAAAGCAAGGGTAAGGGTAAGGGTAAGGGTAAGGGTAAGGGTAAGGGTAAGGGTAAGGGTAAGGGTAAGGGTAAGGGTAAGGGTAAGCTTAAGGGTAAAAGCAAGGGTAAGGGTAAGGGTAAGGGTAAGGGTAAGGGTAAGGGTAAGGGTAAGGGTAAGGGTAAGGGTAAGGGTAAGGGTAAGGGTAAGGGTAAGGGTAAGGGTAAGGGTAAGCTTAAGGGTAAAAGCAAGGGTAAGGGTAAGGGTAAGGGTAAGGGTAAGGGTAAGCTTAAGGGTAAAAGCAATGGTGAGGGTAAGGGTAAGGGTAAGGGTAAGGGTAAGGGTAAGGGTAAGGGTAAGGGTAAGGGTAAGCTTAAGGGTAAAAGCAAGGGTAAGGGTAAGGGTAAGGGTAAGGGTAAGGGTAAGGGTAAGGGTAAGGGTAAGGGTAAGGGTAAGGGTAAGCTTAAGGGTAAAAGCAAGGGTAAGGGTAAGGGTAAGGGTAAGGGTAAGGGTAAAGGTAAGGGTAAGCCTAAGGGTAAAAGCAAGGGTAAGTGTAAGGGTAAGGGTAAGGGTAAGGGTAAGGGTAAGGGTAAGGGTAAGGGTAAGGGTAAGGGTAAGGGTAAGGGTAAGGGTAAGGGTAAGGGTAAGGGTAAGGGTAAGGGTAAGGGTAAGGGTAAGGGTAAGGGTAAGGGTAAGGGTAAGGGTAAGGGTAAGGGTAAGCTTAAGGGTAAAAGCAAGGGTAAGGGTAAGGGTAAGCCTAAGGGTAAAAGCAAGGGTAAGGGTAAGGGTAAGGGTAAGGGTAAGGGTAAGCTTAAGGGTAAAAGCAAGGGTAAGGGTAAGGGTAAGGGTAAGGGTAAGGGTAAGGGTAAGGGTAAGGGTAAGGGTAAGGGTAAGCTTAAGGGTAAAAGCAAGGGTAAGGGTAAGGGTAAGGGTAAGGGTGAGGGTAAGGGTAAGGGTAAGGGTAAGGGTAAAGGTAAGGGTAAGCCTAAGGGTAAAAGCAAGGGTAAGGGTGAGGGTAAGGGTAAGGGTAAGGGTAAGGGTAAGGGTAAGCTTAAGGGTAAAAGCAAGGGTAAGGGTAAGGGTAAGGGTAAGGGTAAGGGTAAGGGTAAGGGTAAGGGTAAGGGTAAGGGTAAGCTTAAGGGTAAGGGTAAGGGTAAGGGTAAGGGTAAGCTTAAGGGTAAAAGCAAGGTTAAGGGTAAGGGTAAGGGTAAGGGTAAGCTTAAGGGTAAAAGCAAGGGTAAGGGTAAGGGAAAGGGTAAGGGTAAGGGTAAGGGTAAGGGTAAGGGTAAGCTTAAGGGTAAGGGTAAGGGTAAGGGTAAGGGTAAGCTTAAGGGTAAAAGCAAGGGTAAGGGTAAGGGTAAGGGTAAGGGTAAGGGTAAGCTTAAGGGTAAGGGTAAGGGTAAGGGTAAGGGTAAGCTTAAGGGTAAAAGCAAGGGTAAGGTTAAGGGTAAGGGTAAGGGTAAGGGTAAGGGTAAGGGTAAGCTTAAGGGTAAGGGTAAGGGTAAGGGTAAGGGTAAGCTTAAGGGTAAAAGCAAGGGTAAGGGTAAGGGTAAGGGTAAGGGTAAGGGTAAGGGTAAGGGTAAGGGTAAGGGTAAGCTTAAGGGTAAGGGTAAGGGTAAGGGTAAGCTTAAGGGTAAAAGCAAGGGTAAGGGTAAGGGTAAGGGTAAGGGTAAGGGTAAGCTTAAGGGTAACAGCAAGGGTAAGGGTAAGGGTAAGGGTAAGGGTAAGGGAAAGGGTAAGGTTAAGGGTAAGGGTAAGGGTAAGGGTAAGCTTAAGGGTAAGGGTAAGGGTAAGGGTAAGCTTAAGGGTAAAAGCAAGGGTAAGGGTAAGGGTAAGGGTAAGGGTGAGGGTAAAGGTAAGGGTAAGCCTAAGGGTAAAAGCAAGGGTAAGGGTAAGGGTAAGGGTAAGGGTAAGGGTAAGGGTAAGGGTAAGGGTAAGGGTAAGGGTAAGGGTAAGGGTAAGGGTAAGGGTAAGCTTAAGGGTAAAAGCAAGGGTAAGGGTAAGGGTAAGGGTAAGGGTAAGGGTAAGGGTAAGGGTAAGGGTAAGGGTAAGGGTAAGGGTAAGGGTAAGCTTAAGGGTAAAAGCAAGGGTAAGGGTAAGGGTAAGGGTGAGGGTAAGGGTAAGGGTAAGGGTAAGGGTAAGGGTAAGGGTAAGGGTAAGGGTAAGGGTAAGGGTAAGGGTAAGCTTAAGGGTAAAAGCAAGGGTAAGGGTAAGGGTAAGGGTAAGGGTAAGGGTTAGGGTAAGGGTAAAGGTAAGGGTAAGCCTAAGGGTAAAAGCAAGGGTAAGGGTAAGGGTAAGGGTAAGGGTAAGGGTAAGGGTAAGGGTAAGGGTAAGGGTAAGGGTAAGAGTAAGGGTAAGGGTAAGGGTAAGCTTAAGGGTAAAAGCAAGGGTAAGGGTAAGGGTAAGGGTAAAGGTAAGCCTAAGGGTAAAAGCAAGGGTGAGGGTAAGGTTAAGGGGTAAGGGTAAGGGTAAGCTTAAGGGTAAAAGCAAGGGTAAGGGTAAGGGTAAGGGTAAGGGTAAGGGTAAGCTTAAGGGTAAAAGCAAGGGTAAGGGTAAGGGTAAAAGCAAGAGTAAGGATAAGGGTAAGGGTAAGGGTAAGGGTGAGGGTAAGCTTAAGGGTAAGGGTAAGGGTAAGGGTAAGCTTTAGGGTAAAAGCAAGGGTAAGGGTAAGGGTAAGGGTAAGGGTAAGGGTAAGGGTAAGCTTAAGGGTAAAAGCAAGGGTAAGGGTAAGGGTAAGGGTAAGGGTAAAGGTAAGGGTAAGCCTAAGGGTAAAAGCAAGGGTAAGGGTAAGGGTAAGGGTAAAGGTAAGGGTAAGGGTAAGGGTAAGGGTAAGGGAAAGGGTAAGGGTAAGGGTAAGGGTAAGGGTAAGGGTGAGGGTAAGGGTAAGGGTAAGGGTAAGCTTAAGAGTAAAAGCAAGGGTAAGGGTAAGGGTAAGGGTAAGCCTTACCTTTACCCTTACCCTTACCCTTGCTTTTACCCCTAAGCTTACCCTTACCCTTACCCTTACCCTTACCCTTACCCTTGCTTTTACCCTTAGGCTTACCCTTACCCTTTCCCTTACCCTTACCCTTGCTTTTACCCTTAAGCTTACCCTTACCCTTACCCTTACCCTTACCCTTACCCTTACTCTTACCCTTACCCTTACCCTTACCCTTACCCTTGCTTTTACCCTTAGGCTTACCCTTACCTTTACCCTTACCCTTACCCTTACCCTTACCCTTACCCTTACCCTTACCCTTGCTTTTACCCTTAAGCTTACCCTTACCCTTACCCTTACCCTTACCCTTACCCTTACCCTTACCCTTACTTTTACCCTTAAGCTTACCCTTACCCTTACCCTTACCCTTACCCTTACCCTTACCCTTACCCTTACCCTTACCCTTACCCTTACCCTTACCCTTACCCTTACCCTTGCTTTTACCCTTAAGCTTACCCTTACCCTTACCCTTACCCTTACCCTTACCCTTACCCTTACCCTTACCCTTACCCTTACCCTTACCCTTACCCTTGCTTTTACCCTTAAGCTTACCCTTACCCTTACCCTTACCCTTGCTTTTACCCTTAAGCTTACCCTTACCCTTACCCTTACCCTTACCCTTAAGCTTACCCTTACCCTTACCCTTACCCTTACCCTTACCCTTACCCTTACCCTTACCCTTACCCTAACCCTTACCCTTACCCTTGCTTTTACCCTTAAGCTTACCCTTACCCTTACCCTTACCCTTACCCTTACCCTTACCCTTACCCTTAAGCTTACCCTCACCCTTACCCTTACCCTTACCCTTACCCTTGCTTTTACCCTTAAGCTTACCCTTACCCTTACCCTTACCCTTACCCTTAAGCTTACCCTTACCCTTACCCTTACCCTTACCCATACCCTTACCCTTACCCTTACCCTTGCTTTTACCCTTAAGCTTACCCTTACCCTTACCCTTACCCTTACCCTTAAGCTTACCCTTACCCTTACCCTTACCCTTACCCTTACCCTTACCCTTACCCTTACCCTTACCCTTACCCTTACCCTTACCCTTACCCTTACCCTTGCTTTTACCCTTAAGCTTACCCTTACCCTTACCCTTACCCTTACCCTTACCCTTGCTTTTACCC
>CAUEHS010000691.1:0-28253 GCA_958510865.1 Myrrha octodecimguttata
TTACCCTTACCCTTGCTTTTACCCTTAAGCTTACCCTTACCCTTACCCTTACCCTTACCCTTACCCTTGCTTTTACCCTTAAGCTTACCCTTACCCTTACCCTTAACCTTACCCTTACCCTTGCTTTTACCCTTAGGCTTACCCTTACCCTTACCCTTACCCTTACCCTTGCTTTTACCCTTAAGCTTACCCTTACCCTTACCCTTACTCTTACCCTTACCCTTACCCTTACCCTTACCCTTACCCTTACCCTTACCCTTACCCTTACCCTTGCTTTTACCCTTAGGCTTACCCTTACCTTTACCCTTACCCTAACCCTTACCCTTACCCTTACCCTTACCCTTGCTTTTACCCTTAAGCTTACCCTTACCCTTACCCTTACCCTTACCCTTACCCTTACTCTTACCCTTACCCTTACCCTTACCCTTGCTTTTACCCTTAAGCTTACCCTTACCCTTACCCTTACTTTTACCCTCACCCTTACCCTTACCCTTACCCTTACCCTTGCTTTTACCCTTAAGCTTACCCTTACCCTTACCCTTACCCTTACCCTTACCCTTACCCTTACCCTTACCCTTACCCTTACCCTTACCCTTACCCTTACCCTTGCTTTTACCCTTAGGCTTACCCTTACCTTTACCCTTACCCTTACCCTTACCCTTACCCTTGCTTTTACCCTTAAGCTTACCCTTACCCTTACCCTTACCCTTAAGCTTACCCTTACCCTTACCCTTACCCTTACCCTTACCCTTACCCTTACCCTTACCCTTACCCTTACCCTTGCTTTTACCCTCAAGCTTACCCTTACCCTTACCCTTACCCTTACCCTTACCCTTGCTTTTACCCTTAAGCTTACCCTTACCCTTACCCTTACCCTTAAGCTTACCCTTACCCTTACACTTACCCTTACCCTTACCCTTACCCTTACCCTTACCCTTACCCTTACCCTTACCCTTACCCTTACCCTTACCCTTACCCTTACCCTTACCCTTACCCTTACCCTTACCCTTACCCTTGCTTTTACCCTTAAGCTTACCCTTACCCTTACCCTTACCCTTACCCTTAAGCTTACCCTTACCCTTACCCTTTCCCTTACCCTTACCTTTAACCTTATCCTTGCTTTTACCCTTAAGCTTACCCTTACCCTTACCCTTACCCTTACCCTTAAGCTTACCCTTACCCTTACCCTTACCCTTACCCTTACCCTTGCTTTTACCCTTAAGCTTACCCTTACCCTTACCCTCACCCTTACCCTTAAGCTTACCCTTACCCTTACCCTTACCCTTACCCTTACCCTTACCCTTACCCTTACCCTTACCCTTACCCTTACCCTTACCCTTACCCTTACCCTTGCTTTTACCCTTAAGCTTACCCTTACCCTTACCCTAAGTAAGGGTAAGGGTAAGGGTAAGGGTAAGGGTAAGGGTAAGGGTAAGGGTAAGGGTAAGGGTAAGGGTAAGCTTAAGGGTAAAAGCAAGGGTAAGGGTAAGGGTAAGGGTAAGGGTAAGGGTAAGGGTAATGGTAAGGGTAAGGGTAAGGGTAAGGGTAAGGGTAAGCTTAAGGGTAAGGGTAAGGGTAAGGGTAAGGGTAAGCCTAAGGGTAAAAGCAAGGGTAAGGGTAAGGGTAAGGGTAAGGGTAAGGGTAAGCTTAAGGGTAAAAGCAAGGGTAAGGGTAAGGCTAAGGGTAAGGGTAAGGGTAAGGGTAAGGGTAAGCTTAAGGGTAAAAGCAAGGGTAAGGGTAAGGGTAAGGGTAAGGGTAAAGGTAAGGGTAAGGGTAAAGGTGAGGGTAAGCCTAAGGGTAAAAGCAAGGGTAAGGGTAAGGGTAAGGGTAAGGGTAAGGGTAAGGGTAAGGGTAGGGGTAAGAGTAAGGGTAAGGGTAAGCTTAAGGGTAAAAGCAAGGGTAAGGGTAAGGGTAAGGGTAAGGGTAAGGGTAAGGGTAAGCTTAAGGGTAAAAGCAAGGGTAAAGGTAAGGGTAAGGGTAAGGGTAAGGGTAAGGGTAAGGGTAAGGGTAAGGGTAAGGGTAAGGGTAAGGGTAAGGGTAAGGGTAAGGGTAAGGGTAAGGGTAAGGGTAAGCTTAAGGGTAAAAGCAAGGGTAATGGTAAGGGTAAGGGTAAGGGTAAGGGTAAGGGTAAGGGTAAGGGTAAGGGTAAGCTTAAGGGTAAAAGCAAGGGTAACGGTAAGGGTAAGGGTAAGGGTAAGGGTAAGGGTAATGGTAAGGGTAAAGGTAAGGGTAAACCTAAGGGTAAAAGCAAGTGTAAGGGTAAGGGTAAGGGTAAGGGTAAGGGTAAGGGTAAGGGTAAGGGTAAGCTTAAGGGTAAAAGCAAGGGTAAGGGTAAGGGTAAGGGTAAGGGTAAGGGTAAGCGTAAGCTTAAGGGTAAGGGTAAGGGTAAGGGTAAGGGTAAGCTTAAGGGTAAAAGCAAGGGTAAGGGTAAGAGTAAGGGTAAGGGTAAGGGTAAGGGTAAGGGTAAGGGTAAGGGTGAGCTTAAGGGTAAAAGCAGGGGTAAGGGTAAGGGTAAGGGTAAGGGTAAGGGTAAGGGTAAGGGTAGGGGTAAGAGTAAGGGTAAGGGTAAGCTTAAGGGTAAAAGCAAGGGTAAGGGTAAGGGTAAGGGTAAGGGTAAGGGTAAGGGTAAGCTTAAGGGTAAAAGCAAGGGTAAGGGTAAGGGTAAGGGTAAGGGTAAGGGTAATGGTAAGGGTAAAGGTAAGGGTAAGCCTAAGGGTAAAAGCAAGGGTAAGGGTAAGGGTAAGGGTAGGGGTAAGGGTAAGGGTAAGGGTAAGGGTAAGGGTATGGGTAAGGGTAAGGGTAAGCTTAAGGGTAAAAGCAAGGGTAAGGGTAAGGGTAAGGGTAAGGGTAAGGGTAAGGGTAAGCGTAAGCTTAAGGGTAAGGGTAAGGGTAAGGGTAAGGGTAAGCTTAAGGGTAAAAGCAAGGGTAAGGGTAAGGGTAAGGGTAAGGGTAAGGGTAAGCTTAAGGGTAAAAGCAAGGGTAAGGGTAAGGGTAAGGGTAAGGGTAAGGGTAAGGGTAAGGGTAAGGGTAAGTGTAAGGGTAAGCTTAAGGGTAAGGGTAAGGGTAAGGGTAAGCTTAAGGGTAAAAGCAAGGGTAAGGGTAAGAGTAAGGGTAAGGGTAAGGGTAAGGGTAAGGGTAAGGGTAAGGGTAAGGGTGAGCTTAAGGGTAAAAGCAAGGGTAAGGGTAAGGGTAAGGGTAAGGGTAAGGGTAAGGGTAAGGGTAAGGGTAAGGGTAAGCTTAAGGGTAAAAGCAAGGGTAAGGGTAAGGGTAAGGGTAAGGGTAAGGGTAAGGGTAAGGGTAAGGGTAAGGGTAAAGGTAAGGGTAAGCCTAAGGGTAAAAGCAAGGGTAAGGGTAAGGGTAAGGGTAAGGGTAAGGGTAAGAGTAAGGGTAAGGGTAAGGGTAAGGGTAAGCTTAAGGGTAAAAGTTAGGGTAAGGGTAAGGGTAAGGGTAAGCCTAAGGGTAAAAGCCCTTACTCTTAAGCTTACCCTTACCCTTACCCTTACCCTTACCCTTACCCTTACCCTTACCCTTGCTTTTACCCTTAAGCTTACCCTTACCCTTACCCTTACCCTTACCCTTGCTTTTACCCTTAAGCTTACCCTTACCCTTACCCTTACCCTTACCCTTAAGCTTACCCTTACCCTTACCCTTACCCTTACACTTACCCTTACCCTTACCCTTACCCTTACCCTTACCCTTGCTTTTACCCTTAAGCTTACCCTTACCCTTACCCTTACCCTTACCCTTACCCTTACCCTTACCCTTGCTTTTACCCTTAGGCTTACCCTTACCTTTACCCTTACCCTTACCCTTACCCTTACCCTTACCCTTACCCTTACCCTTGCTTTTACCCTTAAGCTTACCCTTACCCTTACCCTTACCCTTGCTTTTACCCTTAAGCTTACCCTTACCCTTACCCTTACCCTTACCCTTACCCTTACCCTTGCTTTTACCCTTAGGCTTACCCTTACCCTTACCCTTACCCTTGCTTTTACCCTTAAGCTTACCCTTACCCTTACCCTTACCCTTACCCTTACCCTTACCCTTACCCTTACCCTTACCCTTACCCTTACCCTTACCCTTACCCTTACCCTTACCCTTACCCTTACCCTTACCCTTACCCTTACCCTTACCCTTACCCTTACCCTTACCCTTACCCTTACCCTTACCCTTGCTTTTACCCTTAGGCTTACCCTTACCTTTACCCTTACCCTTACCCTTACCCTTACCCTTACCCTTGCTTTTACCCTTAAGCTTACCCTTACCCTTACCCTTACCCTTACCCTTACCCTTACCCTTACCCTTACCCTTACCCTTGCTTTTACCCTTAAGCTTACCCTTACCCTTACCCTTACCCTTACCCTTACCCTTACCCTTACCCTTACCCTTACCCTTACCCTTACCCTTACCCTTACCCTTACCCTTACCCTCACCCTTGCTTTTACCCTTAAGCTTACCCTTACCCTTACCCTTACCCTTACCCTTACCCTTACCCTTACCCTTGCTTTTACCCTTAAGCTTACCCTTACCCTTACCCTTGCTTTTACCCTTAGGCTTACCCTTACCTTCACCTTTACCCTTACCCTTACCCTTACCCTTACCCTTACCCTTACCCTTACCCTTACCCTTGCTTTTACCCTTAAGCTTACCCTTACCCTTACCCTTACCCTTACCCTTACCCTTACCCTTACCCTTACCCTTACCCTTGCTTTTACCCTTAAGCTCACCCTTACCCTTACCCTTACCCTTACCCTTACCCTTACCCTTACTCTTACCCTTACCCTTGCTTTTACCCTTAAGCTTACCCTTACCCTTACCCTTACCCTTACCCTTAAGCTTACCCTTACCCTTACCCTTACCCTTACTCTTACCCTTACCCTTACCCTTACCCTTGCTTTTACCCTTAAGCTTACCCTTACCCTTACCCTTACCCTTACCCTTACCCTTGCTTTTACCCTTAAGCTTACCCTTACCCTTACCCTTACCCTTACCCTTAAGCTTACCCTTACCCTTACCCTTACCCTTACCCTTACCCTTGCTTTTACCCTTAAGCTTACCCTTACCCTTACCCTTACCCTTAACCTTACCCTTACCCTTACCCTTACCCTTACCCTTACCTTTACCCTTGCTTTTACCATTAGGCTTACCCTTACCTTTACCCTTACCATTACCCTTACCCTTACCCTTACCCTTACCCTTACCCTTACCCTTGCTTTTACCCTTAAGCTTACCCTTACCCTTACCCTTACCCTTACCCTTACCCTTACCCTTACCCTTACCCTTACCATTACCCCTTACCCTTACCCTTACCCTTACCCTTACCCTTACCCTTACCCTTACCCTTACCCTTACCCTTACCCTTACCCTTACCCTTACCCTTACCCTTGCTTTTACCCTTAAGCTTACCCTTACCCTTACCCTTACCCTTACCCTTACCCTTACCCTTGCTTTTACCCTTAAGCTTACCCTTACCCTTACTCTTACCCCTACCCTTACCCTTACCCTTACCCTTACCCTTACCCTTACCCTTACCCTTGCTTTTACCCTTAGGCTTACCCTCACCTTTACCCTTACCCTTACCCTTACCCTTACCCTTACCCTTACCCTTACCCTTGCTTTTACCCTTAAGCTTACCCTTGCCCTTACCCTTACCCTTACCCTTAGCTTTACCCTTACCCTTGCTTTTACCCTTAAGCTTACCCTTACCCTTACCCTTACCCTTACCCTTACCCTTGCTTTTACCCTTAGGCTTACCCTTACCCTTACCCTTACCCTTAAGCTTACCCTTACCCTTACCCTTACCCTTACCCTTACCCTTACCCTTACCCTTACCCTTACCCTTACCCTTACCCTTACCCTTACCCTTACCCTTACCCTTACCCTTGCTTTTACCCTTAAGCTTACCCTTACCCTTACCCTTACCCTTACCCTTACCCTTACCCTTACCCTTACCCTTACCCTTACCCTTACCCTTACCCTTACCCTTACTTAGGGTAAGGGTAAGGGTAAGCTTAAGGGTAAAAGCAAGGGTAAGGGTAAGGGTAAGGGTAAGGGTAAGGGTAAAGGTAAGGGTAAGGGTAAGCTTAAGGATAAGGGTAAGGGTAAGGGTAAGGGTAAGCTTAAGGGTAAAAGCAAGGGTAAGGGTAAGGGTAAGGGTAAGGGTAAGCTTAAGGGTAAGGGTAAGGGTAAGGGTAAGGGTAAGCTTAAGGGTAAAAGCAAGGGTAAGGTTAAGGGTAAGGGTAAGGGTAAGGGTAAGGGTAAGGGAAAGCTTAAGGGTAAGGGTAAGGGTAAGGGTAAGGGTAAGCTTAAGGGTAAAAGCAAGGGTAAGGGTAAGGGTAAGGGTAAGGGTAAGGGTAAGGATAAGGGTAAGGGTAAGGGTAAGGGTAAGGGTAAGGGTAAGCTTAAGGGTAAGGGTAAGGGTAAGGGTAAGCTTAAGGGTAAAAGCAAGGGTAAGGGTGAGGGTAAGGGTAAGGGTAAGCTTAAGGGTAAAAGCAAGGGTAAGGGTAAGGGTAAGGGTAAGGGTAAGGGTAAGGGTAAGGGTAAGGGTAAGGGTAAAGGTAAGGGTAAGCTTAAGGGTAAGGGTAAGGGTAAGGGTAAGCTTAAGGGAAAAAGCAAGGGTAAGGGTAAGGGTAAGGGTAAGGGTAAGGGTAAAGGTAAGGGTAAGCCTAAGGGTAAAAGCAAGGGTAAGGGTAAGGGTAAGGGTAAGGGTAAGGGTAAGGGTAAGGGTAAGGGTAAGGGTAAGGGTAAGGGTAAGGGTAAGCTTAAGGGTAAAAGCAAGGGTAAGGGTAAGGGTAAGGGTAAGGGTAAGGGTAAGGGTGAGCTTAAGGGTAAAAGCAAGGGTAAGGGTAAGGGTAAGGGTAAGGGTAAGGGTAAGGGTAAGGGTAAGGGTAAGGGTAAGGGTAAGGGTAAGGGTAAGGGTAAGGGTAAGGGTAAGGGTAAGGGTAAGGGTAAGGGTAAGGGTAAGGGTAAGGGTAAGGGTAAGCTTAAGGGTAAAAGCAAGGGTAAGGGTAAGGGTAAGGGTAAGGGTAAGGGTTAGGGTAAGGGTAAAGGTAAGGGTAAGGGTAAGGGTAAGGGTAAGGGTAAGGGTAAGAGTAAGGGTAAGGGTAAGGGTAAGCTTAAGGGTAAAAGCAAGGGTAAGGGTATGGGTAAGGGTAAGGGTAAGCCTAAGGGTAAAAGCAAGGGTAAGGGTAAGGTTAAGGGTAAGGGTAAGGGTAAGCTTAAGGGTAAAAGCAAGGGTAAGGGTAAGGGTAAGGGTAAGCTTAAGGGTAAAAGCAAGGGTAAGGGTAAGGGTGAGGGTAAGGGTAAGGGTAAGGGTAAGGGTAAAGGTAAGGGTAAGCCTAAGAGTAAAAGCAAGGGTAAGGGTAAGGGTAAGGGTAAGGGTAAGGGTAAGGGTAAGGGTAAGCTTAAGGGTAAAAGCAAGGGTAAGGATAAGGGTAAGAATAAGGGTAAGGGTAAGGGTAAGGGTAAGGGTAAGGGTAAGCTTAAGGGTAAAAGCAAGGGTAAGGGTAAGGGTAAGGGTAAGGGTAAGGGTAAGGGTAAGCCTAAGGGTAAAAGCAAGGGTAAGGGTAAGGGTAAGGGTAAGGGTAAGGGTAAGCTTACCCTTACCCTTACCCTTACCCTTACACTTACCCTTGCTTTTACCCTTAGGCTTACCCTTACCCTTACCCTTACCCTTACCCTTAAGCTTACCCTTACCCTTACCCTTACCCTTACCCTTACCCTTACCCTTACCCTTACACTTGCTTTTACCCTTAAGCTTACCCTAACCCTTACCCTTACCCTTACCCTTACCCTTACCCTTACCCTTACCCTTACCCTTGCTTTGACCCTTAGGCTTACCCTTACCTTTACCCTTACCCTTACCCTTACCCTTACCCTTACCCTTACCCTTGCTTTTACCCTTAAGCTTACCCTTACCCTTACCCTTACCCTTAAGCTTACCCTTACCCTTACCCTTACCCTTACCCTTACCCTTACCCTTACCCTTACCCTTACCCTTACCCTTACCCTTACCCTTACCCTTACCCTTACCCTTACCCTTACCGTTACCCTTGCTTTTACCCTTAAGCTTACCCTTACCCTTACCCTTACCCTTACCCTTAAGCTTACCCTTACCCTTACCCTTTCCCTTACCCTTACCTTTAACCTTATCCTTGCTTTTACCCTTAAGCTTACCCTTACCCTTACCCTTAAGCTTACCCTTACCCTTACCCTTACCCTTACCCTTACCCTTGCTTTTACCCTTAAGCTTACCCTTACCCTTACCCTCACCCTTACCCTTAAGCTTACCCTTACCCTTACCCTTACCCTTACCCTTACCCTTACCCTTACCCTTACCCTTACCCTTACCCTTACCCTTACCCTTACACTTACCCTTACCCTTACCCTTACCCTTGCTTTTACCCTTAAGCTTACCCTTACCCTTACCCTAAGTAAGGGTAAGGGTAAGGGTAAGGGTAAGGGTAAGGGTAAGGGTAAGGGTAAGGGTAAGGGTAAGGGTAAGGGTAAGCTTAAGGGTAAAAGCAAGGGTAAGGGTAAGGGTAAGGGTAAGGGTAAGGGTAAGGGTAAGGGTAAGGGTAAGGGTAAGGGTAAGGGTAAGCTTAAGGGTAAGGGTAAGGGTAAGGGTAAGGGTAAGCCTAAGGGTAAAAGCAAGGGTAAGGGTAAGGGTAAGGGTAAGGGTAAGGGTAAGCTTAAGGGTAAAAGCAAGGGTAAGGGTAAGGCTAAGGGTAAGGGTAAGGGTAAGGGTAAGGGTAAGCTTAAGGGTAAAAGCAAGGGTAAGGGTAAGGGTAAGGGTAAGGGTAAAGGTAAGGGTAAGGGTAAAGGTGAGGGTAAGCCTAAGGGTAAAAGCAAGGGTAAGGGTAAGGGTAAGGGTAAGGGTAAGGGTAAGGGTAAGGGTAGGGGTAAGAGTAAGGGTAAGGGTAAGCTTAAGGGTAAAAGCAAGGGTAAGGGTAAGGGTAAGGGTAAGGGTAAGGGTAAGGGTAAGCTTAAGGGTAAAAGCAAGGGTAAGGGTAAGGGTAAGGGTAAGGGTAAGGGTAAGGGTAAGGGTAAGGGTAAGGGTAAGGGTAAGGGTAAGGGTAAGGGTAAGGGTAAGGGTAAGGGTAAGGGTAAGGGTAAGGGTAAGCTTAAGGGTAAAAGCAAGGGTAAGGGTAAGGGTAAGGGTAAGGGTAAGGGTAAGGGTAAGGGTAAGGGTAAGGGTAAGCTTAAGGGTAAAAGCAAGGGTAACGGTAAGGGTAAGGGTAAGGGTAAGGGTAAGGGTAATGGTAAGGGTAAAGGTAAGGGTAAGCCTAAGGGTAAAAGCAAGTGTAAGGGTAAGGGTAAGGGTAAGGGTAAGGGTAAGGGTAAGGGTAAGGGTAAGCTTAAGGGTAAAAGCAAGGGTAAGGGTAAGGGTAAGGGTAAGGGTAAGGGTAAGGGTAAGGGTAAGCGTAAGCTTAAGGGTAAGGGTAAGGGTAAGGGTAAGGGTAAGCTTAAGGGTAAAAGCAAGGGTAAGGGTAAGGGTAAGGGTAAGGGTAAGCTTAAGTGTAAAAGCAAGGGTAAGGGTAAGGGAAAGGGTAAGGGTAAGCCTAAGGGTTAAAGCAAGGGTAAGGGTAAGGGTAAGGGTAAGGGTAAGGGTAAGCTTAAGGGTAAAAGCAAGAGTAAGGGTAAGGGTAAGGGTAAGGGTAAGGGTAAGCTTGAGGGTAAAAGCAAGGGTAAGGGTAAAGGTAAGGGTAAGGGTAAGCCTAAGGGTAAAAGCAAGGGTAAGGGTAAGGGTAAGAGTAAGGGTAAGGGTAAGGGTAAGGGTAAGCTTAAGGGTAAAAGCAAGGGTAAGGGTAAGGGTAAGGGTAAGGGTAAGCCTAAGGGTAAAAGCAAGGGTAAGGGTAAGGGTAAGGGTAAGGGTAAGGGTAAGCTTAAGGGTAAAAGCAAGGGTAAGGGTAAGGGTAAGGGTAAGGGTGAGGGTAAGCTTAAGGGTAAAAGCAAGGGTGAGGGTAAGGGTAAGGGTAAGGGTAAGGGTAAGGGTAAGGGTAAGGATAAGGGTAAGCTTAAGGGTAAAAGCAAGGGTAAGGGTAAGGGTAAGGGTAAGGGTAAGGGTAAGGGTAAGGGTAAGGGTAAGGGTAAGCTTAAGGGTAAAAGCAGGGGTAAGGGTAAGGGTAAGGGTAAGGGTAAGGGTAAAGGTAAGGGTAAGCCTAAGGGTAAAAGCAAGGGTAAGGGTAAGGGTAAGGGTAAGGGTAAGGGTTAGGGTAAGGGTAAGGGTAAGGGTAAGGGTAAGGGTAAGGGTAAGGGTAAGGGTAAGGGTAAGGGTAAGGGTAAGGGTAAGGGTAAGGGTAAGGGTAAGGGTAAGGGTAAGGGTAAGGGTAAGGGTAAGCTTAAGGGTAAAAGCAAGGGTAAGGGTAAGGGAAAGGGTAAGGGTAAGCCTAAGGGTTAAAGCAAGGGTAAGGGTAAGGGTAAGGGTAAGGGTAAGGGTAAGCTTAAGGGTAAAAGCAAGAGTAAGGGTAAGGGTAAGGGTAAGGGTAAGGGTAAGCTTGAGGGTAAAAGCAAGGGTAAGGGTAAAGGTAAGGGTAAGGGTAAGGGTAAGGGTAAGGGTAAGGGTAAGGGTAAGGGTAAGGGTAAGGGTAAGGGTAAAGGTAAGGGTAAGCCTAAGGGTAAAAGCAAGGGTAGGGGTGAGGGTAAGGGTAAGGGTAAGGGTAAGGTTAAGGGTAAGGGTAAGGGTAAGCTTAAGGGTAAAAGCAAGGGTAAGGGTAAGGGTAAGGGTAAGGGTAAGGGTAAGGGTAAGGGTAAGGGTAAGGGTAAGGGTAAGGGTAAGCTTAAGGGTAAGGGTAAGGGTAAGGGTAAGGGTAAGCTTAAGGGTAAAAGCAAGGGTGAGGGTAAGGGTAAGGGTAGGGGTAAGCTTAAGGGTAAAAGCAAGGGTAAGGGTAAGGGTAAGGGTAAGGGTAAGGGTAAGGGTAAGGGTAAGGGTAAGGGTAAGCTTAAGGGTAAGGGTAAGGGTAAGGGTAAGGGTAAGCTTAAGGGTAAAAGCAAGGGTAAGGGTAAGGGTAAGGGTAAGGGTAAGGGTAAGGGTAAGGGTAAGGGTAAGCTTAAGGGTGTGGGTAAGGGTAAGGGTAAGGGTAAGCTTAAGGGTAAAAGCAAGGGTAAGAGTAAGGGTGAGGGTAAGGGTAAGGGTAAGGGTAAGGGTAAGCTTAAGGGTAAGGGTAAGGGTAAGGGTAAGGGTAAGCTTAAGGGTAAAAGCAAGGGTGAGGGTAAGGGTAAGGGTAAGGGTAAGGGTAAGGGTAAGGGTAAGGGTAAGGGTAAGGGTAAGGGTAAGGGTAAGGGTAAGGGTAAGGGTAAGGGTAAGGGTAAGCTTAAGGGTAAAAGCAAGGGTAAGGGTAAGGGTAAGGGTAAGGGTAAGGGTAAGGGTAAGGGTAAGGGTAAGGGTAAGGGTAAGGGTAAGGGTAAGGGTAAGGGTAAGGGTAAGGGTAAGGGTAAGGGTAAGTGTAAGGGTAAGCTTAAGGGTAAGGGTAAGGGTAAGGGTAAGGGTAAGCTTAAGGGTAAAAGCAAGGGTAAGGGTAAGGGTAAGGGTAAGGGTAAGGGTAAGGGTAAGGGTAAGGGTAAGGGTAAGGGTAAGGGTAAGGGTAAGTTTAAGGGTAAAAGCAAGGGTAAGGGTAAGGGTAAGGGTTAGCTTAAGGGTAAAAGCAAGGGTAAGGGTAAGGGTAAGGGTAAGGGTAAGGGTAAGGGTAAGGGTAAGGGTAAGGGTAAGGGTAAGGGTAAAGGTAAGGGTAAGCCTAAGGGTAAAAGCAAGGGTAAGGGTAAGGGTAAGGGTAAGGGTAAGAGTAAGGGTAAGGGTAAGGGTAAGCTTAAGGGTAAAAGCAGGGGTAAGGGTAAGGGTAAGGGTAAGGGTAAGCCTAAGGGTAAAAGCAAGGGTAAGGGTAAGGGTAAGGGTAAGGGTAAGGGTAAGCTTAAGGGTAAAAGCAAGGGTAAGGGTAAGGGTAAGGGTAAGGGTAAGGGTAAGTGTAAGCTTAAGGGTAAAAGCAAGGGTGAGGGTAAGGGTAAGGGTAAGGGTAAGGGTAAGGGTAAGGGTAAGGGTAAGGGTAAGTTTAAGGGTAAAAGCAAGGGTAAGGGCAAGGGTAAGGGTAAGGGTAAGTGTAAGGGTAAGGGTAGGGGTAAGGGTAAGGGTAAGGGTAAGCTTAAGGGTAAAAGCAAGGGTAAGGGTAAGGGTAAGGGTAAGGGTAAGGGTAAAGGTAAGGGTAAGCCTAAGGGTAAAAGCAAGGGTAAGGGTAAGGGTAAGGGTAAGGGTAAGGGTAAGTGTTAGGGTAAGGGTAAGGGTAAGGGTAAGGGTAAGGGTAAGGGTAAGGGTAAGGGTAAGGGTAAGGGTAAGGGTAAGGGTAAGGGTAAGGGTAAGGGTAAGGGTAAGGGTAAGGGTAAGGGTAAGGGTAAGGGTAAGCTTAAGGGTAAAAGCAAGGGTAAGGGTAAGGGAAAGTGTAAGGGTAAGCCTAAGGGTAAAAGCAAGGGTAAGGGTAAGGGTAAGGGTAAGGGTAAGGGTAAGGGTAAGCTTAAGGGTAAAAGCAAGAGTAAGGGTAAGGGTAAGGGTAAGGGTAAGGGTAAGGGTAAGCTTAAGGGTAAAATCAAGGGTAAGGGTAAAGGTAAGGGTAAGGGTAAGGGTAAGGGTAAGGGTAAGGGTAAGGGTAAGGGTAAGGGTAAGGGTAAGGGTAAGGGTAAGGGTAAAGGTAAGGGTAAGCCTAAGGGTAAAAGCAAGGGTAAGGGTAAGGGTAAGGGTAAGGGTAAGGGTAAGGTTAAGGGTAAGGGTAAGGGTAAGCTTAAGGGTAAAAGCAAGGGTAAGGGTAAGGGTAAGGGTAAGGGTAAGGGTAAGCTTAAGGGTAAAAGCAAGGGAAAGGGTAAGGGTAAGGGTAAGGGTAAGCTTAAGGGTAAAAGCAAGGGTAAGGGTAAGGGTAAGGGTAAGGGTAAGGGTAAGGGTAAGGGTAAGGGTAAGGGTATGGGTAAGGGTAAGGGTAAGGGTAAGGGTAAGCTTAAGGGTAAGGGTAAGGGTAAGGGTAAGCTTAAGGGTAAAAGCAAGGGTAAGGGTAAGGGTAAGGGTAAGGGTAAGCTTAAGGGTAAGGGTAAGGGTAAGGGTAAGGGTAAGGGTAAGGGTAAGGGTAAGGGTAAGGGTAAGCTTAAGGGTAAGGGTAAGGGTAAGGGTAAGGGTAAGCTTAAGGGTAAAAGCAAGGGTAAGGGTAAGGGTAAGGGTAAGGGTAAGCTTAAGGGTAAAAGCAAGGGTAAGGGTAAGGGTAAGGGTAAGGGTAAGGGTAAGGGTAAGGGTAAGGGTAAGGGTAAGGGTAAGGGTAAGCTTAAGGGTAAGGGTAAGGGTAAGGGTAAGCTTAAGGGTAAAAGCAAGGGTAAGGGTAAGGGTAAGGGTAAGGGTAAGCTTAAGGGTAAGGGTAAGGGTAAGGGTAAGCTTAAGGGTAAAAGCAAGGGTAAGGGTAAGGGTGAGGGTAAGGGTAAGGGTAAGGGTAAGGGTAAGCTTAAGGGTAAGGGTAAGGGTAAGGGTAAGGGTAAGCTTAAGGGTAAAAGCAAGGGTAAGGGTAAGGGTAAGGGTAAGGGTAAGGGTAAGGGTAAGGGTAAGGGTAAGGGTAAGGGTAAGGGTAAGGGTAAGGGTAAGGGTAAGGGTAAGGGTAAGGGTAAGGGTAAGGGTAAGGGTAAGGGAAAGCTTAAGGGTAAGGGTAAGGGTAAGGGTAAGGGTAAGCTTAAGGGTAAAAGCAAGGGTAAGGGTAAGGGTAAGGGTAAGGGTAAGGGTAAGCTTAAGGGTAAAAGCAAGGGTAAGGTTAAGGGTAAGGGTAAGGGTAAGGGTAAGGGTAAGGGTAAGGGTAAGGGTAAGCTTAAGGGTAAGGGTAAGGGTAAGGGTAAGGGTAAGCTTAAGGGTAAAAGCAAGGGTAAGGGTAAGGGTAAGGGTAAGGGTAAGGGTAAGGGTAAGGGTAAGGGTAAGGGTAAGGGTAAGGGTAAGCTTAAGGGTAAAAGCAAGGGTAAGGGTAAGGGTAAGGGTAAGCTTAAGGGTAAAAGCAAGGGTAAGGGTAAGGGTAAGGGTAAGGGTAAGGGTAAGGGTAAGGGTAAGGGTAAGGGTAAGGGTAAGGGTAAGGGTAAGGGTAAGGGTAAGGGTAAGGGTAAGGGTAAGGGTAAAGGAAAGCTTAAGGGTAAAAGCAAGGGTAAGGGTAAGGGTAAGGGTAAGGGTAAGGGTAAGGGTAAGGGTAAGCTTAAGGGTAAAAGCAAGGGTAAGGGTAAGGGTAAGGGTAAGGGTAAGGGTAAGGGTAAGGGTTAGGGTAAGGGTAAAGGTAAGGGTAAGCCTAAGGGTAAAAGCAAGGGTAAGGGTAAGGGTAAGGGTAAGGGTAAGGGTAAGGGTAAGGGTAAGGGTAAGGGTAAGGGTAAGAGTAAGGGTAAGGGTAAGGGTAAGCTTAAGGGTAAAAGCAAGGGTAAGGGTAAGGGTAAGGGTAAGCCTAAGGGTAAAAGCAAGGGTAAGGGTAAGGGTAAGGGTAAGGGTAAGGGTAAGCTTAAGGGTAAAAGCAAGGGTGAGGGTAAGGGTAAGGGTAAGGGTAAGGGTAAGGGTAAGCTTAAGGGTAAAAGCAAGGGTAAGGGTAAGTGTAAGGGTAAGGGTAAGGGTAAGGGTAAGGGTAAAGGTAAGGGTAAGCCTAAGGGTAAAAGCAAGGGTAAGGGTAAGGGTAAGGGTAAGGGTAAGGGTAAGGGTAAGGGTAAGCTTAAGGGTAAAAGCAAGGGTAAGGGTAAGGGTAAGGGTAAGGGTAAGGGTAAGGGTAAGGGTAAGGGTAAGGGTAAGGGTAAGGGTAAGGGTAAGCTTAAGGGTAAAAGCAGGGGTAAGGGTAAGGGTAAGGGTAAGGGTAAGGGTAAAGGTAAGGGTAAGCCTAAGGGTAAAAGCAAGGGTAAGGGTAAGGGTAAGGGTAAGGGTAAGGGTTAGGGTAAGGGTAAGGGTAAGGGTAAGGGTAAGGGTAAGGGTAAGGGTAAGGGTAAGGGTAAGGGTAAGGGTAAGGGTAAGGGTAAGGGTAAGGGTAAGGGTAAGCTTAAGGGTAAAAGCAAGGGTAAGGGTAAGGGAAAGGGTAAGGGTAAGCCTAAGGGTTAAAGCAAGGGTAAGGGTAAGGGTAAGGGTAAGGGTAAGGGTAAGCTTAAGGGTAAAAGCAAGAGTAAGGGTAAGGGTAAGGGTAAGGGTAAGGGTAAGCTTGAGGGTAAAAGCAAGGGTAAGGGTAAAGGTAAGGGTAAGGGTAAGGGTAAGGGTAAGGGTAAGGGTAAGGGTAAGGGTAAGGGTAAGGGTAAAGGTAAGGGTAAGCCTAAGGGTAAAAGCAAGGGTAGGGGTGAGGGTAAGGGTAAGGGTAAGGGTAAGGTTAAGGGTAAGGGTAAGGGTAAGCTTAAGGGTAAAAGCAAGGGTAAGGGTAAGGGTAAGGGTAAGGGTAAGGGTAAGGGTAAGGGTAAGGGTAAGGGTAAGGGTAAGGGTAAGCTTAAGGGTAAGGGTAAGGGTAAGGGTAAGGGTAAGCTTAAGGGTAAAAGCAAGGGTGAGGGTAAGGGTAAGGGTAGGGGTAAGCTTAAGGGTAAAAGCAAGGGTAAGGGTAAGGGTAAGGGTAAGGGTAAGGGTAAGGGTAAGGGTAAGGGTAAGGGTAAGGGTAAGGGTAAGGGTAAGGGTAAGCTTAAGGGTAAGGGTAAGGGTAAGGGTAAGGGTAAGCTTAAGGGTAAAAGCAAGGGTAAGGGTAAGGGTAAGGGTAAGGGTAAGGGTAAGGGTAAGGGTAAGGGTAAGCTTAAGGGTGTGGGTAAGGGTAAGGGTAAGGGTAAGCTTAAGGGTAAAAGCAAGGGTAAGAGTAAGGGTGAGGGTAAGGGTAAGGGTAAGGGTAAGGGTAAGCTTAAGGGTAAGGGTAAGGGTAAGGGTAAGGGTAAGCTTAAGGGTAAAAGCAAGGGTGAGGGTAAGGGTAAGGGTAAGGGTAAGGGTAAGGGTAAGGGTAAGGGTAAGGGTAAGGGTAAGGGTAAGGGTAAGGGTAAGGGTAAGGGTAAGCTTAAGGGTAAAAGCAAGGGTAAGGGTAAGGGTAAGGGTAAGGGTAAGGGTAAGGGTAAGGGTAAGGGTAAGGGTAAGGGTAAGGGTAAGGGTAAGGGTAAGGGTAAGGGTAAGGGTAAGTGTAAGGGTAAGCTTAAGGGTAAGGGTAAGGGTAAGGGTAAGGGTAAGCTTAAGGGTAAAAGCAAGGGTAAGGGTAAGGGTAAGGGTAAGGGTAAGGGTAAGGGTAAGGGTAAGGGTAAGGGTAAGGGTAAGGGTAAGGGTAAGGGTAAGGGTAAGGGTAAGGGTAAGTTTAAGGGTAAAAGCAAGGGTAAGGGTAAGGGTAAGGGTTAGCTTAAGGGTAAAAGCAAGGGTAAGGGTAAGGGTAAGGGTAAGGGTAAGGGTAAGGGTAAGGGTAAGGGTAAGGGTAAGGGTAAGGGTAAAGGTAAGGGTAAGCCTAAGGGTAAAAGCAAGGGTAAGGGTAAGGGTAAGGGTAAGGGTAAGAGTAAGGGTAAGGGTAAGGGTAAGCTTAAGGGTAAAAGCAGGGGTAAGGGTAAGGGTAAGGGTAAGGGTAAGCCTAAGGGTAAAAGCAAGGGTAAGGGTAAGGGTAAGGGTAAGGGTAAGGGTAAGCTTAAGGGTAAAAGCAAGGGTAAGGGTAAGGGTAAGGGTAAGGGTAAGGGTAAGTGTAAGCTTAAGTGTAAAAGCAAGGGTGAGGGTAAGGGTAAGGGTAAGGGTAAGGGTAAGGGTAAGGGTAAGGGTAAGGGTAAGTTTAAGGGTAAAAGCAAGGGTAAGGGCAAGGGTAAGGGTAAGGGTAAGTGTAAGGGTAAGGGTAGGGGTAAGGGTAAGGGTAAGGGTAAGCTTAAGGGTAAAAGCAAGGGTAAGGGTAAGGGTAAGGGTAAGGGTAAGGGTAAGTGTTAGGGTAAGGGTAAGGGTAAGGGTAAGGGTAAGGGTAAGGGTAAGGGTAAGGGTAAGGGTAAGGGTAAGTGTTAGGGTAAGGGTAAGGGTAAGGGTAAGGGTAAGGGTAAGGGTAAGGGTAAGGGTAAGGGTAAGGGTAAGGGTAAGGGTAAGGGTAAGGGTAAGGGTAAGGGTAAGGGTAAGGGTAAGGGTAAGGGTAAGGGTAAGGGTAAGTGTAAGGGTAAGCTTAAGGGTAAAAGCAAGGGTAAGGGTAAGGGAAAGTGTAAGGGTAAGCCTAAGGGTAAAAGCAAGGGTAAGGGTAAGGGTAAGGGTAAGGGTAAGGGTAAGGGTAAGCTTAAGGGTAAAAGCAAGAGTAAGGGTAAGGGTAAGGGTAAGGGTAAGGGTAAGGGTAAGCTTAAGGGTAAAATCAAGGGTAAGGGTAAAGGTAAGGGTAAGGGTAAGGGTAAGGGTAAGGGTAAGGGTAAGGGTAAGGGTAAGGGTAAGGGTAAGTTTAAGGGTAAAAGCAAGGGTAAGGGTAAGGGTAAGGGTTAGCTTAAGGGTAAAAGCAAGGGTAAGGGTAAGGGTAAGGGTAAGGGTAAGGGTAAGGGTAAGGGTAAGGGTAAGGGTAAGGGTAAAGGTAAGGGTAAGCCTAAGGGTAAAAGCAAGGGTAAGGGTAAGGGTAAGGGTAAGGGTAAGAGTAAGGGTAAGGGTAAGGGTAAGCTTAAGGGTAAAAGCAGGGGTAAGGGTAAGGGTAAGGGTAAGGGTAAGCCTAAGGGTAAAAGCAAGGGTAAGGGTAAGGGTAAGGGTAAGGGTAAGGGTAAGCTTAAGGGTAAAAGCAAGGGTAAGGGTAAGGGTAAGGGTAAGGGTAAGGGTAAGTGTAAGCTTAAGTGTAAAAGCAAGGGTGAGGGTAAGGGTAAGGGTAAGGGTAAGGGTAAGGGTAAGGGTAAGGGTAAGGGTAAGTTTAAGGGTAAAAGCAAGGGTAAGGGCAAGGGTAAGGGTAAGGGTAAGTGTAAGGGTAAGGGTAGGGGTAAGGGTAAAGGTAAGGGTAAGCCTAAGGGTAAAAGCAAGGGTAAGGGTAAGGGTAAGGGTAAGGGTAAGGGTAAGTGTTAGGGTAAGGGTAAGGGTAAGGGTAAGGGTAAGGGTAAGGGTAAGGGTAAGGGTAAGGGTAAGGGTAAGTGTTAGGGTAAGGGTAAGGGTAAGGGTAAGGGTAAGGGTAAGGGTAAGGGTAAGGGTAAGGGTAAGGGTAAGGGTAAGGGTAAGGGTAAGGGTAAGGGTAAGGGTAAGGGTAAGGGTAAGGGTAAGGGTAAGGGTAAGGGTAAGGGTAAGTGTAAGGGTAAGCTTAAGGGTAAAAGCAAGGGTAAGGGTAAGGGAAAGTGTAAGGGTAAGCCTAAGGGTAAAAGCAAGGGTAAGGGTAAGGGTAAGGGTAAGGGTAAGGGTAAGGGTAAGCTTAAGGGTAAAAGCAAGAGTAAGGGTAAGGGTAAGGGTAAGGGTAAGGGTAAGGGTAAGCTTAAGGGTAAAATCAAGGGTAAGGGTAAAGGTAAGGGTAAGGGTAAGGGTAAGGGTAAGGGTAAGGGTAAGGGTAAGGGTAAGGGTAAGGGTAAGGGTAAGGGTAAGGGTAAAGGTAAGGGTAAGCCTAAGGGTAAAAGCAAGGGTAAGGGTAAGGGTAAGGGTAAGGGTAAGGGTAAGGTTAAGGGTAAGGGTAAGGGTAAGCTTAAGGGTAAAAGCAAGGGTAAGGGTAAGGGTAAGGGTAAGGGTAAGGGTAAGCTTAAGGGTAAAAGCAAGGGAAAGGGTAAGGGTAAGGGTAAGGGTAAGCTTAAGGGTAAAAGCAAGGGTAAGGGTAAGGGTAAGGGTAAGGGTAAGGGTAAGGGTAAGGGTAAGGGTAAGGGTAAGGGTAAGGGTAAGGGTAAGGGTAAGGGTAAGGGTAAGCTTAAGGGTAAGGGTAAGGGTAAGGGTAAGCTTAAGGGTAAAAGCAAGGGTAAGGGTAAGGGTAAGGGTAAGGGTAAGCTTAAGGGTAAGGGTAAGGGTAAGGGTCAGGGTAAGGGTAAGGGTAAGGGTAAGGGTAAGGGTAAGCTTAAGGGTAAGGGTAAGGGTAAGGGTAAGGGTAAGCTTAAGGGTAAAAGCAAGGGTAAGGGTAAGGGTAAGGGTAAGGGTAAGCTTAAGGGTAAAAGCAAGGGTAAGGGTAAGGGTAAGGGTAAGGGTAAGGGTAAGGGTAAGGGTAAGGGTAAGGGTAAGGGTAAGCTTAAGGGTAAGGGTAAGGGTAAGGGTAAGCTTAAGGGTAAAAGCAAGGGTAAGGGTAAGGGTAAGGGTAAGGGTAAGCTTAAGGGTAAGGGTAAGGGTAAGGGTAAGCTTAAGGGTAAAAGCAAGGGTAAGGGTAAGTGTGAGGGTAAGGGTAAGGGTAAGGGTAAGGGTAAGCTTAAGGGTAAGGGTAAGGGTAAGGGTAAGGGTAAGCTTAAGGGTAAAAGCAAGGGTAAGGGTAAGGGTAAGGGTAAGGGTAAGGGTAAGGGTAAGGGTAAGGGTAAGGGTAAGGGTAAGGGTAAGGGTAAGGGTAAGGGTAAGGGTAAGGGTAAGGGTAAGGGTAAGGGTAAGGGTAAGGGAAAGCTTAAGGGTAAGGGTAAGGGTAAGGGTAAGGGTAAGCTTAAGGGTAAAAGCAAGGGTAAGGGTAAGGGTAAGGGTAAGGGTAAGGGTAAGCTCAAGGGTAAAAGCAAGGGTAAGGTTAAGGGTAAGGGTAAGGGTAAGGGTAAGGGTAAGGGTAAGGGTAAGGGTAAGCTTAAGGGTAAGGGTAAGGGTAAGGGTAAGGGTAAGCTTAAGGGTAAAAGCAAGGGTAAGGGTAAGGGTAGGTAAGGGTAAGGGTAAGGGTAAGGGTAAGGGTAAGGGTAAGGGTAAGGGTAAGGGTAAGCTTAAGGGTAAAAGCAAGGGTAAGGGTAAGGGTAAGGGTAAGGGTAAGGGTAAGGGTAAGGGTAAGCTTAAGGGTAAAAGCAAGGGTAAGGGTAAGGGTAAGGGTAAGGGTAAGGGTAAGGGTAAGGGTAAGGGTAAGGGTAAGGGTAAGGGTAAGGGTAAGGGTAAGGGTAAGGGTAAGGGTAAGGGTAAGGGTAAGGGTAAGGGTAAGGGAAAGCTTAAGGGTAAAAGCAAGGGTGAGGGTAAGGGTAAGGGTAAGGGTAAGGGTAAGGGTAAGGGTAAGCTTAAGGGTAAAAGCAAGGGTAAGGGTAAGGGTAAGGGTAAGGGTAAGGGTAAGGGTAAGGGTTAGGGTAAGGGTAAAGGTAAGGGTAAGGGTAAGGGTAAGGGTAAGGGTAAGGGTAAGGGTAAGGGTAAGGGTAAGGGTAAGGGTAAGCTTAAGGGTAAAAGCAAGGGTAAGGGTAAGGGTAAGGGTAAGGGTAAGGGTAAGGGTAAGGGTAAGCTTAAGGGTAAAAGCAAGGGTAAGGGTAAGGGTAAGGGTAAGGGTAAGGGTAAGGCTTTACCCTTACCCTTGCTTTTACCCTTAGGCTTACCCTAACCTTTACCCTTACCCTTACCCTTACCCTTACCCTTACCCTTACCCTTGCTTTTACCCTTAAGCTTACCCTTACCCTTACCCTTACCCTTACCCTTACCCTTACCCTTACCCTTGCTTTTACCCTTAAGCTTACCCTTACCCTTACCCTTACCCTCACCCTTACCCTTACCCTTACCCTTGCTTATACCCTTAAGCTTACCCTTACCCTTACCCTTACCCTTACCCTCACCCTTACCCTTACCCTTACCCTTACCCTTACCCTTACACTTACCCTTGCTTTTACCCTTAGGCTTACCCTTACCTTTACCCTTACCCTTACCCTTACCCTTACCCTTGCTTTTACCCTCAAGCTTACCCTTACCCTTACCCTTACCCTTACCCTAACCCTTACCCTTGCTTTTACCCTTAAGCTTACCCTTACCCTTACCCTTACCCTTACCCTTACCCTTACCCTTACCCTTACCCTTACCCTTACCCTTGCTTTTACCCTTAAGCTTACCCTTACCCTTACCCTTACCCTTACCCTTACCCTTACCCTTACCCTTGCTTTTACCCTTAAGCTTACCCTTACCCTTACCCTTACCCTTACCCTTACCCTTACCCTTACCCTTCCCTTACCCTTACCCCTTACCCTTACCCTTACCCTTGCTTTTACCCTAAGGCTTACCCTTACCTTTACCCTTACCCTTACCCTTACCCTTGCTTTTACCCTTAAGCTTACACTTACCCTTACCCTTACCCTTACCCTTACCCTTGCTTTTACCCTTAAGCTTACCCTTACCCTTACCCTCACCCTTACCCTTACCCTTACCCTTACCCTTACCCTTACCCTTACCCTTGCTTTTACCCTTACCCTTACCCTTGCTTTTACCCTTAGGCTTACCCTTACCCTTACCCTTACCCTTACCCTTACCCTTACCCTTACCCTTACCCTTACCCTTACCCTTACCCTTACCCTTACCCTTGCTTTTACCCTTAAGCTTACCCTTACCCTTACCCTTACCCTTACCCTCACCCTTACCCTTACCCTTACCCTTGCTTATACCCTTAAGCTTACCCTTACCCATACCCTTACCCTTTCCCTTACCCTTACCCTTACCCTTACCCTTACCCTTACCCTTACCCTTACCCTTACCCTTACCCTTACCCTTACCCTTACCCTTACCCTTACCCTTGCTTTTACTCTTAGGCTTACCCTTACCTTTACCCTTACCCTTACCCTTACCCTTACCCTTACCCTTACCCTTGCTTTTACCCTTAAGCTTACCCTTACCCTTACCCTTACCCTTACCCTTACCCTAACCCTTACCCTTGCTTTTACCCTTAAGCTTACCCTTACCCTTGACCTTACCCTTACCCTTACCCTTACCCTTACCCTTGCTTTTACCCTTAAGCTTACCCTTACCCTTACCCTTACCCTTGCCCTTACCCTTACCCTTATCCTTACCCTTGCTTTTACCCTTAAGCTTACCCTTACCCTTACCCTTACCCTTACCCTTACCCTTACCCTTGCTTTTACTCTTAGGCTTACCCTTACCTTTACCCTTACCCTTACCCTTACCCTTACCCTCACCCTTACCCTTACCCTTGCTTTTACCCTTAAGCTTACCCTTACCCTTACCCTTACCCTTACCCTTACCCTTGCTTTTACCCTTAAGCTTACCCTTACCCTTACCCTTAACCTTACCCTTACCCTTGCTTTTACCCTTAGGCTTACCCTTACCCTTACCCTTACCCTTACCCTTGCTTTTACCCTTAAGCTTACCCTTACCCTAACCCTTACTCTTACCCTTACCCTTACCCTTACCCTTACCCTTACCCTTACCCTTACCCTTACCCTTACCCTTACCCTTGCTTTTACCCTTAGGCTTACCCTTACCTTTACCCTTACCCTAACCCTTACCCTTACCCTTACCCTTACCCTTACCCTTACCCCTGCTTTTACCCTTAAGCTTACCCTTACCCTTACCCTTACCCTTACCCTTACCCTTACCCTTACCCTTACCCTTACCCTTACCCTTACCCTTACCCTTACCCTTGCTTTTACCCTTAAGCTTACCCTTACCCTTACCCTTAACCTCACCCTTACCCTTACCCTGACCCTTACCCTTACCCTTACCCTTACCCTTGCTTTTACCCTTAAGCTTACCCTTACCCTTACCCTTACCCTTACCCTTACCCTTACCCTTACCCTTACCCTTACCCTTACCCTTACCCTTACCCTTACCCTTACCCTTACCCCTACCCTTGCTTTTACCCTTAGGCTTACCCTTACCTTTACCCTTACCCTTACCCTTACCCTTACCCTTACCCTTACCCTTACCCTTGCTTTTACCCTTAAGCTTACCCTTACCCTTACCCTTACCCTTAAGCTTACCCTTACCCTTACCCTTACCCTTACCCTTACCCTTACCCTTACCCTTACCCTTACCCTTACCCTTACCCTTGCTTTTACCCTTAAGCTTACCCTTACCCTTACCCTTACCCTTACCCTTTCCCTTGCTTTTACCCTTAAGCTTACCCTTACCCTTACCCTTACCCTTAAGCTTACCCTTACCCTTACCCTTACCCTTACCCTTACCCTTACCCTTACCCTTACCCTTACCCTTACCCTTACCCTTACCCTTACCCTTACCCTAGCTTTTACCCTTAAGCTTACCCTTACCCTTACCCTTACCCTTACCCTTAAGCTTACCCTTACCCTTACCCTTACCCTTACCCTTAACCTTACCCTTGCTTTTACCCTTAAGCTTACCCTTACCTTTACCCTTACCCTTACCCTTAAGCTTACCCTTACCCTTACCCTTACCCTTACCCTTACCCTTGCTTTTACCCTTAAGCTTACCCTTACCCTTACCCTTACCCTTACCCTTAAGCTTACCCTTACCCTTACCCTTACCCTTACCCTTACCCTTACCCTTACCCTTACCCTTACCCTTGCTTTTACCCTTAAGCTTACCCTTACCCTTACCCTTACCCTTACCCTTACCCTTGCTTTTACCCTTAAGCTTACCCTTACCCTTACCCTTACCCTTAAGCTTACCCTTACCCTTACCCTTACCCTTACCCTTACCCTTACCCTTACCCTTACCCTTACCCTTACCCTTACCCTTACCCTTGCTTTTACCCTTAAGCTTACCCTTACCCTTACCCTTACCCTTACCCTTACCCTTACCCTTACCCTTACCCTTGCTTTTACCCTTAGGCTTACCCTTACCTTTACCCTTACCCTTACCTTTACCCTTACCCTTACCCTTACCCTTACCCTTGCTTTTACCCTTGAGCTTACCCTTACCCTTACCCTTACCCTTACCCTTACCCTTACCCTTGCTTTTACCCTTAAGCTTACCCTTACCCTTACCCTTACCCTTACCCTTACCCTTACCCTTGCTTTTACCCTTAGGCTTACCCTTACCCTTACTCTTACCCTTACCCTTGCTTTTACCCTTAAGCTTACCCTTACCCTTACCCTTACCCTTACCCTTACCCTTACCCTTACCCTTACCCTTACCCTTACCCTTACCCTTACCCTTACCCTTACCCTTACCCTTACCCTTACCCTTACCCTTACCCTTACCCTTACCCTTACCCTTACCCTTACCCTTACCCTTACCCTTGCTTTTACCCTTAGGCTTACCCTTACCTTTACCCTTACCCTTACCCTTACCCTTACCCTTACCCTTGCTTTTACCCTTAAGCTTACCCTTACCCTTACCATTACCCTTACCCTTACCCTTACCCTTACCCTTACCCTTACCCTTACCCTTACCCTTACCCTTACCCTTGCTTTTACCCTTAAGCTTACCCTTACCCTTACCCTTACCCTTACCCTTGCTTTTACTCTTAGGCTTACCCTTACCTTTACCCTTACCCTTACCCTTACCCTTACCCTCACCCTTACCCTTACCCTTGCTTTTACCCTTAAGCTTACCCTTACCCTTACCCTTACCCTTACCCTTACCCTTGCTTTTACCCTTAAGCTTACCCTTACCCTTACCCTTAACCTTACCCTTACCCTTGCTTTTACCCTTAGGCTTACCCTTACCCTTACCCTTACCCTTACCCTTGCTTTTACCCTTAAGCTTACCCTTACCCTTACCCTTACTCTTACCCTTACCCTTACCCTTACCCTTACCCTTACCCTTACCCTTACCCTTACCCTTACCCTTACCCTTACCCTTGCTTTTACCCCTAGGCTTACCCTTACCTTTACCCTTACCCTAACCCTTACCCTTACCCTTACCCTTACCCTTACCCTTGCTTTTACCCTTAAGCTTACCCTTACCCTTACCCTTACCCTTACCCTTACCCTTACCTATACCCTTACCCTTACCCTTACCCTTACCCTTGCTTTTACCCTTAAGCTTACCCTTACCCTTACCCTTAACCTTACCCTTACCCTTACCCTTACCCTTACCCTTACCCTTACCCTTACCCTTGCTTTTACCCTGAAGCTTACCCTTACCCTTACCCTTACCCTTACCCTTACCCTTACCCTTACCCTTACCCTTACCCTTACCCTTACCCTTACCCTTGCTTTTACCCTTAGGCTTACCCTTACCTTTACCCTTACCCTTACCCTTACCCTTACCCTTGCTTTTACCCTTAGGCTTACCCTTACCCTTACCCTTACCCTTAAGCTTACCCTTAACCTTACCCTTACCCTTACCCTTACCCTTACCCTTACCCTTACCCTTACCCTTACCCTTACCCTTACCCTTGCTTTTACCCTTAAGCTTACCCTTACCCTTACCCTTACCCTTACCCTTACCCTTGCTTTTACCCTTAAACTTACCCTTACCCTTACCCTTACCCTTAAGCTTACCCTTACCCTTACCCTTACCCTTACCCTTACCCTTACCCTTACCCTTACCCTTACCCTTACCGTTACCCTTACCCTTACCCTTACCCTTACCCTTGCTTTTACCCTTAAGCTTACCCTTACCCTTACCCTTACCCTTACCCTTACCCTTAAGCTTACCCTTACCCTTACCCTTACCCTTACCCTTACCCTTAACCTTACCCTTGCTTTTACCCTTAAGCTTACCCTTACCCTTACCCTTACCCTTACCCTTAAGCTTACCCTTACCCTTACCCTTACCCTTACCCTTACCCTTGCTTTTACCCTTAAGCTTACCCTTACTCTTACCCTTACCCTTACCCTTAAGCTTACCCTTACCCTTACCCTTACCCTTACCCTTACCCTTACCCTTACCCTTACCCTTACCCTTACCCTTACCCTTACCCTTACCCTTACCCTTACCCTTACCCTTACCCTTACCCTTACCCTTACCCTTGCTTTTACCCTTAAGCTTACCCTTACCCTTACCCTTACCCTTACCCTTACCCTTACCCTTACCCTTACCCTTGCTTTTACCCTTA
This sequence comes from Myrrha octodecimguttata, assembly GCA_958510865.1. Classification (NCBI taxonomy): domain Eukaryota; kingdom Metazoa; phylum Arthropoda; class Insecta; order Coleoptera; family Coccinellidae; genus Myrrha; species Myrrha octodecimguttata. The sequence goes on from CAUEHS010000691.1 coordinate 25,728, forward strand.
GGCTTACCCTTACCTTTACCCTTACCCTTACCTTTACCCTTACCCTTACCCTTACCCTTACCCTTGCTTTTACCCTTGAGCTTACCCTTACCCTTACCCTTACCCTTACCCTTACCCTTACCCTTGCTTTTACCCTTAAGCTTACCCTTACCCTTACCCTTACCCTTACCCTTACCCTTACCCTTGCTTTTACCCTTAGGCTTACCCTTACCCTTACTCTTACCCTTACCCTTGCTTTTACCCTTAAGCTTACCCTTACCCTTACCCTTACCCTTACCCTTACCCTTACCCTTACCCTTACCCTTACCCTTACCCTTACCCTTACCCTTACCCTTACCCTTACCCTTACCCTTACCCTTACCCTTACCCTTACCCTTACCCTTACCCTTACCCTTACCCTTACCCTTACCCTTGCTTTTACCCTTAGGCTTACCCTTACCTTTACCCTTACCCTTACCCTTACCCTTACCCTTACCCTTGCTTTTACCCTTAAGCTTACCCTTACCCTTACCATTACCCTTACCCTTACCCTTACCCTTACCCTTACCCTTACCCTTACCCTTACCCTTACCCTTGCTTTTACCCTTAAGCTTACCCTTACCCTTACCCTTACCCTTACCCTTGCTTTTACTCTTAGGCTTACCCTTACCTTTACCCTTACCCTTACCCTTACCCTTACCCTCACCCTTACCCTTACCCTTGCTTTTACCCTTAAGCTTACCCTTACCCTTACCCTTACCCTTACCCTTACCCTTGCTTTTACCCTTAAGCTTACCCTTACCCTTACCCTTAACCTTACCCTTACCCTTGCTTTTACCCTTAGGCTTACCCTTACCCTTACCCTTACCCTTACCCTTGCTTTTACCCTTAAGCTTACCCTTACCCTTACCCTTACTCTTACCCTTACCCTTACCCTTACCCTTACCCTTACCCTTACCCTTACCCTTACCCTTACCCTTACCCTTGCTTTTACCCCTAGGCTTACCCTTACCTTTACCCTTACCCTAACCCTTACCCTTACCCTTACCCTTACCCTTACCCTTGCTTTTACCCTTAAGCTTACCCTTACCCTTACCCTTACCCTTACCCTTACCCTTACCTATACCCTTACCCTTACCCTTACCCTTACCCTTGCTTTTACCCTTAAGCTTACCCTTACCCTTACCCTTAACCTTACCCTTACCCTTACCCTTACCCTTACCCTTACCCTTACCCTTACCCTTGCTTTTACCCTTAAGCTTACCCTTACCCTTACCCTTACCCTTACCCTTACCCTTACCCTTACCCTTACCCTTACCCTTACCCTTACCCTTACCCTTACCCTTACCCTTACCCTTACCCTTACCCTTGCTTTTACCCTTAGGCTTACCCTTACCTTTACCCTTACCCTTACCCTTACCCTTACCCTTACCCTTACCCTTGCTTTTACCCTTAGGCTTACCCTTACCCTTACCCTTACCCTTAAGCTTACCCTTAACCTTACCCTTACCCTTACCCTTACCCTTACCCTTACCCTTACCCTTACCCTTACCCTTACCCTTGCTTTTACCCTTAAGCTTACCCTTACCCTTACCCTTACCCTTACCCTTACCCTTGCTTTTACCCTTAAACTTACCCTTACCCTTACCCTTACCCTTAAGCTTACCCTTACCCTTACCCTTACCCTTACCCTTACCCTTACCCTTACCCTTACCCTTACCCTTACCCTTACCCTTACCCTTACCGTTACCCTTACCCTCACCCTTACCCTTACCCTTGCTTTTACCCTTAAGCTTACCCTTACCCTTACCCTTACCCTTACCCTTACCCTTAAGCTTACCCTTACCCTTACCCTTACCCTTACCCTTACCCTTAACCTTACCCTAGCTTTTACCCTTAAGCTTACCCTTACCCTTACCCTTACCCTTAAGCTTACCCTTACCCTTACCCTTACCCTTACCCTTACCCTTGCTTTTACCCTTAAGCTTACCCTTACTCTTACCCTTACCCTTACCCTTAAGCTTACCCTTACCCTTACCCTTACCCTTACCCTTACCCTTACCCTTACCCTTACCCTTACCCTTGCTTTTACCCTTAAGCTTACCCTTACCCTTACCCTTACCCTTACCCTTGCTTTTACCCTTAAGCTTACCCTTACCCTTACCCTTACCCTTAAGCTTACCCTTACCCTTACCCTTACCCTTACCCTTACCCTTACCCTTACCCTTACCCTTACCCTTGCTTTTACCCTTAAGCTTACCCTTACCCTTACCCTTACCCTTACCCTTACCCTTACCCTTACCCTTACCCTTACCCTTACCCTTACCCTTGCTTTTACCCCTAGGCTTACCCTTACCTTTACCCTTACCCTTACCTTTACCCTTACCCTTACCCTTACCCTTACCCTTGCTTTTACCCTTGAGCTTACCCTTACCCTTACCCTTACCCTTACCCTTACCCTTACCCTTACCCTTACCCTTGCTTTTACCCTTAAGCTTACCCTTACCCTTACCCTTACCCTTACCCTTACCCTTGCTTTTACCCTTA
>CAUEHS010000692.1:0-184917 GCA_958510865.1 Myrrha octodecimguttata
CCCTTACCCTTACCCTTACCCTTACACTTTCCCTTGCTTTTACCCTTAGGCTTACCCTTACCCTTACCCTTACCTCTTACCCTTAAGCTTACCCTTACCCTTACCCTTACCCTTACCCTTACCCTTACCCTTACCCCTACCCTTACCCTTACCCTTACCCTTACCCTTAGCCTTGCTTTTACCCTTAAGCTTACCCTTACCCTTACCCTTACTCTTACCCTTACCCTTACCCTTACCCTTACCCTTACCCTTGCTTTGACCCTTAGGCTTACCCTTACCTTTACCCTTACCCTTACCCTTACCCTTACCCTTACCCTTACCCTTACCCTTACCCTTACCCTTACCCTTACCCTTGCTTTTACCCTTAAGCTTACCCTTACCCTTACCCTTACCCTTACCCTTACCCTTACCCTTGCTTTTACCCTTAAGCTTACCCTTACCCTTACCTTACCCTTACCCTTGCTTTTACCCTTAGGCTTACCCTTACCCTTACCCTTACCCTTACCCTTGCTTTTACCCTTAAGCTTACCCTTACCCTTACCCTTACCCTTACCCTTACCCTTACCCTTACCCTTACCCTTACCCTTACCCTTACCCTTACCCTTGCTTTTACCCTTAGGCTTAACCTTACCTTTACCCTTACCCTTAACCTTACCCTTACCCTTACTCTTACCCTTACCCTTACCCTTACCCTTACCCTTACCCTTACCCTTACCCTTACCCTTACCCTTACCCTTACCCTTACCCTTACCCTTAACCTTACCCTTGCTTTTACCCTTAAGCTTACCCTTACCCTTACCCTTACCCTTACCCTTACCCTTACCCTTACCCTTGCTTTTACCCTTAAGCTTACCCTTACCCTTACCCTTACCCTTACCCTCACCCTTACCCTTACCCTTACACTTGCTTATACCCTTAAGCTTACCCTTACCCTTACCCTTACCCTTACCCTTACCCTTACCCTTACCCTTACCCTTACCCTTACCCTTACCCTTACCCTTACCCTTACCCTTACCCTTGCTTTTACCCTTAGGCTTACCCTGACCTTTACCCTTACCCTTACCCTTACCCTTACCCTTACCCTTACCCTTACCCTTGCTTTTACCCTTAAGCTTACCCTTACCCTTACCCTTACTCTTACCCTTACCCTAACCCTTACCCTTGCTTTTACCCTTAAGCTTACCCTTACCCTTACCCTTACCCTTACCCTTACCCTTACCCTTACCCTTACCTACCTTACCCTTACCCTTACCCTTACACTTGCTTTTACCCTTAAGCTTACCCTTACCCTTACCCTTACCCTTACCCTTACCCTTACCCTTACCCTTATCCTTACCCTTGCTTTTACCCTTAAGCTTACCCTTACCCTTACCCTTACCCTTACCCTTACCCTTACCCTTACCCTTACCCTTACCCTCACCCTTGCTTTTACTCTTAGGCTTACCCTTACCTTTACCCTTACCCTTACCCTTACCCTCACCCTTACCCTTACCCTTACCCTTACCCTTACCCTTACCCTTGCTTTTACCCTTAAGCTTACCCTTACCCTTACCCTTACCCTTACCCTTAAGCTTACCCTTACCCTTACCCTTACCCTTACCCTTACCCTTAACCTTACCCCTTGCTTTTACCCTTAAGCTTACCCTTACCCTTACCCTTACCCTTACTTACCCATACCCTACCCTTACCCCCCCCCCCCCCTTACCCTTCACCCTTACCCTCTTACCCTTACCCTTACCCTTACCCTTACCCTTACCCTTGCTTTTACCCTTAAGCTTACCCTTACCCTTACCCTTACCCTTACCCTTAAGCTTACCCTTACCCTTACCCTTACCCTTACCCTTACCCTTACCCTTACCCTTACCCTTACCCTTACCCTTGCTTTTACCCTTAAGCTTACCCTTACCCTTACCCTTACCCTTACCCTTACCCTTACCCTTGCTTTTACCCTTAAGCTTACCCTTACCCTTACCCTTACCCTTACCCTTACCCTTACCCTTACCCTTACCCTTACCCTTGCTTTTACCCTTAGGCTTACCCTTACCTTTACCCTTACCCTTACCCTTACCCTTGCCCTTACCCTTACCCTTGCTTTTACCCTTAAGCTTACCCTTACCCTAACCCTTACCCTTACCCTTACCCTTACCCTTACCCTTACCCTTACCCTTACCCTTACCCTTGCTTTTACCCTTAAGCTTACCCTTACCCTTACCCTTACCCTTACCCTTGCTTTTACCCTTAGGCTTACCCTTACCCTTACCCTTACCCTTACCCTTGCTTTTACCCTTACCCTTACCCTTACCCTTACCCTTACCCTTACCCTTACCCTTACCCTTACCCTTACCCTTACCCTTACCCTTGCTTTTACCCTTAAGCTTACCCTTACCCTTACCCTTACCCTTACCCTTACCCTTACCCTTACCCTTACCCTCACCCTTACCCTTACCCTCACCCTTGCTTTTACCCTTAAGCTTACCCTTACCCTTACCCTTACCCTTACCCTTACCCTTACCCTTACCCTTGCTTTTACCCTTAAGCTTACCCTTACCCTTACCCTTACCCTTACCCTTACCCTTGCTTTTACCCTTAGGCTTACCCTTACCCTTACCCTTACCCTTACCCTTACCCTTACCCTTACCCTTACCCTTACCCTTGCTTTTACCCTTAAGCTTACCCTTACCCTTACCCTTACCCTTACCCTTACCCTTACCCTTACCCTTACCCTTACCCTTACCCTTACCCTCACCCTTGCTTTTACCCTTAAGCTTACCCTTACCCTCACCCCTACCCTTACCCTTACCCTTACCCTTGCTTTTACCCTTAAGCTTACCCTTACCCTTACCCTTACCCTTACCCTTACCCTTGCTTTTACCCTTAGGCTTAACCTTACCCTTACCCTTACCCTTACCCTTGCCCTTACCCTTACCCTTACCCTTACCCTTGCTTTTACCCTTAGGCTTACCCTTACCTTTACCCTTACCCTTACCCTTACCCTTACCCTTACCCTTACCCTTAAGCTTACCCTTACCCTTACCCTTACCCTTACCCTTTCCCTTGCTTTTACCCTTAGGCTTACCCTGACCTTTACCCTTACCCTTACCCTTACCCTTACCCTTACCCTTACCCTTACCCTTGCTTTTACCCTTAAGCTTACCCTTACCCTTACCCTTACTCTTACCCTTACCCTAACCCTTACCCTTGCTTTTACCCTTAAGCTTACCCTTACCCTTACCCTTACCCTTACCCTTACCCTTACCCTTACCCTTACCCTTACCCTTACCCTTACCCTTACACTTGCTTTTACCCTTAAGCTTACCCTTACCCTTACCCTTACCCTTACCCTTACCCTTACCCTTACCTTTATCCTTACCCTTGCTTTTACCCTTAAGCTTACCCTTACCCTTACCCTTACCCTTACCCTTACCCTTACCCTTACCCTTACCCTTACCCTTACCCTCACCCTTGCTTTTACTCTTAGGCTTACCCTTACCTTTACCCTTACCCTTACCCTTACCCTCACCCTTACCCTTACCCTTACCCTTACCCTTACCCTTACCCTTGCTTTTACCCTTAAGCTTACCCTTACCCTTACCCTTACCCTTACCCTTAAGCTTACCCTTACCCTTACCCTTACCCTTACCCTTACCCTTACCCTTAACCTTACCCTTGCTTTTACCCTTAAGCTTACCCTTACCCTTACCCTTACCCTTGAGCTTACCCTTACCCTTACCCTTACCCTTACCCTTACCCTTGCTTTTACCCTTAAGCTTACCCTTACCCTTACCCTTACCCTTACCCTTAAGCTTACCCTTACCCTTACCCTTACCCTTACCCTTACCCTTACCCTTACCCTTACCCTTACCCTTACCCTTGCTTTTACCCTTAAGCTTACCCTTACCCTTACCCTTACCCTTACCCTTGCTTTTACCCTTAAGCTTACCCTTAACCTTACCCTTACCCTTACCCTTAAGCTTACCCTTACCCTTACCCTTACCCTTACCCTTACCCTTACCCTTACCCTTACCCTTACCCTTACCCTTGCTTTTACCCTTAAGCTTACCCTTACCCTTACCCTTACCCTTACCCTTACCCTTACCCTTACCCTTACCCTTACCCTTGCTTTTACCCTTAGGCTTACCCTTACCTTTACCCTTACCCTTACCCTTACCCTTGCCCTTACCCTTACCCTTGCTTTTACCCTTAAGCTTACCCTTACCCTTACCCTTACCCTTACCCTTACCCTTACCCTTACCCTTACCCTTACCCTTGCTTTTACCCTTAAGCTTACCCTTACCCTTACCCTTACCCTTACCCTTGCTTTTACCCTTAGGCTTACCCTTACCCTTACCCTTACCCTTACCCTTGCTTTTACCCTTACCCTTACCCTTACCCTTACCCTTACCCTTACCCTTACCCTTACCCTTACCCTTACCCTTACCCTTGCTTTTACCCTTAAGCTTACCCTTACCCTTACCCTTACCCTTACCCTTACCCTTACCCTTACCCTTACCCTCACCCTACCCTTACCCTCACCCTTGCTTTTACCCTTAAGCTTACCCTTACCCTTACCCTTACCCTTACCCTTACCCTTACCCTTACCCTTGCTTTTACCCTTAAGCTTACCCTTACCCTTACCCTTACCCTTACCCTTACCCTTGCTTTTACCCTTAGGCTTACCCTTACCCTTACCCTTACCCTTACCCTTACCCTTACCCTTACCCTTACCCTTACCCTTGCTTTTACCCTTAAGCTTACCCTTACCCTTACCCTTACCCTTACCCTTACCCTTACCCTTACCCTTACCCTTACCCTCACCCTTACCCTTACCCTCACCCTTGCTTTTACCCTTAAGCTTACCCTTACCCTCACCCTTACCCTTACCCTTACCCTTACCCTTGCTTTTACCCTTAAGCTTACCCTTACCCTTACCCTTACCCTTACCCTTACCCTTGCTTTTACCCTTAGGCTTAACCTTACCCTTATCCTTACCCTTACCCTTGCTTTTACCCTTAAGCTTACCCTTACCCTTACCCTTACCCTTACTCTTACCCTTACCCTTACCCTTGCTTTTACCCTTAGGCTTACCCTTACCTTTACCCTTACCCTTACCCTTACCCTTACCCTTACCCTTACCCTTACCCTTACCCTTACCCTTACCCTTACCCTAACCCTTACCCTTACCCTTGCTTTTACCCTTAAGCTTACCCTTACCCTTACCCTTACTCTTACCCTTACCCTTACCCTTACCCTTGCTTTTACCCTTAAGCTCACCCTTACCCTTACCCTTACCCTTACCCTTACCCTTACCCTTACTCTTACCCTTACCCTTGCTTTTACCCTTAAGCTTACCCTTACCCTTACCCTTACCCTTAAGCTTACCCTTACAGTTACCCTTACCCTTACCCTTACCCTTACCCTTACCCTTGCTTTTACCCTTAAGCTTATCCTTACCCTTACCCTTACCCTTACCCTTACCCTTGCTTTTACCCTTAAGCTTACCCTTACCCTTACCCTTACCCTTACCCTTAAGCTTACGCTTACCCTTACCCTTACCCTTACCCTTACCCTTACCCTTACCCTTACCCTTACCCTTACCCTTGCTTTTACCCTTAAGCTTACCCTTACCCTTACCCTTACCCTTACCCTTACCCTTACCCTTACCCTTACCCTTACCCTTACCCTTACCCTTACCCTTACCCTTACCCTTACCCTTACCCTTACCCTTACCCTTGCTTTTACCCTTAGGCTTACCCTCACCTTTACCCTTACCATTACCCTTACCCTTACCCTTACCCTTACCCTTACCCTTACCCTTGCTTTTACCCTTAAGCTTACGCTTACCCTTACCCTTACCCTTACCCTTACCCTTACCCTTACCCTTACCCCTACCCTTACCCTTGCTTTTACCCTTAAGCTTACCCTTACCCTTACCCTTACCCTTACCCTTACCCTTACCCTTACCCTTACCCTTACCCTTACCCTTACCCTTACCCTTACCCTTACCCTTACCCTTGCTTTTACCCTTAGGCTTACCCTCACCTTTACCCTTACCATTACCCTTACCCTTACCCTTACCCTTACCCTTACCCTTACCCTTGCTTTTACCCTTAAGCTTACCCTTACCCTTACCCTTACCCTTACCCTTACCCTTACCCTTGCTTTTACCCTTAAGCTTACCCTTACCCTTACTCTTACCCCTACCCTTACCCTTACCCTTACCCTTACCCTTACCCTTACCCTTACCCTTGCTTTTACCCTTAAGCTCACCCTTACCCTTACCCTTACCCTTACCCTTACCCTTACCCTTACCCTTACCCTTACTCTTACCCTTACCCTTGCTTTTACCCTTAAGCTTACCCTTACCCTTACCCTTACCCTTAAGCTTACCCTTACCCTTACCCTTACCCTTACCCTTACCCTTACCCTTACCCTTACCCTTGCTTTTACCCTTAAGCTTACCCTTACCCTTACCCTTACCCTTACCCTCACCCTTGCTTTTACCCTTAAGCTTACCCTTACCCTTACCCTTACCCTTACCCTTAAGCTTACGCTTACCCTTACCCTTACCCTTACCCTTACCCTTACCCTTACCCTTACCCTTACCCTTACCCTTACCCTTGCTTTTACCCTTAAGCTTACCCTTACCCTTACCCTTACCCTTACCCTTACCCTTACCCTTACACTTGCTTTTACCCTTTGGCTTACCCTTACCTTTACCCTTACCATTACCCTTACCCTTACCCTTACCCTTACCCTTACCCTTACCCTTACCCTTACCCTTACCCTTGCTTTTACCCTTAAGCTTACCCTTACCCTTACCCTTACCCTTACCCTTACCCTTACCCTTGCTTTTACCCTTAAGCTTACCCTTACCCTTACCCTTACCCTTACCCTTACCCTTACCCTTACTCTTACCCTTACCCTTACCCTTACCCTTACCCTTACCCTTACCCTTACCCTTACCCTTACCCTTACCCTTACCCTTACCCTTACCCTTACCCTTACCCTTACCCTTACCCTTACCCTTACCCTTACCCTTACCCTTACCCTTACCCTTACCCTTACCCTTACCCTTACCCTTACCCTTACCCTTACCCTTACCCTTAGCCTTGCTTTTACCCTTAAGCTTACCCTTACCCTTACCCTTACTCTTACCCTTACCCTTACCCTTACCCTTACCCTTACCCTTGCTTTGACCCTTAGGCTTACCCTTACCTTTACCCTTACCCTTACCCTTACCCTTACCCTTACCCTTACCCTTACCCTTACCCTTACCCTTACCCTTACCCTTGCTTTTACCCTTAAGCTTACCCTTACCCTTACCCTTACCCTTACCCTTACCCTTACCCTTGCTTTTACCCTTAAGCTTACCCTTACCCTTACCCTTACCCTTACCCTTGCTTTTACCCTTAGGCTTACCCTTACCCTTACCCTTACCCTTACCCTTGCTTTTACCCTTAAGCTTACCCTTACCCTTACCCTTACCCTTACCCTTACCCTTACCCTTACCCTTACCCTTACCCTTACCCTTACCCTTACCCTTACCCTTACCCTTACCCTTGCTTTTACCCTTAGGCTTAACCTTACCTTTACCCTTACCCTTAACCTTACCCTTACCCTTACTCTTACCCTTACCCTTACCCTGACCCTTACCCTTACCCTTACCCTTACCCTTACCCTTACCCTTACCCTTACCCTTACCCTTACCCTTACCCTTACCCTTAACCTTACCCTTGCTTTTACCCTTAAGCTTACCCTTACCCTTACCCTTACCCTTACCCTTACCCTTACCCTTACCCTTGCTTTTACCCTTAAGCTTACCCTTACCCTTACCCTTACCCTTACCCTCACCCTTACCCTTACCCTTACACTTGCTTATACCCTTAAGCTTACCCTTACCCTTACCCTTACCCTTACCCTTACCCTTACCCTTACCCTTACCCTTACCCTTACCCTTACCCTTACCCTTACCCTTACCCTTGCTTTTACCCTTAGGCTTACCCTGACCTTTACCCTTACCCTTACCCTTACCCTTACCCTTACCCTTACCCTTACCCTTGCTTTTACCCTTAAGCTTACCCTTACCCTTACCCTTACTCTTACCCTTACCCTAACCCTTACCCTTGCTTTTACCCTTAAGCTTACCCTTACCCTTACCCTTACCCTTACCCTTACCCTTACCCTTACCCTTACCCTTACCCTTACCCTTACACTTGCTTTTACCCTTAAGCTTACCCTTACCCTTACCCTTACCCTTACCCTTACCCTTACCCTTACCCTTACCCTTATCCTTACCCTTGCTTTTACCCTTAAGCTTACCCTTACCCTTACCCTTACCCTTACCCTTACCCTTACCCTTACCCTTACCCTTACCCTTACCCTCACCCTTGCTTTTACTCTTAGGCTTACCCTTACCTTTACCCTTACCCTTACCCTTACCCTCACCCTTACCCTTACCCTTACCCTTACCCTTACCCTTACCCTTGCTTTTACCCTTAAGCTTACCCTTACCCTTACCCTTACCCTTACCCTTAAGCTTACCCTTACCCTTACCCTTACCCTTACCCTTACCCTTACCCTTAACCTTACCCTTACCCTTACCCTTACCCTTACCCTTGCTTTTACCCTTAAGCTTACCCTTACCCTTACCCTTACCCTTACCCTTGCTTTTACCCTTAAGCTTACCCTTAACCTTACCCTTACCCTTACCCTTAAGCTTACCCTTACCCTTACCCTTACCCTTACCCTTACCCTTACCCTTACCCTTACCCTTACCCTTACCCTTACCCTTGCTTTTACCCTTAAGCTTACCCTTACCCTTACCCTTACCCTTACCCTTACCCTTACCCTTACCCTTACCCTTACCCTTGCTTTTACCCTTAGGCTTACCCTTACCTTTACCCTTACCCTTACCCTTACCCTTGCCCTTACCCTTACCCTTGCTTTTACCCTTAAGCTTACCCTTACCCTTACCCTTACCCTTACCCTTACCCTTACCCTTACCCTTACCCTTACCCTTGCTTTTACCCTTAAGCTTACCCTTACCCTTACCCTTACCCTTACCCTTGCTTTTACCCTTAGGCTTACCCTTACCCTTACCCTTACCCTTACCCTTGCTTTTACCCTTACCCTTACCCTTACCCTTACCCTTACCCTTACCCTTACCCTTACCCTTACCCTTACCCTTACCCTTGCTTTTACCCTTAAGCTTACCCTTACCCTTACCCTTACCCTTACCCTTACCCTTACCCTTACCCTTACCCTCACCCTTACCCTTACCCTAACCCTTGCTTTTACCCTTAAGCTTACCCTTACCCTTACCCTTACCCTTACCCTTACCCTTACCCTTACCCTTGCTTTTACCCTTAAGCTTACCCTTACCCTTACCCTTACCCTTACCCTTACCCTTGCTTTTACCCTTAGGCTTACCCTTACCCTTACCCTTACCCTTACCCTTACCCTTACCCTTACCCTTACCCTTACCCTTGCTTTTACCCTTAAGCTTACCCTTACCCTTACCCTTACCCTTACCCTTACCCTTACCCTTACCCTTACCCTTACCCTTACCCTTACCCTTACCCTTACCCTCACCCTTGCTTTTACCCTTAAGCTTACCCTTACCCTCACCCTTACCCTTACCCTTACACTTACCCTTGCTTTTACCCTTAAGCTTACCCTTACCCTTACCCTTACCCTTACCCTTACCCTTGCTTTTACCCTTAGGCTTAACCTTACCCTTACCCTTACCCTTACCCTTGCTTTTACCCTTAAGCTTACCCTTACCCTTACCCTTACCCTTACTCTTACCCTTACCCTTACCCTTGCTTTTACCCTTAGGCTTACCCTTACCTTTACCCTTACCCTTACCCTTACCCTTACCCTTACCCTTACCCTTACCCTTACCCTTACCCTTACCCTTACCCTAACCCTTACCCTTACCCTTGCTTTTACCCTTAAGCTTACCCTTACCCTTACCCTTACCCTTACCCTTACCCTTACCCTTACCCTTGCTTTTACCCTTAAGCTCACCCTTACCCTTACCCTTACCCTTACCCTTACCCTTACCCTTACTCTTACCCTTACCCTTGCTTTTACCCTTAAGCTTACCCTTACCCTTACCCTTACCCTTAAGCTTACCCTTACAGTTACCCTTACCCTTACCCTTACCCTTACCCTTACCCTTGCTTTTACCCTTAAGCTTATCCTTACCCTTACCCTTACCCTTACCCTTACCCTTGCTTTTACCCTTAAGCTTACCCTTACCCTTACCCTTACCCTTACCCTTAAGCTTACGCTTACCCTTACCCTTACCCTTACCCTTACCCTTACCCTTACCCTTACCCTTACCCTTACCCTTGCTTTTACCCTTAAGCTTACCCTTACCCTTACCCTTACCCTTACCCTTACCCTTACCCTTACCCTTACCCTTACCCTTACCCTTACCCTTACCCTTACCCTTACCCTTACCCTTACCCTTACCCTTACCCTTGCTTTTACCCTTAGGCTTACCCTCACCTTTACCCTTACCATTACCCTTACCCTTACCCTTACCCTTACCCTTACCCTTACCCTTGCTTTTACCCTTAAGCTTACCCTTACCCTTACCCTTACCCTTACCCTTACCCTTACCCTTGCTTTTACCCTTAAGCTTACCCTTACCCTTACTCTTACCCCTACCCTTACCCTTACCCTTACCCTTACCCTTACCCTTACCCTTACCCTTGCTTTTACCCTTAAGCTCACCCTTACCCTTACCCTTACCCTTACCCTTACCCTTACCCTTACCCTTACCCTTACTCTTACCCTTACCCTTGCTTTTACCCTTAAGCTTACCCTTACCCTTACCCTTACCCTTAAGCTTACCCTTACCCTTACCCTTACCCTTACCCTTACCCTTACCCTTACCCTTGCTTTTACCCTTAAGCTTACCCTTACCCTTACCCTTACCCTTACCCTCACCCTTGCTTTTACCCTTAAGCTTACCCTTACCCTTACCCTTACCCTTACCCTTAAGCTTACGCTTACCCTTACCCTTACCCTTACCCTTACCCTTACCCTTACCCTTACCCTTACCCTTACCCTTACCCTTGCTTTTACCCTTAAGCTTACCCTTACCCTTACCCTTACCCTTACCCTTACCCTTACCCTTACACTTGCTTTTACCCTTAGGCTTACCCTTACCTTTACCCTTACCATTACCCTTACCCTTACCCTTACCCTTACCCTTACCCTTACCCTTACCCTTACCCTTGCTTTTACCCTTAAGCTTACCCTTACCCTTACCCTTACCCTTACCCTTACCCTTACCCTTGCTTTTACCCTTAAGCTTACCCTTACCCTTACCCTTACCCTTACCCTTACCCTTACCCTTACTCTTACCCTTACCCTTACCCTTACCCTTACACTTACCCTTACCCTTACCCTTACCCTTACCCTTACCCTTACCCTTACCCTTACCCTTACCCTTACCCTTACCCTTACCCTTACCCTTACCCTTGCTTTTACCCTTAAGCTTACCCTTACCCTTACCCTTACCCTTACCCTTACCCTTACCCTTACCCTTGCTTTTACCCTTAAGCTTACCCTTACCCTTACTCTTACCCCTACCCTTACCCTTACCCTTTCCCTTACCCTTACCCTTACCCTTACCCTTGCTTTTACCCTTAGGCTTACCCTCACCTTTACCCTTACCCTTACCCTTACCCTTACCCTTACCCTTACCCTTACCCTTGCTTTTACCCTTAAGCTTACCCTTACCCTTACCCTTACCCTTACCCTTAGCCTTACCCTTACCCTTGCTTTTACCCTTAAGCTTACCCTTACCCTTACCCTTACCCTTACCCTTACCCTTGCTTTTACCCTTAGGCTTACCCTTACCCTTACCCTTACCCTTACCCTTAAGCTTACCCTTACCCTTACCCTTACCCTTACCCTTACCCTTACCCTTACCCTTACCCTTACCCTTACCCTTACCCTTACCCTTACCCTTACCCTTACCCTTGCTTTTACCCTTAAGCTTACCCTTACCCTTACCCTTACCCTTACCCTTACCCTTACCCTTACCCTTACCCTTACCCTTACCCTTACCCTTACTTAGGGTAAGGGTAAGGGTAAGCTTAAGGGTAAAAGCAAGGGTAAGGGTAAGGGTAAGGGTAAGGGTAAGGGTAAGGGTAAGGGTAAGGGTAAGGGTAAGGGTAAGCTTAAGGGTAAGGGTGAGGGTAAGGGTAAGGGTAAGCTTAAGGGTAAAAGCAAGGGTAAGGGTAAGGGTAAGGGTAAGGGTAAGGGTAAGCTTAAGGGTAAGGGTAAGGGTAAGCTTAAGGGTAAAAGCAAGGGTAAGGTTAAGGGTAAGGGTAAGGGTAAGGGTAAGGGTAAGGGTAAGCTTAAGGGTAAGGGTAAGGGTAAGGTTAAGGGTAAGCTTAAGGGTAAAAGCAAGGGTAAGGGTAAGGGTAAGGGTAAGGGTAAGGGTAAGGGTAAGGGTAAGGGTAAGGGTAAGGGTAAGGGTAAGGGTAAGGGTAAGGGTAAGGGTAAGGGTAAGGGTAAGCTTAAGGGTAAGGGTAAGGGTAAGGGTAAGCTTAAGGGTAAAAGCCAGGGTAAGGGTAAGGGTAAGGGTAAGGGTAAGGGTAAGCTTAAGGGTAAAAGCAAGGGTAAGGGTAAGGGTAAGGGTAAGGGTAAGGGTAAGGGTAAGGGTAAGGGTAAGGGTAAGGGTAAGGGTAAGGGTAAGGGTAAGGGTAAGCTTAAGGGTAAGGGTAAGGGTAAGGGTAAGCTTAAGGGTAAAAGCAAGGGTAAGGGTAAGGGTAAGGGTAAGGGTAAAGGTAAGGGTAAGCCTAAGGGTAAAAGCAAGGGTAAGGGTAAGGGTAAGGGTAAGGGTAAGGGTAAGGGTAAGGGTAAGGGTAAGGGTAAGGGTAAGGGTAAGGGTAAGGGTAAGGGTAAGGGTAAGCTTAAGGGTAAAAGCAAGGGTAAGGGTAAGGGTAAGGGTAAGGGTAAGGGTAAGGGTAAGGGTAAGGGTAAGCTTAAGGGTAAAAGCAAGGGTAAGGGTAAGGGTAAGGGTAAGAGTAATGGTAAGGGTAAGGGTAAGGGTAAGGGTAAGGGTAAGGGTAAGGGTAAGGGTAAGCTTAAGGGTAAAAGCAAGGGTAAGGGTAAGGGTAAGGGTTAGGGTAAGGGTAAAGGTAAGGGTAAGCCTAAGGGTAAAAGCAAGGGTAAGGGTAAGGGTAAGGGTAAGGGTAAGGGTAAGGGTAAGGGTAAGGGTAAGGGTAAGGGTAAGGGTAAGGGTAAGAGTAAGGGTAAGGGTAAGGGTAAGCTTAAGGGTAAAAGCAAGGGTAAGGGTAAGGGTAAGGGTAAGGGTAAGCCTAAGGGTAAAAGCAAGGGTAAGGGTAAGGTTAAGGGTAAGGGTAAGGGTAAGCTTAAGGGTAAAAGCAAGGGTAAGGGTAAGGGTAAGGGTAAGGGTAAGGGTAAGCTTAAGGGTAAAAGCAAGGGTAAGGGTAAGGGTGAGGGTAAGGGTAAGGGTAAGGGTAAGGGTTAGGGTAAAGGTAAGGGTAAGCCTAAGAGTAAAAGCAAGGGTAAGGGTAAGGGTGAGGGTAAGGGTAAGGGTAAGGGTAAGGGTAAGGGTAAGGGTAAGGGTAAGGGTAAGGGTAAGGGTAAGCTTAAGGGTAAAAGCAAGGGTAAGGATAAGGGTAAGGGTAAGGGTAAGGGTAAGGGTAAGGGTAAGGGTAAGGGTAAGGGTAAGGGTAAGCTTAAGGGTAAAAGCAAGGGTAAGGGTAAGGGTAAGGGTAAGGGTAAGGGTAAGGGTAAGGGTAAGGGTAAGGGTAAGGGTAAGGGTAAGGGTAAGGGTAAGGGTAAGGGTAAGCTTAAGGGTAAAAGCAAGGGTAAGGGTTAGGGTAAGGGTAAGGGTAAGGGTAAGGGTAAGGGTAAGCTTAAGGGTAAAAGCAAGGGTAAGGGTAAGGGTAAGGGTAAGGGTAAGGGTAAGGGTAAAGGTAAGGGTAAGCCTAAGGGTAAAAGCAAGGTTAAGGGTAAGGGTAAGGGTAAGGGTAAGGGTAAGGGTAAGGGTAAGGGTGAGGGTAAGGGTAAGGGTAAGGGTAAGCTTAAGGGTATAAGCAAGGGTAAGGGTAAGGGTAAGGGTGAGGGTAAGGGTAAGGGTAAGGGTAAGGGTAAGCTTAAGGGTAAAAGCAAGGGTAAGGGTAAGGGTAAGGGCAAGGGTAAGGGTAAGGGTAAGGGTAAGCTTAAGGGTAAAAGCAAGGGTAAGGGTAAGGGTAAGGGTAAGGGTAAGGGTAAGGGTAAGGGTAAGGGTAAGGGTAAGGGTAAGGGTAAAGGTAAGGTTAAGCCTAAGGGTAAAAGCAAGGGTAAGGGTAAGGGTAAGGGTAAGGGTGAGGGTAAGGGTAAGGGTAAGGGTAAGGGTAAGGGTAAGGGTAAGGGTAAGGGTAAGGGTAAGGGTAAGGGTAAGGGTAAGGGTAAGGGTAAGCTTAAGGGTAAAAGCAAGGGTAAGGGTAAGGGTAAGGGTAAGGGTAAGCCTAAGGGTAAAAGCAAGGGTAAGGGTAAGGGTAAGGGTAAGGGTAAGGGTAAGCTTAAGGGTAAAAGCAAGGGTAAGGGTAAGGGTAAGGGTAAGGGTAAGCTTAAGGGTAAAAGCAAGGGTAAGGGTAAGGGTAAGGGTAAGGGTAAGGGTAAGGGTAAGGGTAAGGGTAAGGGTAAGGGTAAGGGTAAGGGTAAGGGTAAGGGTAAGGGTAAGGGTAAGGGTAAAGGTAAGGGTAAGCCTAAGGGTCAAAGCAACGGTAAGGGTAAGGGTAAGGGTAAGGGTAAGGGTAAGGGTAAGGGTAAGGGTAAGGGTAAGGGTAAGGGTAAGGGTAAGGGTAAGCTTAAGGGTAAAAGCAAGGGTAAGAATAAGGGTAAGGGTAAGGGTAAGGGTAAGGGTAAGGGTAAGGGTAAGGGTAAGGGTGAGCTTACGGGTAAGGGTAAGGGTAAGGGTAAGGGTAAGCCTAAGGGTAAAAGCAAGGGTAAGTGTAAGGGTAAGGGTGAGGGTAAGGGTAAGCTTACCCTTACCCTTACCCTTACCCTTACCCTTACCCTTGCTTTTACCCTTAAGCTTACCCTTACCCTTACCCTTACAATTACCCTTACCCTTACCCTGACCCTTATCCTTACCCTTGCTTTTACCCTTAAGCTTACCCCTACCCTTACCCTTACCCTTACCCTTACCCTTACCCTTACCCTTACCCTTACCCTTGCTTTTACTCTTAGGCTTACCCTTACCTTTACCCTTACCCTTACTCTTACCCTTACCCTCACCCTTACCTTTACCCTTGCTTTTACCCTTAAGCTTACCCTTACCCTTACCCTTACCCTTACCCTTACCCTTGCTTTTACCCTTAAGCTTACCCTTACCCTTACCCTTAACCTTACCCTTACCCTTGCTTTTACCCTTAGGCTTACCCTTACCCTTACCCTTACCCTTACCCTTGCTTTTACCCTTAAGCTTACCCTTACCCTTACCCTTACTCTTACCCTTACCCTTACCCTTACCCTTACCCTTACCCTTACCCTTACCCTTACCCTTGCTTTTACCCTTAGGCTTACCCTTACCTTTACCCTTACCCTAACCCTTACCCTTACCCTTACCCTTACCCTTACCCTTGCTTTTACCCTTAAGCTTACCCTTACCCTTACCCTTACCCTTACACTTACCCTTACCCTTACCCTTACCCTTACCCTTACCCTTACCCTTGCTTTTACCCTTAAGCTCACCCTTACCCTTACCCTTACCCTTACCCTTACCCTTACCCTTACCCTTACCCTTACCCTTACCCTTGCTTTTACCCTTAGGCTTACCCTTACCTTTACCCTTACCCTTACCCTTACCCTTACCCTTACCCTTGCTTTTACCCTTAAGCTTACCCTTACCCTTACCCTTACCCTTAAGCTTACCCTTACCCTTACCCTTACCCTTACCCTTACCCTTACCCTTACCCTTACCCTTACCCTTACCCTTACCCTAACCCTTACCCTTGCTTTTACCCTTAAGCTTACCCTTACCCTTACCCTTACCCTTACCCTTACCCTTGCTTTTACCCTTAAGCTTACCCTTACCCTTACCCTTACCCTTAAGCTTACCCTTACCCTTACCCTTACCCTTACCCTTACCCTTATCCTTACCCTTACCCTTACCCTTACCCTTACCCTTACCCTTACCCTTACCCTTGCTTTTACCCTTAAGCTTACCCTTACCCTTACCCTTACCCTTACCCTTAAGCTTACCCTTACCCTTACCCTTACCCTTAACCTTACCCTTACCCTTAACCTTACCCTTGCTTTTACCCTTAAGCTTACCCTTACCCTTACCCTTACCCTTACCCTTAAGCTTACCCTTACCCTTACCCTTACCCTGACCCTTACCCTTGCTTTTACCCTTAAGCTTACCCTTACCCTTACCCTTACCCTTACCCTTAAGCTTACCCTTACCCTTACCCTTACCCTTACCCTTACCCTTACCCTTACCCTTACCCTTACCCTTACCCTTACCCTTGCTTTTACCCTTAAGCTTACCCTTACCCTTACCCTAAGTAAGGGTAAGGGTAAGGGTAAGGGTAAGGGTAAGGTTAAGGGTAAGGGTAAGGGTAAGGGTAAGGGTAAGGGTAAGGGTAAGGGTAAGGGTAAGGGTAAGCTTAAGGGTAAAAGCAAGGGTAAGGGTAAGGGTAAGGGTAAGGGTAAGGGTAAGGGTAAGGGTAAGGGTAAGGGTAAGGGTAAGCTTAAGGGTAAGGGTAAGGGTAAGGGTAAGGGTAAGCCTAAGGGTAAAAGTAAGGGTAAGGGTAAGGGTAAGGGTAAGGGTAAGGGTAAGCTTAAGGGTAAAAGCAAGGGTAAGGGTAAAGCTAAGGGTAAGGGTAAGGGTAAGGGTAAGGGTAAGCTTAAGGGTAAAAGCAAGGGTAAGGGTAAGGGTAAGGGTAAGGGTAAGGGTAAGGGTAAGGGTAAGGGTAAGGGTAAGGGTAAGGGTAAAGGTGAGGGTAAGCCTAAGGGTAAAAGCAAGGGTAAGGGTAAGGGTAAGGGTAAGTGTAAGGGTAAGGGTAAGGGTAGGGGTAAGAGTAAGGGTAAGGGTAAACTTAAGGGTAAAAGCAAGGGTAAGGGTAAGGGTAAGGGTAAAGGTAAGGGTAAGGGTAAGGGTAAGGGTAAGGGTAAGGGTAAGGGTAAGGGTAAGGGTAAGGGTAAGGGTAAGGGTAAGGGTAAGGGTAAGGGTAAGGGTAAGGGTAAGGGTAAGGGTAAGCTTAAGGGTAAAAGCAAGGGTAAGGGTAAGGGTAAGGGTAAGGGTAAGGGTAATGGTAAGGGTAAAGGTAAGGGTAAGCCTAAGGGTAAAAGCAAGGGTAAGGGTAAGGGTAAGGGTAAGGGTAAGGGTAAGGGTAAGGGTAAGGGTAAGGGTAAGGGTAAGGGTAAGCTTAAGGGTAAAAGCAAGGGTAAGGGTAAGGGTAAGGGTAAGGGTAAGGGTAAGTTTAAGGGTAAGGGTAAGGGTAAGGGTAAGGGTAAGCTTAAGGGTAAAAGCAAGGGTAAGGGTAAGGGTAAGGGTAAGGGTAAGGGTAAGCTTAAGGGTAAAAGCAAGGGTAAGGGTAAGGGTAAGGGTAAGGGTAAGGGTAAGGGTAAGGGTAAGCTTAAGGGTAAGGGTAAGGGTAAGCTTAAGGGTAAAAGCAAGGGTAAGGGTAAGAGTAAGGGTAAGGGTAAGGGTAAGGGTAAGGGTAAGGGTAAGGGTGAGCTTAAGGGTAAAAGCAAGGGTAAGGGTAAGGGTAAGGGTAAGGGTAAGGGTAAGGGTAAGGGTAAGGGTAAGCTTAAGGGTATAAGCAAGGGTAAGGGTAAGGGTAAGGGTGAGGGTAAGGGTAAGGGTAAGGGTAAGGGTAAGCTTAAGGGTAAAAGCAAGGGTAAGGGTAAGGGTAAGGGTAAGGGTAAGGGTAAGGGTAAGGGTAAGCTTAAGGGTAAAAGCAAGGGTAAGGGTAAGGGTAAGGGTAAGGGTAAGGGTAAGGGTAAGGGTAAGGGTAAGGGTAAGGGTAAGGGTAAGGGTAAGGGTAAGGGTAAGGGTAAGGGTAAGGGTAAGGGTAAGGGTAAGGGTAAGGGTAAAGGTAAGGTTAAGCCTAAGGGTAAAAGCAAGGGTAAGGGTAAGGGTAAGGGTAAGGGTAAGGGTAAGGGTAAGGGTAAGGGTAAGGGTAAGGGTAAGGGAAAGGGTAAGGGTAAGGGTAAGGGTAAGGGTAAGCTTAAGGGTAAAAGCAAGGGTAAGGGTAAGGGTAAGGGTAAGGGTAAGCCTGAGGGTAAAAGCAAGGGTAAGGGTAAGGGTAAGGGTAAGGGTAAGGGTAAGCTTAAGGGTAAAAGCAAGGGTAAGGGTAAGGGTAAGGGTAAGGGTAAGGGTAAGGGTAAGGGTAAGGGTAAGGGTAAGCTTAAGGGTAAAAGCAAGGGTAAGGGTAAGGGTAAGGGTAAGGGTAAGGGTAAGGGTAAGGGTAAAGGTAAGGGTAAGCCTAAGGGTCAAAGCAAGGGTAAGGGTAAGGGTAAGGGAAAGGGTAAGGGTAAGGGTAAGGGTAAGGGTAAGGGTAAGGGTAAGGGTAAGGGTAAGCTTAAGGGTAAAAGCAAGGGTAAGGGTAAGGGTAAGGGTAAGGGTAAGGGTGAGGGTAAGGGAAAGGGTAAGGGTAAGGGTAAGGGTAAGCTTAAGGGTAAGGGTAAGGGTAAGGGTAAGGGTAAGCCTAAGGGTAAAAGCAAGCTTACCCTTACCCTCACCCTTACCCTTACCCTTAAGCTTGGCCTTACCCTTACCCTTACCCTTACCATTACCCTTACCCTTACCCTTGCTTTTACCCTTAAGCTTACCCTTACCCTTACCCTTACCCTTACCCTTACCCTTGCTTTTACCCTTAAGCTTACCCTTACCCTTACCCTTACCCTTACCCTTACCCTTAAGCTTACCCTTACCCTTACCCTTACCCTTACCCTTACCCTTACCCTTACCCTTGCTTTTACCCTTAAGCTTACCCTTACCCTTACCCTTACCCTTACCCTAACCCTTACCCTTAACCTTACCCTTACCCTTACCCTTACCCTTACCCTTACCCTTGCTTTTACCCTTAGGCTTACCCTTACCTTTACCCTTACCATTACCCTTACCCTTACCCTTACCCTTACCCTTACCCTCACCCTTGCTTTTACCCTTAAGCTTACCCTTACCCTTACCCTTACCCTTACCCTTACCCTTACCCTTACCCTTACCCTTACCCTTACCCTTACCCTTACCCTTACCCTTGCTTTTACCCTTAAGCTTACCCTTACCCTTACCCTTACCCTTACCCTTACCCTTACCCTTACCCTTACCCTTACCCTTACCCTTACCCTTACCCTTACCCTTACCCTTGCTTTTACCCTTAAGCTTACCCTTTCCTTACCCTTACTCTTACCCTTACCCTTACACTTACCCTTACCCTTACCCTTACCATCACCCTTGCTTTTACCCTTAAGCTTACCCTTACCCTTACCCTTACCCTTACCCTTACCCTTACCCTTACCCTTGCTTTTACCCTTAAGCTTACCCTTACCCTTACCCTTACCCTTACCCTTACCCTTACCCTTACCCTTACCCTTACCCTTACCCTTACCCTTACCCTTACCCTTACCCTTACCCTTGCTTTTACCCTTAAGCTTACCCTTACCCTTACCCTTACCCTTACCCTTACCCTTACCCTTACCCTTACCCTTACCCTTACCTTTACCCTTACCCTTACCCTTATTCTTACTCTCACCCTTTTACACTTACCCTTACCCTTACCCTTACCCTTACCCTTACCCTTACCCTTACCCTTACCTTTACCCTTACCCTTACCCTTACCCTTACCCTTACCCTTACCCTTACCCTTACCCTTACCCTTACCCTTACCCTTACCCTTACCCTTACCCTTTCCTTTACCCTTACCCTTACCCTTACCCTTACCCTTACCCTTACCCTTACCCTTACCCTTACCCTTACCCTTACCCTTATTCTTACCCTTACCCTTACCCTTACCCTTACCCTTACCCTTACCCTTACCCTTGCTTTTACCCTTAAGCTTACCCTTACCCTTACCCTTACCCTTACCCTTACCCTTACCCTTATTCTTACCCTTACCCTTATCCTTACCCTTACCCTTACCCTTACCCTTACCCTTACCCTTACCCTTACCCTTACCCTTACCCTTACCCTTACCCTTACCCTTACCCTTATTCTTACTCTTACCCTTACATTTACCCTTGTTACCCTTACCCTTACCCTTACCCTTACCCTTGCTTTTACCCTTAGGCTTAAGGGTAAAAGCAAGGGTAAGGGTAAGGGTAAAGGTAAGGGTAAGGGTAAGGGTAAGGGTAAGGGTAAGGGTAAGGGTAAGGGTAAGGGTAAGGGTAAGGGTAAGAATAAGGGTAAGGGTAAGGGTAAGGGTAAGCTTAAGGGTAATGGTAAGGGTAAGGGTAAGGGTAAGGGTAAGGGTAAGGGTAAGGGTAAGGGTAAGGGTAAGGGTATTGGTAAGGGTAAGGGTAGGGGTAAGGGTAAGAGTAAGGGTAAGGGTAAGGGTAAGGGTAAAGGTAAGGGTAAGCCTAAGGGTAAAAGCAAGGGTATGGGTAAGGGTAAGGGTAAGGGTAAGGGTAAGGGTAAGGGTAAGGGTAAGGGTAAGGGTAAAGGTAAGGGTAAGCCTAAGGGTAAAAGCAAGGGTAAGGGTAAGGGTAAGGGTAAGGGTAAGGGTAAGGGTAAGGGTAAGGGTAAGGGTAAGGGTAAGGGTAAGGGTAAGGGTAAAGGTAAGGGTAAGGGTAAGGGTAAGGGTAAGGGTAAGGTAAGGGTAAGGGTAAGGGTAAGGGTAAGGGTAAGGGTAAGGGTAAGGGTAAGAATAAGGGTAAGGGTAAGGGTAAGGGTAAGGGTAAGGGTAAGGGTAAGGGTAAGGGTAAGGGTAAGGGTAAGGGTAAGGGTAAGGGTAAGGGTAAGGGTAAGGGTAAGGGTAAGGGTAAGGGTAAGGGTAAGGGTAAGGGTAAGGGTAAGGGTAAGGTAAGGGTAAGGGTAAGAGTAAGGTTAAGGGTAAGCCTAAGGGTAAAAGCAAGGTTAAGGGTAAGGGTAAGGGTAAGGGTAAGGATAAGGGCAAGGGTAAGGGCAAGGGTAAGCTTAAGGGTAAAAGCAAGGGTAAGGGTAAGGGTAAGGGTAAGGGTAAGGGTGAGGGAAAGGGTAAGGGTAAGGATAAGCTTAAGGGTTTACCCTTACCCTCACCCTTACCCTTACCCTTACCCTTACCCTTGCTTTTACCCTTAAGCTTACCCTTACCCTTACCCTTACCCTTACCCTTACCCTTACCCTTACCCTTACCCTTGCTTTTACCCTTAAGCTTACCCTTACCCTTACCCTTACCCTTACCCTTACCCTTACCCTTACCCTTACCCTTACCCTTACCCTTGCATTTACCCTTAAGCTTACCCTTACCCTTACCCTTACCCTTAACCCTTACCCTTACCCTTACCCTTACCCTTACCCTTGCTTTTACCCTTAGGCTTACCCTTACCTTTAACCTTACCCTTACCTTTACCCTTACCCTTACCCTTACCCTTACCCTTACCCTTGCTTTTACCCTTAAGCTTACCCTTACCCTTACCCTTTTCCTTACCCTTACCCTTACCCTTACCCTTACCCTAACCCTAACCCTTACCCTTACCCTTACCCTTGCTTTTACCCTTAGGCGCACCCTTACCTTTACCCTTACCCTTACCCTTACCCTTACCCTTACCCTAACCCTTACCCTTACCCTTACCCTTACCCTTACCCTTACCCTTACCCTTACCCTTACCCTTACCCTTACCCTTGCTTTTACACTTAACCTTACCCTTACCCTTACCCTTGCTTTTACCCTTAGGCTTACCCTTACCTTTACCCTTACCCTTACCCTTACCTTTACCCTTACCCTTACCCTTACCCTTACCCTTACCCTTACCCTTACCCTTACCCTTACCCTTACCCTTACCCTTACCCTTACCCTTACCCTTGCTTTTACCCTTAAGCTTACCCTTACCCTTACCCTTACCCTTACCCTTACCCTTACCCTTACCCTTACCCTTACCCTTACCCTTACCCTTACCCTTACCCTTACCCTTACCCTTATTCTTACTCTTACCCTTACCCTTATTCTTAATCTTACCCTTACCATTACCCTTGCTTTTACCGTTAAGATTACCCTTACACTTATCCTTACCCTTACCCTTACCCTTAAGCTTACCCTTACCCTTACCCTTACCCCTACCCTTACCCTTACCCTTACCTTTACCCTTACCCTTACCCTTACCCTTACCCTTACCCTTACCCTTACCCTTGCTTTTACCCTTAAGCTTACCCTTACCCTTACCCTTACCCTTACCCTTACCCTTACCCTAACCCTTACCCTTACCCTTACCCTTACCCTTACACTTATTCTTACTCTTACCCTTACCCTTATTCTTAATCTTACCCTTACCATTACCCTTGCTTTTACCCTTAAGATTACCCTTACCCTTATCCTTACCCTTACCCTTACCCTTAAGCTTACCCTTACCCTTACCCTTACCCTTACCCTTACCCTTACCCTTACCCTTTCCCTTACCCTTGCTTTTACCCTTAAGCTTACCCTTACCCTTACCCTTACCCTTACCCTTACCCTTACCCTTACCCTTACCCTTACCCTTACCCTTACCCTTACCCTCACCCTTACCCTTATTCTTACTCTTACCCTTACCCTTATTCTTAATCTTACCCTTACCATTACCCTAGCTTTTACCCTTAAGATTACCCTTACCCTTATCCTTACCCTTACCCTTACCCTTAAGCTTACCCTTACCCTTACCCTTACCCTTACCCTTACCCTTACCCTTACCCTTACCCTTACCCTTACCCTTACCCTTACCCTTACCCTTACCCTTACCCTTACCCTTGCTTTTACCCTTAAGCTTACCCTTACCCTTACCCTTGCCCTTACCCTTACCCTTACCCTTACCCTTACACTTACCTTTACCCTTACCCTTACCCTTACCCTTACCCCTATGCTTACTCTTACCCTTACCCTTATTCTTAATCTTACCCTTACCATTACCCTTGCTTTTACCCTTAAGATTACCCTTACCCTTACCCTTACCCTTACCCTTATTCTTACTCTTACCCTCACCCTTACCCTTGCTTTTACCCTTAAGCTTACCCTTACCCTTACCCTTACCTTTACCCTTACCCTTACCCTTACCCTTACCCTTACCCTTACCCTTACCCTTACCCTTACCCTTACCCTTACCCTTACCCTTACCCTTACCCTTACCCTTACCCTTACCCTTACCCTTACCCTTACCCTTACCCTTACCCTTACCCTTACCCTTACCCTTACCCTTACCCTTGCTTTTACCCTTACCCTTACCCTTACCCTTTCCCTTACCCTTACCCTTACCCTTATTACCCTTACCCTTACCCTTACCCTTACCTTTACCCTTACCCTTACCCTTACCCTTACCCTTACCCTTACCCTTACCCTTACCCTTACCCTTACCCTTACCCTTACCCTTACCCTTACCCTTACCCTTACCCTTACCCTTACCCTTACCCTTACACTTACCCTTACCCTTACCCTTATTCTTACTCTTACCCTCACCCTTACCCTTGCTTTTACCCTTAAGCTTACCCTTACCCTTAACCTCACCCTTACCCTTACCCTTACCCTTACCCTTACCCTTACCCTTACCCTTACCCTTACCCTTACCCTTACCCTTACCCTTACCCTTACCCTTACCCTTACCCTTACCCTTACTCTTACCCTTACCCTTACCTCTACCCTTACCCTTACCCTTACCCTTACACTTACCCTTACCCTTACCCTTACCCTTACCCTTACCCTTACCCTTACCCTTACCCTTACCCTTACCCTTACCCTTACCCTTACCCTTACCCTTACCCTTACCCTTACCCTCACCCTTACTCTTACCCTCACCCTTACCCTTACCCTTACCCTTACCCTTACCCTTACCCTTACCCTAAACCTTACCCTTACCCTTACCCTTACCCTTACCCTTACCCTTACCCTTACCCTTACCCTTACCCTTACCCTTACCCTTACCCTTGCTTTTACCCTTAAGCTTACCCTTACCCTTACCCTTACCCTTACCCTTACCCTTACCCTTACCCTTACCCTTACCCTTACCCTAACCCTTACCCTTACCCTTACCCTTACCCTTACCCTTACCCTTACCTTTACCCTTACCCTTACCCTTACCCTTACCCTTACCCTTACCCTTACCCTTACCCTTACCCTAACCCTTACCCTTACCCTTACCCTTACCCTTACCCTTACCCTTACCCTTACCCTAACCCTTAACCTTACACTTATTCTTACTCTTACCCTTACCCTTACCCTTGCTTTTACCCTTAAGCCTACCCTTACCCTTACCCTTGCTTTTACCCTTAAGCTTACCCTTACCCTTACCCTTACCCTTACCCTTACCCTTACCCTTACCCTTACCCTTACCCTTACCCTTACCCTTACCCTTACCCTTGCCCTTACCCTTACCCTTACCCTTACCCTTACCCTTACCCTTACCCTTACCCTTACCCTTACCCTTACCCTTACCCTTACCCTTACCCTTACCCTTACCCTTACCCTTACCCTTACCCTTACCCTTACCCTTACCCTTACCCTTACCCTTACCCTTACCCTTACCCTTACCCTTACCCTTACCCTTACCCTTACCCTTAACCTTACCCTTACCCTTACCCTTACCCTTACCCTTACCCTTACCCTTACCCTTACCCTTACCCTTACCCTTACCCTTACCCTTACCCTTACCCTTACCCTTACCCTTACCCTTACCCTTACCCTTACCCTTATTCTTACTCTCACCCTTTTACCCTTACCCTTACCCTTACCCTTACCCTTACCCTTGCTTTTACCCTTAAGCTTACCCTTACCCTTACCCTTACCCTTACCCTTACCCTTACCCTTACCCTTACCCTTTCCCTTACCCTTACCCTTACCCTTACCCTTACCCTTACCTTTACCCTTACCCTTACCCTTACCCTTGCTTTTACCCTTAGGCTTACCCTTACCTTTACCCTTACCCTTACCCTTACACTTACCCTTGCTTTTACCCTTAAGCTTACCCTTACCCTTACCCTTACCCTCACCCTTACCCTTACCCTTACCCTTACCCTTACCCTTACCCTTACCCTTACCCTTACCCTTACCCTTACCCTTACCCTTACCCTTACCCTTACCCTTACCCTTACCCTTACCCTTACCCTTACCCTTACCCTTACCCTTACCCTTACCCTTACCCTTACCCTTACCCTTACCCTTACCCTTACCCTTACCCTTACCCTTACCCTTACCCTTACCCTTACCCTTACCCTTACCCTTACCCTTACCCTTACCCTTACCCTTACCCTTACCCTTACCCTTACCCTTACCCTTACCCTTACTCTTACCCTTACCCTTACCCTTACCCTTACCCTTACCCTTACCCTTACCCTAACCCTTACCCTTACCCTTACCCTTACACTTACCCTTACCCTTACCCTTTCCCTTACCCTTACCCTTACCCTTACCCTTACCCTTACCCTTACCCTTACCCTTACCCTTACCCTTACCCTTACCCTTACCCTTACCCTTACCCTTACCCTTACCCTTACCCTTACCCTTACCCTTACCCTTACCCTTACCCTTACCCTTACCCTTACCCTTATTCTTACTCTCACCCTTTTACCCTTACCCTTACCCTTACCCTTACCCTTACCCTTACCCTTACCCTTACCCTTACCTTTACCCTTACCCTTACCCTTAACCTTACCCTTACCCTTACCCTTACCCTTACCCTTACCCTTATTCTTACCCTTACCCTTACCCTTACCCTTACCCTTGCTTTTACCCTTAAGCTTACCCTTACCCTTACCCTTACCCTTATTCTTACCCTTACCCTTACCCTTACCCTTACCCTTACCCTTACCCTTACCCTTACCCTTACCCTTATTCTTACTCTTACCCTTACCCTTACCCTTGCTTTTACCCTTAGGCTTACCCTTACCTTTACCCTTACCCTTACCCTTACCCTTGCTTTTACCCTTAAGCTTACCCTTACCCTTACCCTTACCCTTATTCTTACCCTTACCCTTATTCTTACCCTTACCCTTACCCTTACCCTTACCCTTACCCTTACCCTTACCCTTACCCTTACCCTTACCCTTACCCTTACCCTTACCCTTACCCTTACCCTTACCCTTATTCTTACTCTTACCCTTACATTTACCCTTGCTTTTACCCTTAAGCTTACCCTTGCCCTTACCCTTACCCTTACCCTTACCCTTACCCTTACCCTTACCCTCACCCTTACCCTTGCTTTTACCCTTAGGCTTAAGGGTAAAAGCAAGGGTAAGGGTAAGGGTAAGGGTAAGGGCAAGGGTAAGGGTAAGGATAAGGGTAAGGGTAAGGGTAAGGCTAAGGGTAAGGGTAAGGGTAAGGGTAAGGGTAAGAATAAGGGTAAGGGTAAGGGTAAGGGTAAGCTTAAGGGTAATGGTAAGGGTAAGGGTAAGGGTAAGGGTAAGGGTAAGGGTAAGGGTAAGGGTAAGGGTAGGGGTAAGGGTAAGGGTAAGGGTAAGGGTAAGGGTAAGGGTAAAGGTAAGGGTAAGCCTAAGGGTAAAAGCAAGGGTAAGGGTAAGGGTAAGGGTAAGGGTAAGGGTAAGGGTAAAGGTAAGGGTAAGCCTAAGGGTAAAAGCAAGGGTAAGGGTAAGGGTAAGGGTAAGGGTAAGGGTAAGGGTAAGGGTAAGGGTAAGGGTAAGGGTAAGGGTAAGGGTAAGGGTAAGGGTAAGGGTAAGGGTAAGGGTAAGGGTAAGGGTAAGCTTAAGGGTAAAAGCAAGGGTAAGGGTAAGAGTAAGGGTTAGGGTAAGGGTAAGGGTAAGGGTAAGGGTAAGGGTAAGGGTAAGGGTAAGGGTAAGGGTAAGGGTAAGGGTAAGGGTAAGGGTAAGGGTAAGGGTAAGGGTAAGGGTAAGGGTAGGGATAAGGGTAAGGGTAAGAATAAGGGTAAGGGTAAGGGTTAGGGTAAGGGTAAGGGTAAGGGTAAGGGTAAGGGTAAGGGTAAGGGTAAGGGTAAGGGTAAGGGTAAGGGTAAGGGTAAGGGTAAGGGTAAGGGTAAGGGTAAGGGTAAGGGTAAGGGTAAGAGTAAGGTTAAGGGTAAGCCTAAGGGTAAAAGCAAGGGTAAGGGTAAGGGTAAGGGTAAGGGTAAGGGTAAGGGTAAGGGTAAGGGTAGGGGTTAGGGTAAGGGCAAGGGTAAGCTTAAGGGTAAAAGCTTGGGTAAGGGTAAGGGTAAGGGTAAGGGTAAGGGTAAGGGTAAGGGTAAGGGTAAGGGTAAGGGTAAGGGTAAGGGTAAGGGTAAGGGTAAGGGTAAGCTTAAGGGTTAACCCTTACCCTTACCCTTACCCTTACCCTTACCATCACCCTTGCTTTTACCCTTAAGCTTACCCTTACCCTTACCCTTACCCTTACCCTTACCCTTACCCTTACCCTTACCCTTGCTTTTACCCTTAAGCTTACCCTTACCCTTACCCTTACCCTTACCCTTACCCTTACCCTTACCCTTACCCTTACCCTTACCCTTACCCTTACCCTTACCCTTACCCTTGCTTTTACCCTTAAGCTTACCCTTACCCTTACCCTTACCCTTACCCTTACCCTTACCCTTACCCTTACCCTTACCCTTACCCTTACCCTTACCTTTACCCTTACCCTTACCCTTATTCTTACTCTCACCCTTTTACACTTAAGCTTAAGGGTAAAAGCAAGGGTAAGGGTAAGGGTAAGGGTAAGGGTAAGGGTAAGGGTAAGGGTAAGGGTAAGGGTAAGGGTAAAGGTAAGGGTAAGCCTGAGGGTAAAAGCAAGGGTAAGGGTAAGGGTAAGGGTAAGGGTAAGAGTAAGGGTAAGGGTAAGGGTAAGGGTAAGGGTAAGCCTAAGGGTAAAAGCAAGGGTAAGGGTAAGGGTAAGGGTAAGGGTAAGGGTAAGCTTAAGGGTAAAAGCAAGGGTAAGGGTAAGGGTAAGGGTAAGGGTAAGGGTAAGCTTAAGGGTAAAAGCAAGGGTGAGGGTAAGGGTAAGGGTAAGGGTAAGGGTTAGGGTAAGGGTAAGGGTAAGGGTAAGGGTAAGCTTAAGGGTAAAAGCAAGGGTAAGGGTAAGGGTAAGGGTAAGGGTAAGGGTAAGGGTAAGGGTAAGGGTAAGGGTAAGGGTAAGGGTAAGGGTAAGCTTAAGGGTAAAAGCAAGGGTAAGGGTAAGGGTAAGGGTGAGGGTAAGGGTAAAGGTAAGGGTAAGCCTAAGGGTAAAAGCAAGGGTAAGGGTAAGGGTAAGGGTAAGGGTAAGCCTAAGGGTAAAAGCAAGGGTAAGGGTAAGGGTAAGGGTAAGGGTAAGGGTAAGCTTAAGGGTAAAAGCAAGGGTAAGGGTAAGGGTAAGGGTAAGGGTAAGCCTAAGGGTAAAAGCAAGGGTAAGGGTAAGTGTAAGGGTAAGGGTAAGGGTAAGCTTAAGGGTAAAAGCAAGGGTAAGGGTAAGGGTAAGGGTAAGGGTAAGGGTAAGGGTAAGCTTAAGGGTAAAAGCAAGGGTAAAAGTAAGGGTAAGGGTAAGGGTAAGGGTAAGGGTAAAGGTAAGGGTAAGCCTAAGGGTAAAAGCAAGGGTAAGGGTAAGGGTAAGGGTAAGGGTAAGGGTAAGGGTAAGGGTAAGGGTAAGGGTAAGCTTAAGGGTAAAAGCAAGGGTAAGGGTAAGGGTAAGGGTAAGGGTAAGGGTAAGGGTAAGGGTAAGGGTAAGGGTAAGGGTAAGGGTAGGGTAAGGGTAAGGGTAAGGGTAAGGGTAAGGGTAAGGGTAAGCTAAAGGGTAAGGGTAAGGGTAAGGGTAAGAGTAAGCTTAAGGGTAAAAGCAAGGGTAAGGGTAAGGGTAAGGGTAAGGGTAAGCTTAAGGGTAAAAGTAAGGTTAAGGGTAAGGGTAAGGGTAAGGGTAAGGGTAAGGGTAAGGGTAAGGGTAAGGGTAAGGGTAAGCTTAAGGGTAAGGGTAAGGGTAAGGGTAAGGGTAAGCTTAAGGGTAAAAGCAAGGGTAAGAGTAAGGGTAAGGGTAAGGGGTAAGGGTAAGCTTAAGGGTAAGGGTAAGGGTAAGGGTAAGGGTAAGCTTAAGGGTAAAAGCAAGGGTAAGGGTAAGGGTAAGGGTAAGGGTAAGGGTAAGGGTAAGGGTAAGGGTAAGGGTAAGGGTAAGGGTAAGGGTAAGGGTAAGGGTAAGGGTAAGGGTAAGCTTAAGGGTAAGGGTAAGGGTAAGGGTAAGCTTAGAGGGTAAAAGCAAGGAGTAAGGGTAAGGGTAAGGGTAAGGGTAAGGGTAAGCTTAAGGGTAAAAGCAAGGGTAAGGGTAAGGGTAAGGGTGAGGGTAAGGGTAAGGATAAGGGTAAGGGTAAGGGTAAGGGTAAGGGTAAGGGTAAGCTTAAGGGTAAGGGTAA
Source organism: Myrrha octodecimguttata (assembly GCA_958510865.1). Classification (NCBI taxonomy): domain Eukaryota; kingdom Metazoa; phylum Arthropoda; class Insecta; order Coleoptera; family Coccinellidae; genus Myrrha; species Myrrha octodecimguttata. Next base: position 29,458 of record CAUEHS010000692.1, read on the forward strand.
GGGTAAGGGTAAGCTTAAGGGTAAAAGCAAGGGTAAGGGTAAGGGTAAGGGTAAGGGTAAGGGTAAGGGTAAAGGTAAGGGTAAGCCTAAGGGTAAAAGCAAGGGTAAGGGTAAGGGTAAGGGTAAGGGTAAGGGTAAGGGTAAGGGTAAGGGTAAGGGTAAGGGTAAGGGTAAGGGTAAGGGTAAGCTTAAGGGTAAAAGCAAGGGTAAGGGTAAGGGTAAGGGTAAGGGTAAGGGTAAGGGTAAGGGTAAGGGTAAGCTTAAGGGTAAAAGCAAGGGTAAGGGTAAGGGTAAGGGTAAGGGTAAGGGTAAGGGTAAGGGTAAGGGTAAGCTTAAGGGTAAAAGCAAGGGTAAGGGTAAGGGTAAGGGTAAGGGTGAGGGTTAGGGTAAGGGTAAAGGTAAGGGTAAGCCTAAGGGTAAAAGCAAGGGTAAAGGTAAGGGTAAGGGTAAGGGTAAGGGTAAGGGTAAGGGTAAGGGTAAGGGTAAGGGTAAGAGTAAGGGTAAGGGTAAGGGTAAGCTTAAGGGTAAAAGCAAGGGTAAGGGTAAGGGTAAGGGTAAGGGTAAGCCTAAGGGTAAAAGCAAGGGTAAGGGTAAGGTTAAGGGTAAGGGTAAGGGTAAGCTTAAGGGTAAAAGCCAGGGTAAGGGTAAGGGTAAGGGTAAGGGTAAGGGTAAGCTTAAGGGTAAAAGCAAGGGTAAGGGTAAGGGTGAGGGTAAGGGTAAGGGTAAGGGTAAGGGTAAAGGTAAGAGTAAGCCTAAGAGTAAAAGCAAGGGTAAGGGTAAGGGTAAGGGTAAGGGTAAGGGTAAGGGTAAGGGTAAGGGTAAGGGTAAGGGTAAGCTTAAGGGTAAAAGCAAGGGTAAGGATAAGGGTAAGGGTAAGGGTAAGGGTAAGGGTAAGGGTAAGGGTTAGCTTAAGGGTAAAAGCAAGGGTAAGGGTAAGGGTAAGGGTAAGGGTAAGGGTAAGGGTAAAGGTAAGGGTAAGGGTAAGGGTAAGGGTAAGCTTAAGGGTAAAAGCAAGGGTAAGGGTTAGGGTAAGGGTAAGGGTAAGGGTAAGGGTAAGGGTAAGCTTAAGGGTAAAAGCAAGGGTAAGGTTAAGGGTAAGGGTAAGGGTAAGGGTAAGGGTAAGGGTAAGGGTAAAGGTAAGGGTAAGCCTAAGGGTAAAAGCAAGGGTAAGGGTAAGGGTAAGGGTAAGGGTAAGGGTAAGGGTAAGGGTAAGGGTAAGGGTAAGGGTAAGTGTAAGGGTAAGGGTAAGGGTAAGCTTAAGGGTATAAGCAAGAGTAAGGGTAAGGGTAAGGGTGAGGGTAAGGGTAAGGGTAAGTGTAAGGGTAAGCTTAAGGGTAAAAGCAAGGGTAAGGGTAAGGGTAAGGGTAAGGGTAAGGGTAAGGGTAAGGGTAAGGGTAAGCTTAAGGGTAAAAGCAAGGGTAAGGGTAAGGGTAAGGGTAAGGGTAAGGGTAAGGGTAAGGGTAAGGGTAAGGGTAAGGGAAAGGGTAAGGGTAAGGGTAAGGGTAAGGGTAAAGGTAAGGTTAAGCCTAAGGGTAAAAGCAAGGGTAAGGGTAAGGATAAGGGTAAGGGTAAGGGTAAGGGTAAGGGTAAGGGTAAGGGTAAGGGTAAGGGTAAGGGTAAGGGTAAGGGTAAGGGTAAGGGTAAGGGTAAGGGTAAACTTAAGGGTAAAAGAAAGGGTAAGGGTAAGGGTAAGGGTAAGGGTAAGCCTAAGGGTAAAAGCAAGGGTAAGGGTAAGGGTAAGGGTAAGGGTAAGGGTAAGCTTAAGTGTAAAAGCAAGGGTAAGTGTAAGGGTAAGGGTAAGGGTAAGGGTAAGGGTAAGGGTAAGGGTAAGGGTAAGGGTAAGGGTAAGGTTAAGGGTAAGGGTAAAGGTAAGGGTAAGCCTAAGGGTCAAAGCAAGGGTAAGGGTAAGGGTAAGGGTAAGGGTAAGGGTAAGGGTAAGGGTAAGGGTAAGGGTAAGGGTAAGCTTAAGGGTAAAAGCAAGGGTAAGGGTAAGGGTAAGGGTAAGGGTAAGGGTAAGGGTAAGGGTAAGGGTAAGGGTAAGGGTAAGCTTAAGGGTAAGGGTAAGGGTAAGAGTAAGGGTAAGCCTAAGGGTAAAAGCAAGGGTAAGTGTAAGGGTAAGGGTAAGGGTAAGGGTAAGCTTAAGGGTAAAAGCAAGGGTAAGGGTAAGGGTAAGGGTAAGGGTAAGGGTAAGGGTAAGCTTAAGGGTAAAAGCAAGGGTAAGGGTAAGGGTAAGGGTAAGGGTAAGGCTAAAGGTAAGGGTAAGCCTAAGGGTAAAAGCAAGGGTAAGGGTAAGTGTAAGGGTAAGGGTAAGGGTAAGGGTAAGGGTAAGGATAAGGGTAAAGGTAAGGGTAAGGGTAAGCTTAAGGGTAAAAGCAAGGGTAAGGGTAAGGGTAAGGGTAAGGGTAAGAGTAAGGGTAAGGGTAAGGGTAAGCTTAAGGGTAAAAGCAAGGGTAAGGGTAAGGGTAAGGGTAAGGGTAAGGGTAAGGGTAAGGGTAAGGGTAAGGGTAAGGGTAAGGGTAAGGGTAAGCGTAAGCTTAAGGGTAAAAGCAAGGGTAAGGGTAAGGGTAAGGGTGAGGGTAAGGGTAAGGGTAAGGGTAAGGGTAAGGGTAAGGGTAAGCTTAAGGGTAAAAGCAAGGGTAAGGGTAAGGGTAAGGGTAAGGATAAGGGTAAGGGTAATGGTAAGGGTAAAGGTAAGGGTAAGCCTAAGGGTAAAAGCAAGGGTAAGGGTAAGGGTAAGGGTAAGGGTAAGGGTAAGGGTAAGGTTAAGGGTAAGGGTTAGGGTAAGGGTAAGGGTAAGGGTAAGGGTAAGCTTAAGGGTAAAAGCAAGGGAAAGGGTAAGGGTAAGGGTAAGGGTAAGGGTAAGGGTAAGCTTAAGGGTAAGGGTAAGGGTAAGGGTAAGGGTAAGCTTGAGGGTAAAAGCAAGGGTAAGGGTAAATGTAAGTGTAAGGGTAAGGGTAAGCTTAAGGGTAAAAGCAAGGGTAAGGGTAAGGGTAAGGGTAAGGGTTAGGGTAAGTGTAAGGGTAAGGGTAAGCTTAAGGGTAAGGGTAAGGGTAAGGGTAAGGGTAAGCTTAAGGGTAAAAGCAAGGGTAAGGGTCAGGGTAAGGGTAAGTGTAAGGGTAAGGGTAAGGGTAAGGGTGAGGGTGAGCTTAAGGGTAAAAGCAAGGGTAAGGGTAAGGTTAAGGGTAAGGTTAAGGGTAAGGGTAAGGGTAAGGGTTAGCTTAAGGGTAAAAGCAAGGGTAAGGGTAAGGGTAAGGGTAAGGGTAAGGGTAAAGGTAAGGGTAAGCCTAAGGGTAAAAGCAAGGGTAAGGGTAAGGGTAAGGGTAAGGGTAAGAGTAAGGGTAAGGGTAAGGGTAAGGGTAAGCTTAAGGGTAAAAGCAAGGGTAAGGGTAAGGGTAAGGGTAAGGGTAAGCCTAAGGGTAAAAGCAAGGGTAAGGGTAAGGGTAAGGGTAAGCTTAAGGGTAAAAGCAAGGGTAAGGGTAAGGGTAAGGGTAAGGGTAAGGGTAAGGGTAAGCTTAAGGGTAAAAGCAAGGGTGAGGGTTAGGGTAAGGGTAAGGGTAAGGGTAAGGGTAAGGGTAAGGGTAAGCTTAAGGGTAAAAGCAAGGGTAAGGGTAAGGGTAAGGGTAAGGGTAAGGGTAAGGGTAAGGGTAAGGGTAAGGGTAAGGGTAAGCTTAAGGGTAAAAGCAAGGGTAAGGGTAAGGGTAAGGGTAAGGGTAAGGGTAAAGGTAAGGGTAAGCCTAAGGGTAAAAGCAAGGGTAAGGGTAAGGGTAAGGGTAAGGGTAAGGGTTAGGGTAAGGGTAAGGGTAAGGGTAAGGGTAAGGGTAAGGGTAAGGGTAAGGGTAAGGGTAAGGGTAAGGGTAAGGGTAAGCTTAAGGGTAAAAGCAAGGGTAAGGGTAAGGGAAAGGGTAAGGGTAAGCCTAAGGGTAAAAGCAAGGGTAAGGGTAAGGGTAAGGGTAAGGGTAAGGGTAAGCTTAAGGGTAAAAGCAAGAGTAAGGGTAAGGGTATGGGTAAGGGTAAGGGTAAGGGTAAGGGTAAACTTAAGGGTAAAAGCAAGGGTAGGGGTAAAGGTAAGGGTAAGGGTAAGGGTAAGGGTAAGGGTAAGGGTAAGGGTAAGGGTAAATGTAAGGGTAAGCCTAAGGGTAAAAGCAAGGGTAAGGGTAATGGTAAGGGTAAGGGTAAGGGTAAGGTTAAGGGTAAGGGTAAGGGTAAGCTTAAGGGTAAAAGCAAGGGTAAGGGTAAGGGTAAGGGTAAGGGTAAGGGTAAGGGTAAGGGTAAGGGTAAGGGTAAGGGTAAGGGTAAGGGTAAGGGTAAGCTTAAGGGTAAGGGTAAGGGTAAGGGTAAGCGTAAGCTTAAGGGTAAAAGCAAGGGTAAGGGTAAGGGTAAGGGTAAGGGTAAGGGTAAGGGTAAGCTTAAGGGTAAAAGCAAGGGTAAGGGTAAGGGTAAGGGTAAGGGTGAGGGAAAGGGTAAGGGTAAGGGTAAGGGTAAGGGTAAGGGTAAGGGTAAGCTTAAGGGTAAGGGTAAGGGTAAGGGTAAGGGTAAGCTTAAGGGTAAAAGCAAGGGTAAGGGTAAGGGTAAGGGTAAGGGTAAGGGTAAGGGTAAGCTTAAGGGTAAGGGTAAGGATAAGGGTAAGGGTAAGCTTAAGGGTAAAAGCAAGGGTAAGGGTAAGGGTGAGGGTAAGGGTAAGGGTAAGGGTAAGGGAAAGCTTAAGGGTAAGGGTAAGGGTAAGGGTAAGGGTAAGCTTAAGGGTAAAAGCCAGGGTAAGGGTAAGGGTAAGGGTAAGGGTAAGGGTAAGCTTAAGGGTAAAAGCAAGGGTAAGGGTAAGGGTAAGGGTAAGGGTAAGGGTAAGGGTAAGGGTGAGGGTAAGGGTAAGGGTAAGGGTAAGGGTAAGGGTAAGGGAAAGCTTAAGGGTAAGGGTAAGGGTAAGGGTAAGGGTAAGCTTAAGGGTAAAAGCCAGGGTAAGGGTAAGGGTAAGGGTAAGGGTGAGGGTAAGCTTAAGGGTAAAAGCAAGGGTAAGGGTAAGGGTAAGGGTAAGGGTAAGGGTAAGGGTAAGGGTAAGGGTAAGGGTGAGGGTAAGGGTAAGGGTAAGGGTAAGCTTAAGGGTAAGGGTAAGGGTAAGGGTAAGGGTAAGCTTAAGGGTAAAAGCAAGGGTAAGGGTAAGGGTAAGGGTAAGGGTAAGGGTAAAGGTAAGGGTAAGCCTAAGGGTAAAAGCAAGGATAAGGGTAAGGGTAAGGGTAAGGGTAAGGGTAAGGGTAAGGGTAAGGGTAAGGGTAAGGGTAAGGGTAAGGGTAAGGGTAAGCTTAAGGGTAAAAGCAAGGGTAAGGGTAAGGGTAAAAGCAAGGGTAAGTGTAAGGGTAAGGGTAAGGGTAAGGGTAAGCTTAAGGGTAAAAGCAAGGGTAAGGGTAAGGGTAAGGGTAAGGGTAAGGGTAAGCTTAAGGGTAAAAGCAAGGGTAAGGGTAAGGGTAAGGGTAAGGGTAAGGCTAAAGGTAAGGGTAAGCCTAAGGGTAAAAGCAAGGGTAAGGGTAAGTGTAAGGGTAAGGGTAAGGGTAAGGGTAAGGATAAGGGTAAAGGTAAGGGTAAGGGTAAGCTTAAGGGTAAAAGCAAGGGTAAGGGTAAGGGTAAGGGTAAGGGTAAGAGTAAGGGTAAGGGTAAGGGTAAGCTTAAGGGTAAAAGCAAGGGTAAGGGTAAGGGTAAGGGTAAGGGTAAGGGTAAGGGTAAGGGTAAGGGTAAGGGTAAGGGTAAGGGTAAGGGTAAGGGTAAGGGTAAGGGTAAGGGTAAGGGTAAGGGTAAGGGTAAGGGTAAGCTTAAGGGTAAAAGCAAGGGTAAGGGTAAGGGTAAGGGTGAGGGTAAGGGTAAGGGTAAGGGTAAGGGTAAGGGTAAGGGTAAGGGTAAGCTTAAGGGTAAAAGCAAGGGTAAGGGTAAGGGTAAGGGTAAGGGTAAGGGTAATGGTAAGGGTAAAGGTAAGGGTAAGCCTAAGGGTAAAAGCAAGGGTAAGGGTAAGGGTAAGGGTAAGGGTAAGGGTAAGGTTAAGGGTAAGGGTTAGGGTAAGGGTAAGGGTAAGGGTAAGGGTAAGCTTAAGGGTAAAAGCAAGGGTAAGGGTAAGGGTAAGGGTAAGGGTAAGGGTAAGGGTAAGGGTAAGCTTAAGGGTAAGGGTAAGGGTAAGGGTAAGGGTAAGCTTGAGGGTAAAAGCAAGGGTAAGGGTAAATGTAAGTGTAAGGGTAAGGGTAAGCTTAAGGGTAAAAGCAAGGGTAAGGGTAAGGGTAAGGGTTAGGGTAAGGGTAAGGGTAAGGGTAAGCTTAAGGGTAAGGGTAAGGGTAAGGGTAAGGGTAAGGGTAAGGGTAAGCTTAAGGGTAAAAGCAAGGGTAAGGGTAAGGGTAAGGGTAAGGGTAAGCCTAAGGGTAAAGGCAAGGGTAAGGGTAAGGTTAAGGGTAAGGGTAAGGGTAAGCATAAGGGTAAAAGCCAGGGTAAGTGTAAGGGTAAGGGTAAGGGTAAGGGTAAGCTTAAGGGTAAAAGCAAGGGTAAGGGTAAGGGTGAGGGTAAGGGTAAGGGTAAGGGTAAGGGTAAGGGTAAGGGTAAGGGTAAAGGTAAGGGTAAGCCTAAGAGTAAAAGCAAGGGTAAGGGTAAGGGTAAGGGTAAGGGTAAGGGTAAGGGTAAGCTTAAGGGTAAAAGCAAGGGTAAGGATAAGGGTAAGGGTAAGGGTAAGGGTAAGGGTAAGGGTAAGGGTAAGGGTAAGCTTAAGGGTAAAAGCAAGGGTAAGGGTAAGGGTAAGGGTAAGGGTAAGGGTAAGGGTAAGGGTAAGGGTAAGGGTAAGGGTAAGGGTAAGGGTAAGGGTAAGGGTAAGCTTGAGGGTAAAAGCAAGGGTAAGGGTTAGGGTAAGGGTAAGGGTAAGGGTAAGGGTAAGGGTAAGCTTAAGGGTAAAAGCAAGGGTAAGGTTAAGGGTAAGGGTAAGGGTAAGGGTAAGGGTAAGGGTAAAGGTAAGGGTAAGCCTAAGGGTAAAAGCAAGGGTAAGGGTAAGGGTAAGGGTAAGGGTAAGGGTAAGGGTAAGGGTAAGGGTAAGGGTAAGTGTAAGGGTAAGGGTAAGGGTAAGCTTAAGGGTATAAGCAAGAGTAAGGGTAAGGGTAAGGGTGAGGGTAAGGGTAAGGGTAAGTGTAAGGGTAAGCTTAAGGGTAAAAGCAAGGGTAAGGGTAAGGGTAAGGGTAAGGGTAAGGGTAGGGGTAAGGGTAAGGGTAAGCTTAAGGGTAAAAGCAAGGGTAAGGGTAAGGGTAAGGGTAAGGGTAAGGGTAAGGGTAAGGGTAAGGGTAAGGGTAAGGGTAAGGGTAAGGGTAAGGGTAAAGGTAAGGTTAAGCCTAAGGGTAAAAGCAAGGGTAAGGGTAAGGGTAAGGGTAAGGGTAAGGGTAAGGGTAAGGGTAAGGGTAAGGGTAAGGGTAAGGGTAAGGGTAAGGGTAAGGGTAAGGGTAAGGGTAAGGGTAAGCTTAAGGGTAAGGGTAAGGGTAAGGGTAAGGGTAAGCCTAAGGGTAAAAGCAAGGGTAAGTGTAAGGGTAAGGGTAAGGGTAAGGGTAAGCTTAAGGGTAAAAGCAAGGGTAAGGGTAAGGGTAAGGGTAAGGGTAAGGGTAAGGGTAAGCTTAAGGGTAAAAGCAAGGGTAAGGGTAAGGGTAAGGGTAAGGGTAAGGCTAAAGGTAAGGGTAAGCCTAAGGGTAAAAGCAAGGGTAAGGGTAAGTGTAAGGATAAGGGTAAGGGTAAGGGTAAGGATAAGGGTAAAGGTAAGGGTAAGGGTAAGCCTAAGGGTAAAAGCAAGTGTAAGGGTAAGGGTAAGGGTAAGGGTAAGGGTAAGCTTAAGTGTAAAAGCAAGGGTAAGTGTAAGGGTAAGGGTAAGGGTAAGGGTAAGGGTAAGGGTAAGGGTAAGGGTAAGGGTAAGGGTAAGGGTAAGGGTAAGGTTAAGGGTAAGGGTAAGGTTAAGGGTAAGGGTAAAGGTAAGGGTAAGCCTAAGGGTCAGAGCAAGGGTAAGGGTAAGGGTAAGGGTAAGGGTAAGGGTAAGGGTAAGGGTAAGGGTAAGGGTAAGGGTAAGGGTAAGCTTAAGGGTAAAAGCAAGGGTAAGGGTAAGGGTAAGGGTAAGGGTAAGGGTAAGGGTAAGGGTAAGGGTAAGGGTAAGGGTAAGGGTAAGCTTAAGTGTAAAAGCAAGGGTAAGTGTAAGGGTAAGGGTAAGGGTAAGGGTAAGGGTAAGGGTAAGGGTAAGGGTAAGGGTAAGGGTAAGGGTAAGGGTAAGGTTAAGGGTAAGGGTAAAGGTAAGGGTAAGCCTAAGGGTCAAAGCAAGGGTAAGGGTAAGGGTAAGGGTAAGGGTAAGGGTAAGGGTAAGGGTAAGGGTAAGGGTAAGGGTAAGGGTAAGCTTAAGGGTAAAAGCAAGGGTAAGGGTAAGGGTAAGGGTAAGGGTAAGGGTAAGGGTAAGGGTAAGGGTAAGGGTAAGGGTAAGGGTAAGCTTAAGGGTAAGGGTAAGGGTAAGGGTAAGGGTAAGCCTAAGGGTAAAAGCAAGGGTAAGTGTAAGGGTAAGGGTAAGGGTAAGGGTAAGCTTAAGGGTAAAAGCAAGGGTAAGGGTAAGGGTAAGGGTAAGGGTAAGGGTAAGGGTAAGCTTAAGGGTAAAAGCAAGGGTAAGGGTAAGGGTAAGGGTAAGGGTAAGGCTAAAGGTAAGGGTAAGCCTAAGGGTAAAAGCAAGGGTAAGGGTAAGTGTAAGGATAAGGGTAAGGGTAAGGGTAAGGATAAGGGTAAAGGTAAGGGTAAGGGTAAGCTTAAGGGTAAAAGCAAGGGTAAGGGTAAGGGTAAGGGTAAGGGTAAGAGTAAGGGTAAGGGTAAGGGTAAGCTTAAGGGTAAAAGCAAGGGTAAGGGTAAGGGTAAGGGTAAGGGTAAGGGTAAGGGTAAGGGTAAGGGTAAGGGTAAGGGTAAGGGTAAGGGTAAGGGTAAGGGTAAGGGTAAGGGTAAGCTTAAGGGTAAAAGCAAGGGTAAGGGTAAGGGTAAGGGTGAGGGTAAGGGTAAGGGTAAGGGTAAGGGTAAGGGTAAGGGTAAGCTTAAGGGTAAAAGCAAGGGTAAGGGTAAGGGTAAGGGTAAGGGTAAGGGTAAGGGTAATGGTAAGGGTAAAGGTAAGGGTAAGCCTAAGGGTAAAAGCAAGGGTAAGGGTAAGGGTAAGGGTAAGGGTAAGGGTAAGGGTAAGGTTAAGGGTAAGGGTTAGGGTAAGGGTAAGGGTAAGGGTAAGGGTAAGCTTAAGGGTAAAAGCAAGGGTAAGGGTAAGGGTAAGGGTAAGGGTAAGGGTAAGGGTAAGGGTAAGGGTAAGCTTAAGGGTAAGGGTAAGGGTAAGCTTGAGGGTAAAAGCAAGGGTAAGGGTAAATGTAAGTGTAAGGGTAAGGGTAAGCTTAAGGGTAAAAGCAAGGGTAAGGGTAAGGGTAAGGGTTAGGGTAAGGGTAAGGGTAAGGGTAAGCTTAAGGGTAAGGGTAAGGGTAAGGGTAAGGGTAAGCTTAAGGGTAAAAGCAAGGGTAAGGGTCAGGGTAAGGGTAAGTGTAAGGGTAAGGGTAAGGGTAAGGGTAAGGGTGAGCTTAAGGGTAAAAGCAAGGGTAAGGGTAAGGTTAAGGGTAAGGTTAAGGGTAAGGGTAAGGGTAAGGGTTAGCTTAAGGGTAAAAGCAAGGGTAAGGGTAAGGGTAAGGGTAAGGGTAAGGGTAAGGGTAAGGGTAAGGGTAAAGGTAAGGGTAAGCCTAAGGGTAAAAGCAAGGGTAAGGGTAAGGGTAAGGGTAAGGGTAAGAGTAAGGGTAAGGGTAAGGGTAAGGGTAAGCTTAAGGGTAAAAGCAAGGGTAAGGGTAAGGGTAAGGGTAAGGGTAAGCCTAAGGGTAAAAGCAAGGGTAAGGGTAAGGGTAAGGGTAAGGGTAAGGGTAAGCTTAAGGGTAAAAGCAAGGGTAAGGGTAAGGGTAAGGGTAAGGGTAAGGGTAAGGGTAAGCTTAAGGGTAAAAGCAAGGGTGAGGGTAAGGGTAAGGGTAAGGGTAAGGGTAAGGGTAAGCTTAAGGGTAAAAGCAAGGGTAAGGGTAAGGGTAAGGGTAAGGGTAAGGGTAAGGGTAAGGGTAAGGGTAAGGGTAAGGGTAAGCTTATGGGTTAAAGCAAGGGTAAGGGTAAGGGTAAGGGTAAGGGTAAGGGTAAAGGTAAGGGTAAGCCTAAGGGTAAAAGCAAGGGTAAGGGTAAGGGTAAGGGTAAGGGTAAGGGTTAGGGTAAGGGTAAGTGTAAGGGTAAGGGTAAGGGTAAGGGTAAGGGTAAGGGTAAGGGTAAGGGTAAGCTTAAGGGTAAAAGCAAGGGTAAGGGTAAGGAAAAGGGTAAGGGTAAGCCTAAGGGTAAAAGCAAGGGTAAGGGAAAGGGTAAGGGTAAGGGTAAGGGTAAGCTTAAGGGTAAAAGCAAGAGTAAGGGTAAGGGTAAGGGTAAGGGTAAGGGTAAGGGTAAGGGTAAGCTTAAGGGTAAAAGCAAGGGTAGGGGTAAAGGTAAGGGTAAGGGTAGGGGTAAGGGTAAGGGTAAGGGTAAGGGTAAGGGTAAGGGTAAGGGTAAAGGTAAGGGTAAGCCTAAGGGTAAAAGCAAGGGTAAGGGTAAGGGTAAGGGTAAGGGTAAGGGTAAGGTTAAGGGTAAGGGTAAGGGTAAGCTTAAGGGTAAAAGCAAGGGTAAGGGTAAGGGTAAGGGTAAGGGTAAGGGTAAGGGTAAGGGTAAGGGTAAGGGTAAGGGTAAGCTTAAGGGTAAGGGTAAGGGTAAGGGTAAGGGTAAGCTTAAGGGTAAAAGCAAGGGTAAGGGTAAGGGTAAGGGTAAGGGTAAGCTTAAGGGTAAAAGCAAGGGTAAGGGTAAGGGTAAGGGTAAGGGTGAGGGAAAGGGTAAGGGTAAGGGTAAGGGTAAGGGTAAGGGTAAGGGTAAGCTTAAGGGTAAGGGTAAGGGTAAGGGTAAGCTTAAGGGTAAAAGCAAGGGTAAGGGTAAGGGTAAGGGTAAGGGTAAGGGTAAGGGTAAGCTTAAGGGTAAGGGTAAGGATAAGGGTAAGGGTAAGCTTAAGGGTAAAAGCAAGGGTAAGGGTAAGGGTGAGGGTAAGGGTAAGGGTAAGGGTAAGGGTAAGGGTAAGCTTAAGGGTAAGGGTGAGGGTAAGGGTAAGGGTAAGCTTAAGGGTAAAAGCAAGGGTAAGGGTAAGGGTAAGGGTAAGGGTAAGGGTAAGGGTAAGGGTGAGGGTAAGGGTAAGGGTAAGGGTAAGGGTAAGGGTAAATGAAAGCTTAAGGGTAAGGGTAAGGGTAAGGGTAAGGGTAAGCTTAAGGGTAAAAGCAAGGGTAAGGGTAAGGGTAAGGGTAAGGGTAAGGGTAAGGGTAAGGGTAAGGGTAAGGGTAAGGGTAAGGGTAAGGGTAAGCTTAAGGGTAAAAGCAAGGGTAAGGGTAAGGGTAAGGGTGAGGGTAAGGGTAAGGGTAAGGGTAAGGGTAAGGGTAAGGGTAAGCTTAAGGGTAAAAGCAAGGGTAAGGGTAAGGGTAAGGGTAAGGGTAAGGGTAAGGGTAATGGTAAGGGTAAAGGTAAGGGTAAGCCTAAGGGTAAAAGCAAGGGTAAGGGTAAGGGTAAGGGTAAGGGTAAGGGTAAGGGTAAGGTTAAGGGTAAGGGTTAGGGTAAGGGTAAGGGTAAGGGTAAGGGTAAGCTTAAGGGTAAAAGCAAGGGTAAGGGTAAGGGTAAGGGTAAGGGTAAGGGTAAGGGTAAGGGTAAGGGTAAGCTTAAGGGTAAGGGTAAGGGTAAGGGTAAGGGTAAGGGTAAGCTTGAGGGTAAAAGCAAGGGTAAGGGTAAATGTAAGTGTAAGGGTAAGGGTAAGCTTAAGGGTAAAAGCAAGGGTAAGGGTAAGGGTAAGGGTTAGGGTAAGGGTAAGGGTAAGGGTAAGCTTAAGGGTAAGGGTAAGGGTAAGGGTAAGGGTAAGGGTAAGCTTAAGGGTAAAAGCAAGGGTAAGGGTCAGGGTAAGGGTAAGTGTAAGGGTAAGGGTAAGGGTAAGGGTAAGGGTGAGCTTAAGGGTAAAAGCAAGGGTAAGGGTAAGGTTAAGGGTAAGGTTAAGGGTAAGGTTAAGGGTAAGGGTAAGGGTAAGGGTTAGTTTAAGGGTAAAAGCAAGGGTAAGGGTAAGGGTAAGGGTAAGGGTAAGGGTAAGGGTAAGGGTAAGGGTAAAGGTAAGGGTAAGCCTAAGGGTAAAAGCAAGGGTAAGGGTAAGGGTAAGGGTAAGGGTAAGAGTAAGGGTAAGGGTAAGGGTAAGGGTAAGCTTAAGGGTAAAAGCAAGGGTAAGGGTAAGGGTAAGGGTAAGGGTAAGCCTAAGGGTAAAAGCAAGGGTAAGGGTAAGGGTAAGGGTAAGGGTAAGGGTAAGCTTAAGGGTAAAAGCAAGGGTAAGGGTAAGGGTAAGGGTAAGGGTAAGGGTAAGGGTAAGGGTAAGCTTAAGGGTAAAAGCAAGGGTGAGGGTAAGGGTAAGGGTAAGGGTAAGGGTAAGGGTAAGCTTAAGGGTAAAAGCAAGGGTAAGGGTAAGGGTAAGGGTAAGGGTAAGGGTAAGGGTAAGGGTAAGGGTAAGGGTAAGGGTAAGGGTAAGCTTAAGGGTTAAAGCAAGGGTAAGGGTAAGGGTAAGGGTAAGGGTAAGGGTAAAGGTAAGGGTAAGCCTAAGGGTAAAAGCAAGGGTAAGGGTAAGGGTAAGGGTAAGGGTAAGGGTTAGCGTAAGGGTAAGTGTAAGGTTAAGGGTAAGGGTAAGGGTAAGGGTAAGGGTAAGGGTAAGGGTAAGCTTAAGGGTAAAAGCAAGGGTAAGGGTAAGGGAAAGGGTAAGGGTAAGCCTAAGGGTAAAAGCAAGGGTAAGGGAAAGGGTAACGGTAAGGGTAAGGGTAAGCTTAAGGGTAAAAGCAAGAGTAAGGGTAAGGGTAAGGGTAAGGGTAAGGGTAAGGGTAAGGGTAAGCTTAAGGGTAAAAGCAAGGGTAGGGGTAAAGGTAAGGGTAAGGGTAGGGGTAAGGGTAAGGGTAAGGGTAAGGGTAAGGGTAAGGGTAAGGGTAAAGGTAAGGGTAAGCCTAAGGGTAAAAGCAAGGGTAAGGGTAAGGGTAAGGGTAAGGGTAAGGGTAAGGTTAAGGGTAAGGGTAAGGGTAAGCTTAAGGGTAAAAGCAAGGGTAAGGGTAAGGGTAAGGGTAAGGGTAAGGGTAAGGGTAAGGGTAAGGGTAAGGGTAAGGGTAAGCTTAAGGGTAAGGGTAAGGGTAAGGGTAAGGGTAAGCTTAAGGGTAAAAGCAAGGGTAAGGGTAAGGGTAAGGGTAAGGGTAAGCTTAAGGGTAAAAGCAAGGGTAAGGGTAAGGGTAAGGGTAAGGGTGAGGGAAAGGGTAAGGGTAAGGGTAAGGGTAAGGGTAAGGGTAAGGGTAAGCTTAAGGGTAAGGGTAAGGGTAAGGGTAAGGGTAAGCTTAAGGGTAAAAGCAAGGGTAAGGGTAAGGGTAAGGGTAAGGGTAAGGGTAAGGGTAAGCTTAAGGGTAAGGGTAAGGATAAGGGTAAGGGTAAGCTTAAGGGTAAAAGCAAGGGTAAGGGTAAGGGTGAGGGTAAGGGTAAGGGTAAGGGTAAGGGTAAGGGTAAGCTTAAGGGTAAGGGTAAGGGTAAGGGTAAGGGTAAGCTTAAGGGTAAAAGCAAGGGTAAGGGTAAGGGTAAGGGTAAGGGTAAGGGTAAGGGTAAGGGTGAGGGTAAGGGTAAGGGTAAGGGTAAGGGTAAGGGTAAATGAAAGCTCAAGGGTAAGGGTAAGGGTAAGGGTAAGGGTAAGCTTAAGGGTAAAAGCAAGGGTAAGGGTAAGGGTAAGGGTAAGGGTAAGGGTAAGCTTAAGGGTAAAAGCAAGGGTAAGGGTAAGGGTAAGGGTAAGGGTAAGGGTAAGGGTAAGGGTGAGGGTAAGGGTAAGGGTAAGGGTAAGCTTAAGGGTAAGGGTAAGGGTAAGGGTAAGGGTAAGCTTAAGGGTAAAAGCAAGGGCAAGGGTAAGGGTAAGGGTAAGGGTAAGGGTAAAGGTAAGGGTAAGCCTAAGGGTAAAAGCAAGGATAAGGGTAAGGGTAAGGGTAAGGGTAAGGGTAAGGGTAAGGGTAAGGGTAAGGGTAAGGGTAAGGGTAAGGGTAAGGGTAAGCTTAAGGGTAAAAGCAAGGGTAAGGGTAAGGGTAAAAGCAAGGGTAAGTGTAAGGGTAAGGGTAAGGGTAAGGGTAAGCTTAAGGGTAAAAGCAAGGGTGAGGGTAAGGGTAAGGGTAAGGGTAAGGGTAAGCTTAAGGGTAAAAGCAAGGGTAAGGGTAAGGGTAAGGGTAAGGGTAAGGCTAAAGGTAAGGGTAAGCCTAAGGGTAAAAGCAAGGGTAAGGGTAAGTGTAAGGGTAAGGGTAAGGGTAAGGGTAAGGATAAGGGTAAAGGTAAGGGTAAGGGTAAGCTTAAGGGTAAAAGCAAGGGTAAGGGTAAGGGTAAGGGTAAGGGTAAGAGTAAGGGTAAGGGTAAGGGTAAGCTTAAGGGTAAAAGCAAGGGTAAGGGTAAGGGTAAGGGTAAGGGTAAGGGTAAGGGTAAGGGTAAGGGTAAGGGTAAGGGTAAGGGTAAGGGTAAGGGTAAGCTTAAGGGTAAAAGCAAGGGTAAGGGTAAGGGTAAGGGTGAGGGTGAGGGTAAGGGTAAGGGTAAGGGTAAGGGTAAGGGTAAGGGTAAGCTTAAGGGTAAAAGCAAGGGTAAGGGTAAGGGTAAGGGTAAGGGTAAGGGTAAGGGTAATGGTAAGGGTAAAGGTAAGGGTAAGCCTAAGGGTAAAAGCAAGGGTAAGGGTAAGGGTAAGGGTAAGGGTAAGGGTAAGGTTAAGGGTAAGGGTTAGGGTAAGGGTAAGGGTAAGGGTAAGGGTAAGCTTAAGGGTAAAAGCAAGGGTAAGGGTAAGGGTAAGGGTAAGGGTAAGGGTAAGGGTAAGGGTAAGCTTAAGGGTAAGGGTAAGGGTAAGGGTAAGGGTAAGCTTGAGGGTAAAAGCAAGGGTAAGGGTAAATGTAAGTGTAAGGGTAAGGGTAAGCTTAAGGGTAAAAGCAAGGGTAAGGGTAAGGGTAAGGGTTAGGGTAAGGGTAAGGGTAAGGGTAAGCTTAAGGGTAAGGGTAAGGGTAAGGGTAAGGGTAAGGGTAAGGGTAAGGGTAAGGGTAAGGGTAAGGGTAAGGGTAAGGGTAAGGGTAAGGGTAAGGGTAAGGGTAAGGGTAAGCTTAAGGGTAAAAGCAAGGGTAAGGGTAAGGGTAAGGGTGAGGGTAAGGGTAAGGGTAAGGGTAAGGGTAAGGGTAAGGGTAAGCTTAAGGGTAAAAGCAAGGGTAAGGGTAAGGGTAAGGGTAAGGGTAAGGGTAAGGGTAATGGTAAGGGTAAAGGTAAGGGTAAGCCTAAGGGTAAAAGCAAGGGTAAGGGTAAGGGTAAGGGTAAGGGTAAGGGTAAGGGTAAGGTTAAGGGTAAGGGTTAGGGTAAGGGTAAGGGTAAGGGTAAGGGTAAGCTTAAGGGTAAAAGCAAGGGTAAGGGTAAGGGTAAGGGTAAGGGTAAGGGTAAGGGTAAGGGTAAGGGTAAGCTTAAGGGTAAGGGTAAGGGTAAGCTTGAGGGTAAAAGCAAGGGTAAGGGTAAATGTAAGTGTAAGGGTAAGGGTAAGCTTAAGGGTAAAAGCAAGGGTAAGGGTAAGGGTAAGGGTTAGGGTAAGGGTAAGGGTAAGGGTAAGCTTAAGGGTAAGGGTAAGGGTAAGGGTAAGGGTAAGCTTAAGGGTAAAAGCAAGGGTAAGGGTCAGGGTAAGGGTAAGTGTAAGGGTAAGGGTAAGGGTAAGGGTAAGGGTGAGCTTAAGGGTAAAAGCAAGGGTAAGGGTAAGGTTAAGGGTAAGGTTAAGGGTAAGGGTAAGGGTAAGGGTTAGCTTAAGGGTAAAAGCAAGGGTAAGGGTAAGGGTAAGGGTAAGGGTAAGGGTAAGGGTAAGGGTAAGGGTAAAGGTAAGGGTAAGCCTAAGGGTAAAAGCAAGGGTAAGGGTAAGGGTAAGGGTAAGGGTAAGAGTAAGGGTAAGGGTAAGGGTAAGGGTAAGCTTAAGGGTAAAAGCAAGGGTAAGGGTAAGGGTAAGGGTAAGGGTAAGCCTAAGGGTAAAAGCAAGGGTAAGGGTAAGGGTAAGGGTAAGGGTAAGCTTAAGGGTAAAAGCAAGGGTAAGGGTAAGGGTAAGGGTAAGGGTAAGGGTAAGGGTAAGCTTAAGGGTAAAAGCAAGGGTGAGGGTAAGGGTAAGGGTAAGGGTAAGGGTAAGGGTAAGCTTAAGGGTAAAAGCAAGGGTAAGGGTAAGGGTAAGGGTAAGGGTAAGGGTAAGGGTAAGGGTAAGGGTAAGGGTAAGGGTAAGCTTATGGGTTAAAGCAAGGGTAAGGGTAAGGGTAAGGGTAAGGGTAAGGGTAAAGGTAAGGGTAAGCCTAAGGGTAAAAGCAAGGGTAAGGGTAAGGGTAAGGGTAAGGGTAAGGGTTAGGGTAAGGGTAAGTGTAAGGGTAAGGGTAAGGGTAAGGGTAAGGGTAAGGGTAAGGGTAAGGGTAAGCTTAAGGGTAAAAGCAAGGGTAAGGGTAAGGAAAAGGGTAAGGGTAAGCCTAAGGGTAAAAGCAAGGGTAAGGGAAAGGGTAAGGGTAAGGGTAAGGGTAAGCTTAAGGGTAAAAGCAAGAGTAAGGGTAAGGGTAAGGGTAAGGGTAAGGGTAAGGGTAAGGGTAAGCTTAAGGGTAAAAGCAAGGGTAGGGGTAAAGGTAAGGGTAAGGGTAGGGGTAAGGGTAAGGGTAAGGGTAAGGGTAAGGGTAAGGGTAAGGGTAAAGGTAAGGGTAAGCCTAAGGGTAAAAGCAAGGGTAAGGGTAAGGGTAAGGGTAAGGGTAAGGGTAAGGTTAAGGGTAAGGGTAAGGGTAAGCTTAAGGGTAAAAGCAAGGGTAAGGGTAAGGGTAAGGGTAAGGGTAAGGGTAAGGGTAAGGGTAAGGGTAAGGGTAAGGGTAAGCTTAAGGGTAAGGGTAAGGGTAAGGGTAAGGGTAAGCTTAAGGGTAAAAGCAAGGGTAAGGGTAAGGGTAAGGGTAAGGGTAAGCTTAAGGGTAAAAGCAAGGGTAAGGGTAAGGGTAAGGGTAAGGGTGAGGGAAAGGGTAAGGGTAAGGGTAAGGGTAAGGGTAAGGGTAAGGGTAAGCTTAAGGGTAAGGGTAAGGGTAAGGGTAAGCTTAAGGGTAAAAGCAAGGGTAAGGGTAAGGGTAAGGGTAAGGGTAAGGGTAAGGGTAAGCTTAAGGGTAAGGGTAAGGATAAGGGTAAGGGTAAGCTTAAGGGTAAAAGCAAGGGTAAGGGTAAGGGTGAGGGTAAGGGTAAGGGTAAGGGTAAGGGTAAGGGTAAGCTTAAGGGTAAGGGTGAGGGTAAGGGTAAGGGTAAGCTTAAGGGTAAAAGCAAGGGTAAGGGTAAGGGTAAGGGTAAGGGTAAGGGTAAGGGTAAGGGTGAGGGTAAGGGTAAGGGTAAGGGTAAGGGTAAGGGTAAATGAAAGCTTAAGGGTAAGGGTAAGGGTAAGGGTAAGGGTAAGCTTAAGGGTAAAAGCAAGGGTAAGGGTAAGGGTAAGGGTAAGGGTAAGGGTAAGGGTAAGGGTAAGGGTAAGGGTAAGGGTAAGGGTAAGGGTAAGCTTAAGGGTAAAAGCAAGGGTAAGGGTAAGGGTAAGGGTGAGGGTAAGGGTAAGGGTAAGGGTAAGGGTAAGGGTAAGGGTAAGCTTAAGGGTAAAAGCAAGGGTAAGGGTAAGGGTAAGGGTAAGGGTAAGGGTAAGGGTAATGGTAAGGGTAAAGGTAAGGGTAAGCCTAAGGGTAAAAGCAAGGGTAAGGGTAAGGGTAAGGGTAAGGGTAAGGGTAAGGGTAAGGTTAAGGGTAAGGGTTAGGGTAAGGGTAAGGGTAAGGGTAAGGGTAAGCTTAAGGGTAAAAGCAAGGGTAAGGGTAAGGGTAAGGGTAAGGGTAAGGGTAAGGGTAAGGGTAAGGGTAAGCTTAAGGGTAAGGGTAAGGGTAAGGGTAAGGGTAAGGGTAAGCTTGAGGGTAAAAGCAAGGGTAAGGGTAAATGTAAGTGTAAGGGTAAGGGTAAGCTTAAGGGTAAAAGCAAGGGTAAGGGTAAGGGTAAGGGTTAGGGTAAGGGTAAGGGTAAGGGTAAGCTTAAGGGTAAGGGTAAGGGTAAGGGTAAGGGTAAGCTTAAGGGTAAAAGCAAGGGTAAGGGTCAGGGTAAGGGTAAGTGTAAGGGTAAGGGTAAGGGTAAGGGTAAGGGTGAGCTTAAGGGTAAAAGCAAGGGTAAGGGTAAGGTTAAGGGTAAGGTTAAGGGTAAGGTTAAGGGTAAGGTTAAGGGTAAGGGTAAGGGTAAGGGTTAGTTTAAGGGTAAAAGCAAGGGTAAGGGTAAGGGTAAGGGTAAGGGTAAGGGTAAGGGTAAGGGTAAGGGTAAAGGTAAGGGTAAGCCTAAGGGTAAAAGCAAGGGTAAGGGTAAGGGTAAGGGTAAGGGTAAGAGTAAGGGTAAGGGTAAGGGTAAGGGTAAGCTTAAGGGTAAAAGCAAGGGTAAGGGTAAGGGTAAGGGTAAGGGTAAGCCTAAGGGTAAAAGCAAGGGTAAGGGTAAGGGTAAGGGTAAGGGTAAGGGTAAGCTTAAGGGTAAAAGCAAGGGTAAGGGTAAGGGTAAGGGTAAGGGTAAGGGTAAGGGTAAGCTTAAGGGTAAAAGCAAGGGTGAGGGTAAGGGTAAGGGTAAGGGTAAGGGTAAGGGTAAGCTTAAGGGTAAAAGCAAGGGTAAGGGTAAGGGTAAGGGTAAGGGTAAGGGTAAGGGTAAGGGTAAGGGTAAGGGTAAGGGTAAGCTTAAGGGTTAAAGCAAGGGTAAGGGTAAGGGTAAGGGTAAGGGTAAGGGTAAAGGTAAGGGTAAGCCTAAGGGTAAAAGCAAGGGTAAGGGTAAGGGTAAGGGTAAGGGTAAGGGTTAGCGTAAGGGTAAGTGTAAGGTTAAGGGTAAGGGTAAGGGTAAGGGTAAGGGTAAGGGTAAGGGTAAGCTTAAGGGTAAAAGCAAGGGTAAGGGTAAGGGAAAGGGTAAGGGTAAGCCTAAGGGTAAAAGCAAGGGTAAGGGAAAGGGTAAGGGTAAGGGTAAGGGTAAGCTTAAGGGTAAAAGCAAGAGTAAGGGTAAGGGTAAGGGTAAGGGTAAGGGTAAGGGTAAGGGTAAGCTTAAGGGCAAAAGCAAGGGTAGGGGTAAAGGTAAGGGTAAGGGTAGGGGTAAGGGTAAGGGTAAGGGTAAGGGTAAGGGTAAGGGTAAGGGTAAAGGTAAGGGTAAGCCTAAGGGTAAAAGCAAGGGTAAGGGTAAGGGTAAGGGTAAGGGTAAGGGTAAGGTTAAGGGTAAGGGTAAGGGTAAGCTTAAGGGTAAAAGCAAGGGTAAGGGTAAGGGTAAGGGTAAGGGTAAGGGTAAGGGTAAGGGTAAGGGTAAGGGTAAGGGTAAGCTTAAGGGTAAGGGTAAGGGTAAGGGTAAGGGTAAGCTTAAGGGTAAAAGCAAGGGTAAGGGTAAGGGTAAGGGTAAGGGTAAGCTTAAGGGTAAAAGCAAGGGTAAGGGTAAGGGTAAGGGTAAGGGTGAGGGAAAGGGTAAGGGTAAGGGTAAGGGTAAGGGTAAGGGTAAGGGTAAGCTTAAGGGTAAGGGTAAGGGTAAGGGTAAGGGTAAGCTTAAGGGTAAAAGCAAGGGTAAGGGTAAGGGTAAGGGTAAGGGTAAGGGTAAGGGTAAGCTTAAGGGTAAGGGTAAGGATAAGGGTAAGGGTAAGCTTAAGGGTAAAAGCAAGGGTAAGGGTAAGGGTGAGGGTAAGGGTAAGGGTAAGGGTAAGGGTAAGGGTAAGCTTAAGGGTAAGGGTAAGGGTAAGGGTAAGGGTAAGCTTAAGGGTAAAAGCAAGGGTAAGGGTAAGGGTAAGGGTAAGGGTAAGGGTAAGGGTAAGGGTGAGGGTAAGGGTAAGGGTAAGGGTAAGGGTAAGGGTAAATGAAAGCTCAAGGGTAAGGGTAAGGGTAAGGGTAAGGGTAAGCTTAAGGGTAAAAGCAAGGGTAAGGGTAAGGGTAAGGGTAAGGGTAAGGGTAAGCTTAAGGGTAAAAGCAAGGGTAAGGGTAAGGGTAAGGGTAAGGGTAAGGGTAAGGGTAAGGGTGAGGGTAAGGGTAAGGGTAAGGGTAAGCTTAAGGGTAAGGGTAAGGGTAAGGGTAAGGGTAAGCTTAAGGGTAAAAGCAAGGGCAAGGGTAAGGGTAAGGGTAAGGGTAAGGGTAAAGGTAAGGGTAAGCCTAAGGGTAAAAGCAAGGATAAGGGTAAGGGTAAGGGTAAGGGTAAGGGTAAGGGTAAGGGTAAGGGTAAGGGTAAGGGTAAGGGTAAGGGTAAGGGTAAGTTTAAGGGTAAAAGCAAGGGTAAGGGTAAGGGTAAAAGCAAGGGTAAGTGTAAGGGTAAGGGTAAGGGTAAGGGTAAGCTTAAGGGTAAAAGCAAGGGTGAGGGTAAGGGTAAGGGTAAGGGTAAGGGTAAGCTTAAGGGTAAAAGCAAGGGTAAGGGTAAGGGTAAGGGTAAGGGTAAGGCTAAAGGTAAGGGTAAGCCTAAGGGTAAAAGCAAGGGTAAGGGTAAGTGTAAGGGTAAGGGTAAGGGTAAGGGTAAGGATAAGGGTAAAGGTAAGGGTAAGGGTAAGCTTAAGGGTAAAAGCAAGGGTAAGGGTAAGGGTAAGGGTAAGGGTAAGAGTAAGGGTAAGGGTAAGGGTAAGCTTAAGGGTAAAAGCAAGGGTAAGGGTAAGGGTAAGGGTAAGGGTAAGGGTAAGGGTAAGGGTAAGGGTAAGGGTAAGGGTAAGGGTAAGGGTAAGGGTAAGCTTAAGGGTAAAAGCAAGGGTAAGGGTAAGGGTAAGGGTGAGGGTGAGGGTAAGGGTAAGGGTAAGGGTAAGGGTAAGGGTAAGGGTAAGCTTAAGGGTAAAAGCAAGGGTAAGGGTAAGGGTAAGGGTAAGGGTAAGGGTAAGGGTAATGGTAAGGGTAAAGGTAAGGGTAAGCCTAAGGGTAAAAGCAAGGGTAAGGGTAAGGGTAAGGGTAAGGGTAAGGGTAAGGTTAAGGGTAAGGGTTAGGGTAAGGGTAAGGGTAAGGGTAAGGGTAAGCTTAAGGGTAAAAGCAAGGGTAAGGGTAAGGGTAAGGGTAAGGGTAAGGGTAAGGGTAAGGGTAAGCTTAAGGGTAAGGGTAAGGGTAAGGGTAAGGGTAAGCTTGAGGGTAAAAGCAAGGGTAAGGGTAAATGTAAGTGTAAGGGTAAGGGTAAGCTTAAGGGTAAAAGCAAGGGTAAGGGTAAGGGTAAGGGTTAGGGTAAGGGTAAGGGTAAGGGTAAGCTTAAGGGTAAGGGTAAGGGTAAGGGTAAGGGTAAGCTTAAGGGTAAAAGCAAGGGTAAGGGTCAGGGTAAGGGTAAGTGTAAGGGTAAGGGTAAGGGTAAGGGTAAGGGTGAGCTTAAGGGTAAAAGCAAGGGTAAGGGTAAGGTTAAGGGTAAGGTTAAGGGTAAGGGTAAGGGTAAGGGTTAGCTTAAGGGTAAAAGCAAGGGTAAGGGTAAGGGTAAGGGTAAGGGTAAGGGTAAGGGTAAGGGTAAGGGTAAGGGTAAAGGTAAGGGTAAGCCTAAGGGTAAAAGCAAGGGTAAGGGTAAGGGTAAGGGTAAGGGTAAGAGTAAGGGTAAGGGTAAGGGTAAGGGTAAGCTTAAGGGTAAAAGCAAGGGTAAGGGTAAGGGTAAGGGTAAGGGTAAGCCTAAGGGTAAAAGCAAGGGTAAGGGTAAGGGTAAGGGTAAGGGTAAGGGTAAGCTTAAGGGTAAAAGCAAGGGTAAGGGTAAGGGTAAGGGTAAGGGTAAGGGTAAGGGTAAGCTTAAGGGTAAAAGCAAGGGTGAGGGTAAGGGTAAGGGTAAGGGTAAGGGTAAGGGTAAGGGTAAGGGTAAGCTTAAGGGTAAAAGCAAGGGTAAGGGTAAGGGTAAGGGTAAGGGTAAGGGTAAGGGTAAGGGTAAGGGTAAGGGTAAGGGTAAGGGTAAGGGTAAGGGTAAGCTTAAGGGTAAAAGCAAGGGTAAGGGTAAGGGTAAGGGTAAGGGTAAGGGTAAGGGTAAAGGTAAGGGTAAAGGTAAGGGTAAGCCTAAGGGTAAAAGCAAGGGTAAGGGTAAGGGTAAGGGTAAGGGTAAGGGTTAGGGTAAGGGTAAGGGTAAGGGTAAGGGTGAGGGTAAGGGTAAGGGTAAGGGTAAGGGTAAGGGTAAGGGTAAGGGTAAGCTTAAGGGTAAAAGCAAGGGTAAGGGTAAGGGAAAGGGTAAGGGTAAGCCTAAGGGTAAAAGCAAGGGTAAGGGTAAGGGTAAGGGTAAGGGTAAGGGTAAGCTTAAGGGTAAAAGCAAGAGTAAGGGTAAGGGTAAGGGTAAGGGTAAGGGTAAGGGTAAGGGTAAGCTTAAGGGTAAAAGCAAGGGTAGGGGTAAAGGTAAGGGTAAGGGTAAGGGTAAGGGTAAGGGTAAGGGTAAGGGTAAGGGTAAGGGTAAGGGTAAGGGTAAGGGTAAAGGTAAGGGTAAGCCTAAGGGTAAAAGCAAGGGTAAGGGTAAGGGTAAGGGTGAGGGTAAGGGTAAGGTTAAGGGTAAGGGTAAGGGTAAGCTTAAGGGTAAAAGCAAGGGTAAGGGTAAGGGTAAGGGTAAGGGTAAGGGTAAGGGTAAGGGTAAGGGTAAGGGTAAGGGTAAGGGTAAGCTTAAGGGTAAGGGTAAGGGTAAGGGTAAGGGTAAGCTTAAGGGTAAAAGCAAGGGTAAGGGTAAGGGTAAGGGTAAGGGTAAGGGTAAGGGTAAGCTTAAGGGTAAAAGCAAGGGTAAGGGTAAGGGTAAGGGTAAGGGTGAGGGAAAGGGTAAGGGTAAGGGTAAGGGTAAGGGTAAGGGTAAGGGTAAGCTTAAGGGTAAGGGTAAGGGTAAGGGTAAGGGTAAGCTTAAGGGTAAAAGCAAGGGTAAGGGTAAGGGTAAGGGTAAGGGTAAGGGTAAGGGTAAGGGTAAGGGTAAGCTTAAGGGTAAGGGTAAGGATAAGGGTAAGGGTAAGCTTAAGGGTAAAAGCAAGGGTAAGGGTAAGGGTGAGGGTAAGGGTAAGGGTAAGGGTAAGGGTAAGCTTAAGGGTAAGGGTAAGGGTAAGGGTAAGGGTAAGCTTAAGGGTAAAAGCAAGGGTAAGGGTAAGGGTAAGGGTAAGGGTAAGGGTAAGGGTAAGGGTAAGGGTAAGGGTAAGGGTAAGGGTAAGGGTAAGGGTAAGGGTAAGGGAAAGCTTAAGGGTAAGGGTAAGGGTAAGGGTAAGCTTAAGGGTAAAAGCAAGGGTAAGGGTAAGGGTAAGGGTAAAGGTAAGGGTAAGCTTAAGGGTAAAAGCAAGGGTAAGGGTAAGGGTAAGGGTAAGGGTAAGGGTAAGGGTAAGGGTGAGGGTAAGGGTAAGGGTAAGGGTAAGCTTAAGGGTAAGGGTAAGGGTAAGGGTAAGGGTAAGCTTAAGGGTAAAAGCAAGGGTAAGTGTAAGGGTAAGGGTAAGGGTAAGGGTAAAGGTAAGGGTAAGCCTAAGGGTAAAAGCAAGGATAAGGGTAAGGGTAAGGGTAAGGGTAAGGGTAAGGGTAAGGGTAAGCTTAAGGGTAAAAGCAAGGGTAAGGGTAAGGGTAAGGGCAAGGGTAAGGGTAAGGGTAAGGGTAAGGGTAAGGGTAAGGGTAAGGGTAAGCTTAAGGGTAAAAGCAAGGGTAAGGGTAAGGGTAAGGGTAAGGGTGAGGGTAAGGGTAAGGGTAAGGGTAAGGGTAAGCTTAAGGGTAAAAGCAAGGGTAAGGGTAAGGGTAAGGGTAAGGGTAAGGGTAAGGGTTAGGGTAAGGGTAAAGGTAAGGGTAAGCCTAAGGGTAAAAGCAAAGGTAAGGGTAAGGGTAAGGGTAAGGGTAAGGGTAAGGGTAAGGGTAAGAGTATGGGTAAGGGTAAGGGTAAGCTTAAGGGTAAAAGCAAGGGTAAGGGTGAGCCTAAGGGTAAAAGCAAGGGTAAGGGTAAGGGTAAGGGTAAGGGTAAGGGTAAGCTTAAGGGTAAAAGCAAGGGTAAGGGTAAGGGTAGGGTAAGGGTAAGGGTAAGGGTAAGCTTAAGGGTAAAAGCAAGGGTAAGGGTAAGGGTAAGGGTAAGGGTAAGGGTAAGGGTAAGGGTAAGGGTAAGGGTAAGGGTAAGGGTAAGGGTAAGGGTAAGGGTAAAGGTAAGGGTGAGCCTAAGGGTAAAAGCAAGGGTAAGAGTAAGGGTAAGGGTAAGGGTAAGGGTAAGGGTAAGGGTAAGCTTAAGGGTAAAAGCAAGGGTAAGGGTAAGGGTAAGGGTAAGGGTAAGGGTAAGGGTAAGCTTAAGGGTAAAAGCAAGGGTAAGGGTAAGGGTAAGGGTAAGGGTAAGGGTAAGGGTAAGGGTAAGGGTAAAGGTAAGGGTAAGGGTAAGGGTAAGGGTAAGGATAAGGGTAAGGGTAAGCTTAAGGGTAAAAGCAAGGGTAAGGGTTAGGGTAAGGGTAAGGGTAAGGGTAAGGGTAAGGGTAAGCTTAAGGGTAAAAGCAAGGGTAAGGGTAAAGGTAAGGGTAAGGGTAAGGGTAAGGGTAAGGGTAAGGGTAAGGGTAAGGGTAAGGGTAAGGGTAAGGGTAAGCTTAAGGGTAAAAGCAAGGGTGAGGGTAAGGGTAAGGGTAAGGGTAAGGGTAAGGGTAAGCTTAAGGGTAAAAGCAAGGGTAAGGGTAAGGGTAACGGTAAGGGTAAGGGTTAGGGTAAGGGTAAAGGTAAGGGTAAGCCTAAGGGTAAAAGCAAGGGTAAGGGTAAGGGTAAGGGTAAGGGTAAGGGTAAGGGTAAGGGTAAGGGTAAGGGTAAGGATAAGGGTAAGAGTAAGGGTAAGGGTAAGGGTAAGCTTAAGGGTAAAAGCAAGGGTAAGGGTAAGGGTTAGGGTAAGGGTAAGCCTAAGGGTGAAAGCAAGGGTAAGGGTAAAGGTAAGGGTAAGGGTAAGGGTAAGCTTAAGGGTAAAAGCAAGGGTAAGGGTAAGGGTAAGGGTAAGGGTAAGGGTAAGGGTAAGGGTAAGGGTAAGCTTAAGGGTAAAAGCAAGGGTAAGGGTAAGGGTAAGGGTAAGGGTAAGGGTAAGGGTAAGGGTAAGGGTAAAGGTAAGGGTAAGCCTAAGGGTAAAAGCAAGGGTAAGGGTAAGGGTAAGGGTAAGGGTAAGGGTAAGCTTAAGGGTAAAAGCAAGGGTAAGGGTAAGGGTAAGGGTAAGGGTAAGGGTAAGGGTAAGGGTAAGGGTAAGGGTAAGGGTAAGCTTAAGGGTAAAAGCAAGGGTAAGGGTAAGGGTAAGGGTAAGGGTAAGGGTAAGGGTAAGGGTAAGGGTAAGGGTAAGGGTAAGGGTAAGCTAAAGGGTAAAAGCAAGGGTAAGGGTTAGGGTAAGGGTAAGGGAAAGGGTAAGGGTAAGGGTAAGGGTAAGGGTAAGCTTAAGGGTAAAAGCAAGGGTAAGGGTAAGGGTAAGGGTGAGGGTAAGGGTAAGGGTAAGGGTAAGGGTAAGGGTAAAGGTAAGGGTAAGCCTAAGGGTAAAAGCAAGGGTAAGGGTAAGGGTAAGGGTAAGGGTAAGGGTAAGGGTAAGGGTAAGGGTAAGGGTTAGGGTAAGGGTAAGGGTAAGGGTAAAGGTAAGGGTAAGCCTAAGGGTAAAAGCAAGGGTAAGGGTAAGGGTAAGGGTAAGGGTAAGGGTAAGGGTAAGGGTAAGGGTAAGGGTAAGGGTAAGTGTAAGGGTAAGCTTAAGGGTAAAAGCAAGGGTAAGGGTAAGGGTAAGGGTAAGGGTAAGCCTAAGGGTAAAAGCAAGGGTAAGGGTAAGGGTAAGGGTAAGGGTAAGCTTAAGGGTAAAAGCAAGGGTAAGGGTAAGGGTAAGGGTAAGGGTAAAGGTAAGCTTAAGGGTAAAAGCAAGGGTAAGGGTAAGGGTAAGGGTAAGGGTAAGGGTAAAGGTAAGGGTAAGCCTAAGGGTAAAAGCAAGGGTAAGGGTAAGGGTAAGGGTAAGGGTAAGGGTAAGGGTAAGGGTAAGGGTAAGGGTAAGGGTAAGGGTAAGGGTATAGGTAAGGGTAAGGGTAAGGGTAAGGGTAAGGGTAAGGGTAAGGGTAAGGGTAAGCTTGAGGGTAAAAGCAAGGGTAAGGGTAAGGGTAAGGGTAAGGGTAAGGGTAAGGGTAAGGGTAAGGGTAAGCTTAAGGGTAAGGGTAAGGGTAAGGGTAAGGGTAAGCCTAAGGGTAAAAGCAAGGGTAAGTGTAAGGGTAAGGGTAAGGGTAAGGGTAAGCTTAAGGGTAAAAGCAAGGGTAAGGGTAAGGGTAAGGGTAAGGGTAAGGGTAAGCTTAAGGGTAAAAGCAAGGGTAAGGGTAAGGGTAAGGGTAAGGGTAAGGGTAAGGGTAAGGGTAAGGGTAAGGCTAAAGGTAAGGGTAAGCCTAAGGGTAAAAGCAAGGGTAAGGGTAAGGGTAAGGGTAAGGGTAAGGGTAAGGGTAAGGGTAAGGGTAAAGGTAAGGGTAAGGATAAGCTTAAGGGTAAAAGCAAGGGTAAGGGTAAGGGTAAGGTTAAGGGTAAGAGTAAGGGTAAGGGTAAGGGTAAGCTTAAGGGTAAAAGCAAGGGTAAGGGTAAGGGTAAGGGTAAGGGTAAGGGTAAGGGTAAGGGTAAGGGTAAGGGTAAGGGTAAGGGTAAGGGTAAGGGTAAGGGTAAGGGTAAGCTTAAGGGTAAAAGCAAGGGTAAGGGTAAGGGTAAGGGTGAGGGTAAGGGTAAGAATAAGGGTAAGGGTAAGGGTAAGGGTAAGGGTAAGCTTAAGGGTAAAAGCAAGGGTAAGGGTAAGGGTAAGGGTAAGGGAAAGGGTAAGGGTAATGGTAAGGGTAAAGGTAAGGGTAAGCCTAAGGGTAAAAGCAAGGGTAAGGGTAAGGGTAAGGGTAAGGGTAAGGGTAAGGTTAAGGGTAAGGGTTAGGGTAAGGGTAAGAGTAAGGGTAAGGGTAAGCTTACGGGTAAAAGCAAGGGTAAGGGTAAGGGTAAGGGTAAGGGTAAGGGTAAGGGTAAGGGTAAGCTTAAGGGTAAAAGCAAGGGTAAGGGTAAATGTAAGGGTAAGGGTAAGGGTAAGCTTAAGGGTAAAAGCAAGGGTAAGGGTAAGGGTAAGGGTTAGGGTAAGGGTAAGGGTAAAGGTAAGCTTAAGGGTAAGGGTAAGGGTAAGGGTAAGGGTAAGCTTAAGGGTAAAAGCAAGGGTAAGGGTCAGGGTAAGGGTAAGTGTAAGGGTAAGGGTAAGGGTAAGGGTAAGGGTGAGCTTAAGGGTAAAAGCAAGGGTAAGGGTAAGGTTAAGGGTAAGGGTAAGGGTAAGGGTAAGGGTAAGGGTTAGCTTAAGGGTAAAAGCAAGGGTAAGGGTAAGGGTAAGGGTAAGGGTAAGGGTAAGGGTAAGGGTAAGGGTAAGGGTAAGGGTAAGGGTAAGGGTAAGGGTAAAGGTAAGGGTAAGCCTAAGGGTAAAAGCAAGGGTAAGGGTAAGGGTAAGGGTAAGGGTAAGAGTAAGGGTAAGGGTAAGGGTAAGGGTAAGCTTAAGGGTAAAAGCAAGGGTAAGGGTAAGGGTAAGGGTAAGGGTAAGCCTAAGGGTAAAAGCAAGGGTAAGGGTAAGGGTAAGGGTAAGGGTAAGGGTAAGCTTAAGGGTAAAAGCAAGGGTAAGGGTAAGGGTAAGGGTAAGGGTAAGGGTAAGGGTAAGCTTAAGGGTAAAAGCAAGGGTGAGGGTAAGGGTAAGAGTAAGGGTAAGGGTAAGGGTAAGGGTAAGGGTAAGCTTAAGGGTAAAAGCAAGGGTAAGGGTAAGGGTAAGGGTAAGGGTAAGGGTAAGGGTAAGGGTAAGGGTAAGGGTAAGGGTAAGCTTAAGGGTAAAAGCAAGGGTAAGGGTAAGGGTAAGGGTAAGGGTAAGGGTAAGGGTAAAGGTAAGGGTAAGCCTAAGGGTGAAAGCAAGGGTAAGGGTAAGGGTAAGGGTAAGGGTAAGGGTTAGTGTAAGGGTAAGGGTAAGGGTAAGGGTAAGGGTAAGGGTAAGGGTAAGGGTAAGGGTAAGGGTAAGGGTAAGGGTAAGGGTAAGGGTAAGCTTAAGGGTAAAAGCAAGGGTAAGGGTAAGGGAAAGGGTAAGGGTAAGCCTAAGGGTAAAAGCAAGGGTAAGGGTAAGGGTAAGGGTAAGGGTAAGCTTAAGGGTAAAAGCAAGAGTAAGGGTAAGGGTAAGGGTAAGGGTAACGGTAAGGGTAAGCTTAAGGGTAAAAGCAAGGGTAAGGGTAAAGGTAAGGGTAAGGGTAAGGGTAAGGGTAAGGGTAAGGGTAAGGGTAAGGGTAAAGGTAAGGGTAAGCCTAAGGGTAAAAGCAAGGGTAAGGGTAAGGGTAAGAGTAAGGTTAAGGGTAAGGGTAAGGGTAAGCTTAAGGGTAAAAGCAAGGGTAAGGGTAAGGGTAAGGGTAAGGGTAAGGGTAAGGGTAAGGGTAAGGGTAAGGGTAAGGGTAAGGGTAAGGGTAAGGGTAAGGGTAAGCTTAAGGGTAAGGGTAAGGGTAAGGGTAAGGGTAAGCTTAAGGGTAAAAGCAAGGGTAAGGGTAAGGGTAAGGGTAAGGGTAAGCTTAAGGGTAAAAGCAAGGGTAAGGGTAAGGGTAAGGGTAAGGGTAAGGGTAAGGGTAAGGGTAAGGGTAAGGGTAAGGGTAAGGGTAAGGGTAAGCTTTAGGGTAAGGGTAAGGGTAAGGGTAAGGGTAAGCTTAAGGGTAAAAGCAAGGGTAAGGGTAAGGGTAAGGGTAAGGGTAAGGGTAAGGGTAAGCTTAAGGGTAAGGGTAAGGATAAGGGTAAGGGTAAGCTTAAGGGAAAAAGCAAGGGTAAGGGTAAGGGTGAGGGTAAGGGTAAGGGTAAGGGTAAGGGTAAGCTTAAGGGTAAGGGTAAGGGTAAGGGTAAGGGTAAGCTTAAGGGTAAAAGCAAGGGTAAGGGTAAGGGTAAGGGTAAGGGTAAGGGTAAGGGTAAGGGTAAGGGTAAGGGTAAGGGTAAGGGTAAGGGTAAGGGTAAGGGTAAGGGTAAGGGTAAGGGAAAGCTTAAGGGTAAGGGTTAGGGTAAGGGTAAGGGTAAGCTTAAGGGTAAAAGCAAGGGTAAGGGTAAGGGTAAGGGTAAGGGTAAGGGTAAGCTTAAGGGTAAAAGCAAGGGTAAGGGTAAGGGTAAGGGTAAGGGTAAGGGTAAGGGTAAGGGTAAGGGTAAGGGTAAGGGTAAGGGTAAGGGTAAGGGTAAGCTTAAGGGTAAGGGTAAGGGTAAGGGTAAGGGTAAGCTTAAGGGTAAAAGCAAGGGTAAGGGTAAGGGTAAGGGTAAGGGTAAGGGTAAAGGTAAGGGTAAGCCTAAGGGTAAAAGCAAGGATAAGGGTAAGGGTAAGGGTAAGGGTAAGGGTAAGGGTAAGGATAAGCTTAAGGGTAAAAGCAAGGGTAAGGGTAAGGGTAAGGGTAAGGGTAAGGGTAAGGGTAAGGGTAAGGGTAAGGGTAAGGGTAAGGGTAAGCTTAAGGGTAAAAGCAAGGGTAAGGGTAAGGGTAAGGGTAAGGGTAAGGGTAAGGGTAAGGGTAAGGGTAAGGGTAAGGGTAAGGGTAAGGGTAAGGGTAAAGGTAAGGGTAAGCCTAACGGTAAAAGCAAAGGTAAGGGTAAGGGTAAGGGTAAGGGTAAGGGTAAGGGTAAGGGTAAGGGTAAGGGTAAGGGTAAGGGTAAGAGTAAGGGTAAGGGTAAGGGTAAGCTTAAGGGTAAAAGCAAGGGTAAGGGTAAGGGTAAGGGTAAGGGTAAGCCTAAGGGTAAAAGCAAGGGTAAGGGTAAGGGTAAGGGTAAGGGTAAGCTTAAGGGTAAGGGTAAGGGTAAGGGTAAGGGTAAGGGTAAGGGTAAGCTTAAGGGTAAAAGCAAGGGTAAGGGTAAGGGTAAGGGTAAGGGTAAGGGTAAGGGTAAGGGTAAAGGTAAGGGTAAGCCTAAGGGTAAAAGCAAGGGTAAGAGTAAGGGTAAGGGTAAGGGTAAGGGTAAGGGTAAGGGTAAGCTTAAGGGTAAAAGCAAGGGTAAGGGTAAGGGTAAGTGTAAGGGTAAGGGTAAGGGTAAGGGTAAGCTTAAGGGTAAAAGCAAGGGTAAGGGTAAGGGTAAGAGTAAGGGTAAGGGTAAGGGTAAGGGTAAGGGTAAGGGTAAGGGTAAAGGTAAGGGTAAGGGTAAGGGTAAGGGTAAGGGTAAGGGTAAGGGTAAGGGTAAGCTTAAGGGTAAAAGCAAGGATAAGGGTTAGGGTAAGGGTAAGGGTAAGGGTAAGGGTAAGGGTAAGCTTAAGGGTAAAAGCAAGGGTAAGGGTAAGGGTAAGGGTAAGGGTAAGGGTAAGGGTAAGGGTAAGGGTAAAGGTAAGGGTAAGGATAAGCTTAAGGGTAAAAGCAAGGGTAAGGGTAAGGGTAAGGTTAAGGGTAAGAGTAAGGGTAAGGGTAAGGGTAAGCTTAAGGGTAAAAGCAAGGGTAAGGGTAAGGGTAAGGGTAAGGGTAAGGGTAAGGGTAAGGGTAAGGGTAAGGGTAAGGGTAAGGGTAAGGGTAAGGGTAAGGGTAAGGGTAAGGGTAAGGGTAAGGGTAAGCTTAAGGGTAAAAGCAAGGGTAAGGGTAAGGGTAAGGGTGAGGGTAAGGGTAAGGGTAAGGGTAAGGGTAAGGGTAAGGGTAAGCTTAAGGGTAAAAGCAAGGGTAAGGGTAAGGGTAAGGGTAAGGGAAAGGGTAAGGGTAATGGTAAGGGTAAAGGTAAGGGTAAGCCTAAGGGTAAAAGCAAGGGTAAGGGTAAGGGTAAGGGTAAGGGTAAGGGTAAGGTTAAGGGTAAGGGTTAGGGTAAGGGTAAGAGTAAGGGTAAGGGTAAGCTTACGGGTAAAAGCAAGGGTAAGGGTAAGGGTAAGGGTAAGGGTAAGGGTAAGGGTAAGGGTAAGCTTAAGGGTAAAAGCAAGGGTAAGGGTAAATGTAAGGGTAAGGGTAAGGGTAAGCTTAAGGGTAAAAGCAAGGGTAAGGGTAAGGGTAAATGTTAGGGTAAGGGTAAGGGTAAAGGTAAGCTTAAGGGTAAGGGTAAGGGTAAGCTTAAGGGTAAAAGCAAGGGTAAGGGTCAGGGTAAGGGTAAGTGTAAGGGTAAGGGTAAGGGTAAGGGTAAGGGTGAGCTTAAGGGTAAAAGCAAGGGTAAGGGTAAGGTTAAGGGTAAGGGTAAGGGTAAGGGTAAGGGTAAGGGTTAGCTTAAGGGTAAAAGCAAGGGTAAGGGTAAGGGTAAGGGTAAGGGTAAGGGTAAGGGTAAGGGTAAGGGTAAGGGTAAGGGTAAGGGTAAGGGTAAGGGTAAGGGTAAAGGTAAGGGTAAGCCTAAGGGTAAAAGCAAGGGTAAGGGTAAGGGTAAGGGTAAGGGTAAGAGTAAGGGTAAGGGTAAGGGTAAGGGTAAGCTTAAGGGTAAAAGCAAGGGTAAGGGTAAGGGTAAGGGTAAGGGTAAGCCTAAGGGTAAAAGCAAGGGTAAGGGTAAGGGTAAGGGTAAGGGTAAGGGTAAGCTTAAGGGTAAAAGCAAGGGTAAGGGTAAGGGTAAGGGTAAGGGTAAGGGTAAGGGTAAGCTTAAGGGTAAAAGCAAGGGTGAGGGTAAGGGTAAGAGTAAGGGTAAGGGTAAGGGTAAGGGTAAGGGTAAGCTTAAGGGTAAAAGCAAGGGTAAGGGTAAGGGTAAGGGTAAGGGTAAGGGTAAGGGTAAGGGTAAGGGTAAGGGTAAGGGTAAGGGTAAGGGTAAGGGTAAGGGTAAGGGTAAGCTTAAGGGTAAAAGCAAGGGTAAGGGTAAGGGTAAGGGTAAGGGTAAGGGTAAGGGTAAAGGTAAGGGTAAGCCTAAGGGTAAAAGCAAGGGTAAGGGTAAGGGTAAGGGTAAGGGTAAGGGTTAGTGTAAGGGTAAGGGTAAGGGTAAGGGTAAGGGTAAGGGTAAGGGTAAGGGTAAGGGTAAGGGTAAGGGTAAGGGTAAGGGTAAGGGTAAGGGTAAGCTTAAGGGTAAAAGCAAGGGTAAGGGTAAGGGAAAGGGTAAGGGTAAGCCTAAGGGTAAAAGCAAGGGTAAGGGTAAGGGTAAGGGTAAGGGTAAGGGTAAGCTTAAGGGTAAAAGCAAGAGTAAGGGTAAGGGTAAGGGTAAGGGTAACGGTAAGGGTAAGCTTAAGGGTAAAAGCAAGGGTAAGGGTAAAGGTAAGGGTAAGGGTAAGGGTAAGGGTAAGGGTAAGGGTAAGGGTAAG
This sequence comes from Myrrha octodecimguttata, assembly GCA_958510865.1. Taxonomy (NCBI): domain Eukaryota; kingdom Metazoa; phylum Arthropoda; class Insecta; order Coleoptera; family Coccinellidae; genus Myrrha; species Myrrha octodecimguttata. Next base: position 61,600 of record CAUEHS010000692.1, read on the forward strand.
GGTAAGGGTAAAGGTAAGGGTAAGCCTAAGGGTAAAAGCAAGGGTAAGGGTAAGGGTAAGAGTAAGGTTAAGGGTAAGGGTAAGGGTAAGCTTAAGGGTAAAAGCAAGGGTAAGGGTAAGGGTAAGGGTAAGGGTAAGGGTAAGGGTAAGGGTAAGGGTAAGAGTAAGGGTAAGGGTAAGGGTAAGGGTAAGCTTAAGGGTAAGGGTAAGGGTAAGGGTAAGGGTAAGCTTAAGGGTAAAAGCAAGGGTAAGGGTAAGGGTAAGGGTAAGGGTAAGCTTAAGGGTAAAAGCAAGGGTAAGGGTAAGGGTAAGGGTAAGGGTAAGGGTAAGGGTAAGGGAAAGGGTAAGGGTAAGGGTAAGGGTAAGGGTAAGCTTTAGGGTAAGGGTAAGGGTAAAGGTAAGGGTAAGGGTAAGCTTAAGGGTAAAAGCAAGGGTAAGGGTAAGGGTAAGGGTAAGGGTAAGGGTAAGGGTAAGCTTAAGGGTAAGGGTAAGGATAAGGGTAAGGGTAAGCTTAAGGGAAAAAGCAAGGGTAAGGGTAAGGGTGAGGGTAAGGGTAAGGGTAAGGGTAAGGGTAAGCTTAAGGGTAAGGGTAAGGGTAAGGGTAAGGGTAAGCTTAAGGGTAAAAGCAAGGGTAAGGGTAAGGGTAAGGGTAAGGGTAAGGGTAAGGGTAAGGGTAAGGGTAAGGGTAAGGGTAAGGGTAAGGGAAAGCTTAAGGGTAAGGGTTAGGGTAAGGGTAAGGGTAAGCTTAAGGGTAAAAGCAAGGGTAAGGGTAAGGGTAAGGGTAAGGGTAAGGGTAAGCTTAAGGGTAAAAGCAAGGGTAAGGGTAAGGGTAAGGGTAAGGGTAAGGGTAAGGGTAAGGGTAAGGGTAAGGGTAAGGGTAAGGGTAAGGGTAAGCTAAAGGGTAAGGGTAAGGGTAAGGGTAAGGGTAAGCTTAAGGGTAAAAGCAAGGGTAAGGGTAAGGGTAAGGGTAAGGGTAAGGGTAAAGGTAAGGGTAAGCCTAAGGGTAAAAGCAAGGATAAGGGTAAGGGTAAGGGTAAGGGTAAGGGTAAGGGTAAGGGTAAGGATAAGCTTAAGGGTAAAAGCAAGGGTAAGGGTAAGGGTAAGGGTAAGGGTAAGGGTAAGGGTAAGGGTAAGGGTAAGGGTAAGGGTAAGGGTAAGCTTAAGGGTAAAAGCAAGGGTAAGGGTAAGGGTAAGGGTAAGGGTAAGGGTAAGGGTAAGGGTAAGGGTAAGGGTAAGGGTAAGGGTAAGGGTAAGGGTAAGGGTAAGGGTAAGGGTAAGGGTAAAGGTAAGGGTAAGCCTAACGGTAAAAGCAAAGGTAAGGGTAAGGGTAAGGGTAAGGGTAAGGGTAAGGGTAAGGGTAAGGGTAAGGGTAAGGGTAAGGGTAAGAGTAAGGGTATGGGTAAGGGTAAGCTTAAGGGTAAAAGCAAGGGTAAGGGTAAGGGTAAGGGTAAGGGTAAGCCTAAGGGTAAAAGCAAGGGTAAGGGTAAGGGTAAGGGTAAGGGTAAGCTTAAGGGTAAGGGTAAGGGTAAGGGTAAGGGTAAGGGTAAGGGTAAGCTTAAGGGTAAAAGCAAGGGTAAGGGTAAGGGTAAGGGTAAGGGTAAGGGTAAGGGTAAGGGTAAGGGTAAAGGTAAGGGTAAGCCTAAGGGTAAAAGCAAGGGTAAGAGTAAGGGTAAGGGTAAGGGTAAGGGTAAGGGTAAGGGTAAGCTTAAGGGTAAAAGCAAGGGTAAGGGTAAGGGTAAGTGTAAGGGTAAGGGTAAGGGTAAGGGTAAGCTTAAGGGAAAAAGCAAGGGTAAGGGTAAGGGTAAGAGTAAGGGTAAGGGTAAGGGTAAGGGTAAGGGTAAGGGTAAGGGTAAAGGTAAGGGTAAGGGTAAGGGTGAGGTTAAGGGTAAGGGTAAGGGTAAGCTTAAGGGTAAAAGCAAGGGTAAGGGTAAGGGTAAGGGTAAGGGTAAGGGTTAGGGTAAGGGTAAAGGTAAGGGTAAGCCTAAGGGTAAAAGCAAGGGTAAGGGTAAGGGTAAGGGTAAGGGTAAGGGTAAGGGTAAGGTTAAGGGTAAGGGTAAGGGTGAGGGTAAGAGTAAGGGTAAGGGTAAGGGTAAGCTTAAGGGTAAAAGCAAGGGTAAGGGTAAGGGTAAGGGTAAGGGTAAGCCTAAGGGTAAAAGCAAGGGTAAGGGTAAGGGTAAGGGTAAGGGTAAGGGTAAGCTTAAGGGTAAAAGCAAGGGTAAGGGTAAGGGTAAGGGTAAGGGTAAGGGTAAGGGTAAGCTTAAGGGTAAAAGCAAGGGTAAGGGTAAGGGTAAGGGTAAGGGTAAGGGTAAAGGTAAGGGTAAGCCTAAGGGTAAAAGCAAGGGTAAGGGTAAGGGTAAGGGTAAGGGTAAGGGTAAGCTTAAGGGTAAAAGCAAGGGTAAGGGTAAGGGTAAGGGTAAGGGTAAGGGTAAGGGTAAGGGTAAGGGTAAGGGTAAGCTTAAGGGTAAAAGCAAGGGTAAGGGTAAGGGTAAGAGTAAGGGTAAGGGTAAGGGTAAGGGTAAGGGTAAGGGTAAGGGTAAACTAAAGGGTAAAAGCAAGGGTAAGGGTTAGGGTAAGGGTAAGGGTAAGGGTAAGGGTAAGGGTAAGCTTAAGGGTAAAAGCAAGGGTAAGGGTAAGGGTAAGGGTAAGGGTAAGGGTAAGGGTAAGGGTAAGGGTAAAGGTAAGGGTAAGCCTAAGGGTAAAAGCAAGGGTAAGGGTAAGGGTAAGGGTAAGGGTAAGGGTAAGGGTAAGGGTAAGGGTAAGGGTAAGGGTAAGGGTAAGGGTAAGGGTAAGGGTAAGGGTAAGGGTAAGGGTAGGGGTAAGAGTAAGGATAAGCTTAAGGGTATAAGCAAGGGTAAGGGTAAGGGTAAGGGTGAGGGTAAGGGTAAGGGTAAGGGTAAGGGTAAGGGTAAGCTTAAGGGTAAAAGCAAGGGTAAGGGTAAGGGTAAGGGTAAGGGTAAGGGTAAGGGTAAGGGTAAGGGTAAGGGTAAGGGTAAGAGTAAGCTTAAGGGTAAAAGCAAGGGTAAGGGTAAGGGTAAGGGTAAGGGTAAGGGTAAGGGTAAGGGTAAGGGTAAGGGTAAGGGTAAGGGTAAGGGTAAGGGTAAGGGTAAAGGTAAGGGTAAGCCTAAGGGTAAAAGCAAGGGTAAGGGTAAGGGTAAGGGTAAGGGTAAGGGTAAGGGTAAGGGTAAGGGTAAGGGTAAGGGTAAGGGTAAGTGTAAGGGTAAGCTTAAGGGTAAAAGCAAGGGTAAGGGTAAGGGTAAGGGTAAGGGTAAGCCTAAGGGTAAAAGCAAGGGTAAGGGTAAGGGTAAGGGTAAGGGTAAGCTTAAGGGTAAAAGCAAGGGTAAGGGTAAGGGTAAGGGTAAGGGTAAGGGTAAGGGTAAGGGTAAGCTTAAGGGTAAAAGCAAGGGTAAGGGTAAGGGTGAGGGGAAGGGTAAGGGTAAGGGTAAAGGTAAGGGTAAGCCTAAGGGTAAAAGCAAGGGTAAGGGTAAGGGTAAGGGTAAGGGTAAGGGTAAGGGTAAGGGTAAGGGTAAGGGTAAGGGTAAGGGTAAGGGTAAGGGTAAGGGTAAGGGTAAGGGTAAGGGTAAGGGTAAGGGTAAGGGTAAGGGTAAGGGTAAGCTTAAGGGTAAAAGCAAGGGTAAGGGTAAGGGTAAGGGTAAGGGTAAGGGTAAGCTTAAGGGTAAAAGCAAGGGTAAGGGTAAGGGTAAGGGTAAGGGTAAGGGTAAGGGTAAGGGTAAGGGTAAGGGTAAGCTTAAGGGTAAAAGCAAGGGTAAGGGTAAGAGTAAGGGTAAGGGTAAGCTTAAGGGTAAAAGCAAGGGTAAGGGTAAGGGTGAGGGTAAGGGTAAGGGTAAGGGTAAGGGTAAAGGTAAGGGTAAGCCTAAGGGTAAAAGCAAGGGTAAGGGTAAGGGTACGGGTAAGGGTAAGGGTAAGGGTAAGGGTAAGGGTAAGGGTAAGGGTAAGGGTAAGCTTAAGGGTTAAAGCAAGGGTGAGGGTAAGGGTAAGGGTAAGGGTAAGGGTAAGGGTAAGGGTAAGGGTAAGGGTAAGGGTAAGTGTAAGGGTAAGGGTAAGCCTAAGGGTAAAAGCAAGGGTAAGGGTAAGGGTAAGGTTAAGGGTAAGGGTAAGCTTAAGGGTAAAAGCAAGGGTAAGGGTAAGGGTAAGGGTAAGGGTAAGGGTTAGGGTAAGCTTAAGGGTAAAAGCAAGGGTAAGGGTAAGGGTAAGGGTAAGGGTAAGGGTAAGGGTAAGGGTAAAGGTAAGGGTAAGCCTAAGGGTAAAAGCAAGGGTATGGGTAAGGGTAAGGGTAAGGGTAAGGGTAAGGGTAAGGGTAAGGGTAAGGGTAAGGGTAAGGGTAAGGGTAAGGGTAAGGGTAAGGGTAAGGGTAAGGGTAAGGGTAAGGGTAAGGGTAAGGGTAAGCTTAAGGGTAAAAGCAAGGGTAAGGGTAAGGGTAAGGGTAAGGGTAAGGGTAAGGGTAAGGGTAAGGGTAATGGTAAGGGTAAGGGTAAGCTTAAGGGTAAAAGCAAGGGTAAGGGTAAGGGTAAGGGTAAGGGTAAGGGTAAGGGTAAGGGTAAGGGTAAGGGTAAGGGTAAGGGTAAGGGTAAGGGTAAGGGTAAGCTCAAGGGTAAAAGCAAGGGTAAGGGTAAGGGTAAGGGTAAGGGTAAGGGTAAGGGTAAGGGTAAGGGTAAGGGTAAGCTCAAGGGTAAAAGCAAGGGTAAGTGTAAGGGTAAGGGTAAGGGTAAGGGTAAGCCTAAGGGTAAAAGCAAGGGTAAGGGTAAGGGTAAAAGCAAGGGTAAGGGTAAGGGTAAGGGTAAGGGTAACGGTAAGGGTAAGGGTAAGGGTAAGGGTAAGCTTAAGGGTAAAAGCAAGGGTAAGGGTAAGGGTAAGGGTAAGGGTAAGGGTAAGTGTAAGCTTAAGGGTAAAAGCAAGGGTAAGGGTAAGGGTAAGGGTAAAGGTAAGGGTAAGCCTTAGGGTAAAAGCAAGGGTAAGGGTAAGGGTAAGGGTAAGGGTAAGGGTAAGGGTAAGGGTAAGGGTAAGGGTAAGCTTAAGGGTAAAAGCAAGGGTAAGGGTAAGGGTAAGGGTAAGGGTAAGGGTAAGGGTAAGCTTGAGGGTAAAAGCAAGGGTAAGGGTAAGGGTAAGGGTAAGGGTAAGGGTGAGGGTAAGGGTAAGGGTAAGGGTAAGGGTAAGGGTAAGCTTAAGGGTAAAAGCAAGGGTAAGGGTTAGGGTAAGGGTAAGGGTAAGGGTAAGCTTGAGGGTAAAAGCAAGGGTAAGGGTAAGGGTAAGGGTAAGGGTAAAGGTAAGGGTAAGCCTAAGGGTAAAAGCAAGGGTAAGGGTAAGGGTAAGGGTAAGGGTAAAGGTAAGGGTAAGGGTAAGGGTAAGGGTAAGGGTAAGGGTAAGGGTAAGGGTAAGCTTAAGGGTATAAGCAAGGGTAAGGGTAAGGGTAAGGGTGAGGGTAAGGGTAAGGGTAAGGGTAAGCTTAAGGGTAAAAGCAAGGGTAAGGGTAAGGGTAAGGGTAAGGGTAAGGGTAAGGGTAAGGGTAAGCTTAAGGGTAAAAGCAAGGGTAAGGGTAAGGGTAAGGGTAAGGGTAAGGGTAAGGGTAAGGGTAAGGGTAAGGGTAAGGGTAAAGGTTAGGGTAAGCCTAAGGGTAAAAGCAAGGGTAAGGGTAAAGGTAAGGGTAAGGGTAAGGGTAAGGGTAAGGGTAAGGGTAAGGGTAAGGGTAAGGGTAAGGGTAAGGGTAAGCTTAAGGGTAAAAGCAAGGGTAAGGGTAAGGGTAAGGGTAAGCCTAAGGGTAAAACAAGGGTAAGGGTAAGGGTAAGGGTAAGGGTAAGGGTAAGCTTAATGGTAAAAGCAAGGGTAAGGGTAAGGGTAAGGGTGAGGGTAAGGGTAAGCTTAAAGGTTAAAGCAAGGGTAAGGGTAAGGGTAAGGGTAAGGGTAAGGGTAAGGGTAAAGGTAAGGGTAAGCCTAAGGGTAAAAGCAAGGGTAAGGGTAAGGGTAAGGGTAAGGGTAAGGGTAAGGGTAAGGGTAAGGGTAAGGGTAAGGGTAAGGGTAAGGGTAAGCTTAAGGGTAAAAGCAAGGGTAAGGGTAAGGGTAAGGGTAAGGGTAAGGGTAAGGGTAAGGGTAAGGGTAAGGGTAAGGGTAAGGGTAAGGGTAAGGGTAAGCTTAAGGGTAAAAGCAAGGGTAAGGGTAAGGGTAAGGGTGAGGGTAAGGGTAAGGGTAAGGGTAAGGGTAAGGGTAAGCTTAAGGGTAAAAGCAAGGGTAAGGGTAAGGGTAAGGGTAAGGGTAAGGGTAAGGGTAAGGGTAAGGGTAAGCTTAAGGGTAAAAGCAAGGGTAAGGGTAAGGGTAAGGGTAAGGGTAAGGGTAAGGGTAAGGGTAAGGGTAAAGGTAAGGGTAAGCCTAAGGGTAAAAGCGAGGGTAAGGGTAAGGGTTAGGGTAAGGGTAAGGGTAAGGGTAAGGGTAAGGGTAAGGGTAAGGGTAAGGGTAAGGGTAAGGGTAAGGGTAAGGGTAAGGGTAAGGGTAAGGGTAAGGGTAAGCTTAAGGGTAAAAGCAAGGGTAAGGGTAAGGGTAAGGGTAAGGGTAAGGGTAAGGGTAAGGGTAAGGGTAAGGGTAAGCTTAAGGGTAAGGGTAAGGGTAAGGGTAAAGGTAAGGGTAAGCCTAAGGGTAAAAGCAAGGGTAAGGGTAAGGGTTAGGGTAAGGGTAAGGGTAAGGGTAAGGGTAAGGGTAAGGGTAAGGGTAAGGGTAAGTGTAAGGGTAAGGGTAAGGGTAAGCTTAAGGGTAAAAGCAAGGGTAAGGGTAAGGGTAAGGGTAAGGGTAAGGGTAAGCTTAAGGGTAAAAGCAAGGGTAAGGGTAAGGGTAAGGGTAAAGGTAAGGGTAAAGGTAAGGGAAAGCCTAAGGGTAAAAGCAAGGGTAAGGGTAAGGGTAAGGGTAAGGGTAAGGGTAAGGGTAAGGGTAAGGGTAAGGGTAAGGGTAAGGGTAAGGGTAAGGGTAAGGGTAAGCTTAAGGGTAAAAGCAAGGGTAAGGGTAAGGGTAAGCCTTAGGGTAAAAGCAAGGGTAAGGGTAAGGGTAAGGGTAAGGGTAAGGGTAAGCTTAAGGGTAAAAGCAAGGGTAAGGGTAAGGGTAAGGGTAAGGGTAAGGGTAAGCTTAAGGGTAAAAGCAAGGGTAAGGGTAAGGGTAAGGGTAAGGGTAAGGGTAAGGGTAAGGGTAAAGGTAAGGGTAAGCCTAAGGGTAAAAGCAAGGGTAAGGGTAAGGGTAAGGGTAAGGGTAAGGGTAAGGGTAAGGGTAAGGGTAAGGGTAAGGGTAAGGGTAAGGGTAAGGGTAAGGGTAAGGGTAAGGGTAAGCTTAAGGGTAAAAGCAAGGGTAAGGGTAAGGGTAAGGGTTAGGGTAAGGGTAAGGGTAAGGGTAAGGGTAAGGGTAAGGGTAAGGGTAAGGGTAAGGGTAAGGGTAAGGGTAAGGGTAAGGGTAAGGGTAAGGGTAAGGGTAAGGGTAAGGGTAAGCTTAAGGGTAAAAGCAAGGGTGAGGGTAAGGGTAAGGGTAAGGGTAAGGGTAAGAGTAAGGGTAAGGTTAAGGGTAAGCTTAAGGGTAAAAGCAAGGGTAAGGGTAAGGGTAAGGGTAAGGGTAAGGGTAAGGGTAAGGGTAAGGGTAAGGGTAAAGGTAAGGGTAAGCCTAAGGGTAAAAGCAAGGGTAAGGGTAAGGGTAAGGGTTAGGGTAAGGGTAAGGGTAAGCTTAAGGGTAAAAGCAAGGGTAAGGGTAAGTGTAAGGGTAAGGGTAAGGGTAAGGGTAAGGGTAAGGGTAAGCTTAAGGGTAAGGATAAGGGTAAGGGTAAAAGCAAGGGTAAGGGTAAGGGTAAGGGTAAGGGTAAGGGTAAGGGTAAGGGTAAGCTTAAGGGTAAAAGCAAGGGTAAGGGTAAGGGTAAGGGTAAGGGTAAGGGTAAGGGTAAGGGTAAGGGTAAGCTTAAGGGTAAGGGTAAGGGTAAGGGTAAGGGTAAGCTTAAGGGTTAAAGCAAGGGTAAGGGTAAGGGTAAGGGTAAGGGTAAGGGTAAGGGTAAGGGTAAGGGTAAGCTAAAGGGTAAAAGCAAGGGTGAGGGTAAGGGTAAGGGTAAGGGTAAGGGTAAGGGTAAGGGTAAGGGTAAGGGTAAGGGTAAGGGTAAGCTTAAGGGTAAAAGCAATGGTAAGGGTAAGGGTAAGGGTAAGGGTAAGGGTAAGGGTAAGGGTAAGGGTAAATGTAAGGGTAAAGGTAAGGGTAAGCCTAAGGGTAAAAGCAAGGGTAAGGGTAAGGGTAAGGGTAAGGGTAAGGGTAAGAGTAAGGGTAAGGGTAAGGGTAAGGGTAAGCTTAAGGGTAAAAGCAAGGGTAAGGGTAAGGGTAAGGGTAAGGGTAAGCCTAAGGGTAAAAGCAAGGGTAAGGGTAAGGGTAAGGGTAAGGGTAAGGGTAAGCTTAAGGGTAAAAGCAAGGGTAAGGGTAAGGGTAAGGGTAAGGGTAAGGGTAAGGGTAAGGGTAAGGGTAAGCTTAAGGGTAAAAGCAAGGGTGAGGGTAAGGGTAAGGGTAAGGGTAAGGGTAAGGGTAAGGGAAAGCTTAAGGGTAAAAGCAAGGGTAAGGGTAAGGGTAAGGGTAAGGGTAAGGGTAAGGGTAAGGGTAAGGGTAAAGGTAAGGGTAAGGGTAAGGGTAAGGGTAAGGGTAAGGGTAAGGGTAAGGGTAAGGGTAAGGGTAAGGGTAAGGGTAAGGGTAAGCTTAAGGGTAAAAGCAAGGGTAAGGGTAAGGGTAAGGGTAAGGGTAAGCCTAAGGGTAAAAGCAAGGGTAAGGGTAAGGGTAAAGGTAAGGGTAAGGGTAAGCTTAAAGGTAAAAGCAAGGGTAAGGGTAAGGGTAAGGGAAAGGGTAAGGGTAAGGGTAAGGGTAAGAGTAAGGGTAAGGGTAAGGGTAAGCTTAAGGGTAAAAGCAAGGGTAAGGGTAAGGGTAAGGGTAAGGGTAAGGGTAAGGGTAAGGGTAAGGGTAAGGGTAAAGGTAAGGGTAAGCCTAAGGGTAAAAGCAAGGGTAAGGGTAAGGGTAAGGGTAAGGGTAAGGGTAAGGGTAAGCTTAAGGGTAAAAGCAAGGGTAAGGGTAAGTGTAAGGGTAAGGGTAAGGGTAAGGGTAAGGGTAAGGGTAAGCTTAAGGGTAAGGATAAGGGTAAGGGTAAAAGCAAGGGTAAGGGTAAGGGTAAGGGTAAGGGTAAGGGTAAGGGTAAGGGTAAGCTTAAGGGTAATAGCAAGGGTAAGGGTAAGGGTAAGGGTAAGGGTAAGGGTAAGGGTAAGGGTAAGGGTAAGCTTAAGGGTAAGGGTAAGGGTAAGGGTAAGGGTAAGCTTAAGGGTTAAAGCAAGGGTAAGGGTAAGGGTAAGGGTAAGGGTAAGGGTGAGGGTAAGGGTAAGGGTAAGGGTAAGGGTAAGCTAAAGGGTAAAAGCAAGGGTGAGGGTAAGGGTAAGGGTAAGGGTAAGGGTAAGGGTAAGGGTAAGGGTAAGGGTAAGGGTAAGCTTAAGGGTAAAAGCAATGGTAAGGGTAAGGGTAAGGGTAAGGGTAAGGGTAAGGGTAAGGGTAAGGGTAAATGTAAGGGTAAAGGTAAGGGTAAGCCTAAGGGTAAAAGCAAGGGTAAGGGTAAGGGTAAGGGTAAGGGTAAGGGTAAGAGTAAGGGTAAGGGTAAGGGTAAGGGTAAGCTTAAGGGTAAAAGCAAGGGTAAGGGTAAGGGTAAGGGTAAGGGTAAGCCTAAGGGTAAAAGCAAGGGTAAGGGTAAGGGTAAGGGTAAGGGTAAGGGTAAGGGTAAGCTTAAGGGTAAAAGCAAGGGTAAGGGTAAGGGTAAGGGTAAGGGTAAGGGTAAGGGTAAGGGTAAGGGTAAGCTTAAGGGTAAAAGCAAGGGTGAGGGTAAGGGTAAGGGTAAGGGTAAGGGTAAGGGTAAGGGTAAGCTTAAGGGTAAAAGCAAGGGTAAGGGTAAGGGTAAGGGTAAGGGTAAGGGTAAGGGTAAGGGTAAGGGTAAAGGTAAGGGTAAGGGTAAGGGTAAGGGTAAGGGTAAGGGTAAGGGTAAGGGTAAGGGTAAGGGTAAGGGTAAGGGTAAGGGTAAGCTTAAGGGTAAAAGTAAGGGTAAGGGTAAGGGTAAGGGTAAGGGTAAGCCTAAGGGTAAAAGCAAGGGTAAGGGTAAGGGTAAAGGTAAGGGTAAGGGTAAGCTTAAAGGTAAAAGCAAGGGTAAGGGTAAGGGTAAGGGAAAGGGTAAGGGTAAGGGTAAGCTTAAGGGTAAAAGCAAGGGTAAGGGTAAGGGTAAGGGTAAGGGTAAGGGTAAGGGTAAGGGTAAGGGTAAGGGTAAAGGTAAGGGTAAGCCTAAGGGTAAAAGCAAGGGTAAGGGTAAGGGTAAGGGTAAGGGTAAGGGTAAGGGTAAGGGTAAGGGTAAGGGTAAGGGTAAGGGAAAGGGTAAGGGAAAGGGTAAGGGTAAGCTTAAGGGTAAAAGCAAGGGTAAGGGTAAGGGTAAGGGTAAGGGTAAGGGTAAGGGTAAGGGTTAAGGGTAAGGGTAAGGGTAAGCTTAAGGGTAAGGGTAAGGGTAAGGGTAAGGGTAAGCTCAAGGGTAAAAGCAAGGGTAAGGGTAAGGGTAAGGGTAAGGGTAAGGGTAAGCTTAAGGGTAAAATCAAGGGTAAGGGTAAGGGTAAGGGTAAGGGTAAGGGTAAGGGTAAGGGTTAGGTTAAGGGTAAGGGTAAGGGTAAGGGTAAGCTTAAGGGTAAGGGTAAGGGTAAGGGTAAGGGTAAGCTTAAGGGTAAAAGCAAGGGTAAGGGTAAGGGTAAGGGTAAGGGTAAGGGTAAGGGTAAGGGTAACGGGTAAGGGTAAGCTGAAGGGTAAGGGTAAGGGTAAGGGTAAGGGTAAGCTTAAGGGTAAAAGCAAGGGTAAGGGTAAGGGTAAGGGTAAGGGTAAGGGTAAGCTTAAGGGTAAGGGTAACGGTAAGGGTAAGGGTAAGCTTAAGGGTAAAAGCAAGGGTAAGGGTAAGGGTAAGGGTGAGGGTAAGGGTAAGGGTAAGGGTAAGGGTAAGGGTAAGGGTAAGGGTAAGGGTAAGGGTAAGGGTAAGGGTAAGCTTAAGGGTAAGGGTAAGGGTAAGGGTAAGGGTAAGGGTAAGGGTAAGGGTAAGCTTAAGGGTAAAAGCAAGGGTAAGGGTAAGGGTAAGGGTAAGGGTAAGGGTAAGCTTAAGGGTAAAAGCAAGGGTAAGGGTAAGGGTAAGGGTAAGGGTAAGGGTAAGGGTAAGCTTAAGGGTAAGGGTAAGGGTAAGGGTAAGGGTAAGCTTAAGGGTAAGGGTAAGGGTAAGGGTAAGGGTAAGCTTAAGGGTAAAAGCAAGGGTAAGGGTAAGGGTAAGGGTAAGGGTAAGGGTAAGGGTAAGGGTAAGGGTAAGCTTAAGGGTAAAAGTAAGGGTAAGGGTAAGGGTAAGGGTGAGGGTAAGGGAAAGGGTAAGGGTAAGGGTAAGGGTAAGCTTAAGGGTAAAAGCAAGGGTAAGGGTAAGGGTAAGGGTGAGGGTAAGGGTAAGGGTAAGGGTAAGGGTAAAGGTAAGGGTAAGCCTAAGGGTAAAAGCAAGGGTAAGGGTAAGGGTAAGGGAAAGGGTAAGGGTAAGGGTAAGGGTAAGGGTAAGGGTAAGGGTAAGGGTAAGGGTAAGGGTAAGCTTAAGGGTAAATGCAAGGGTAAGGGTAAGGGTAAGGGTAAGGGTAAGCCTAAGGGTAAAAGCAAGGGTAAGGGTAAGGATAAGGGTGAGGGTAAGGGTAAGGGTAAGGGTAAGCTTAAGGGTAAAAGCAAGGGTAAGGGTAAGGGTAAGGGTAAGGGTCAGGGTAAGGGTAAGCTTAAGGGTAAAAGCAAGGGTGAGGGTAAGGGTGAGGGTAAGGGTAAGGGTAAGGGTAAGGTTAAGGGTAAGGGTAAGGGTAAGCTTAAGGGTAAAAGCAAGGGTAAGGGTAAGGGTAAGGGTAAGGGTAAGGGTAAGGGTAAGGGTAAGCTTAAGGGTAAAAGCAAGGGTAAGGGTAAGGGTAAGGGTAAGGGTAAGGGTAAGGGTAAGGGTAAGGGTAAGGGTAAAGGTAAGGGTAAGCCTAAGGGTAAAAGTAAGGGTAAGGGTAAGGGTAAGGGTAAGGGTAAGGGTAAGGGTAAGGGTAAGGGTAAGGGTAAGGGTAAGGGTAAGGGTAAGGGTAAGGGTAAGGGCAAGGGTAAGGGTAAGGGTAAGGGTAAGGGTAAGCTAAAGGGTAAAAGCAAGGGTAAGGTTAAGGGTAAGGGTAAGGGTAAGCCTAAGGGTAAAAGCAAGGGTAAGGGTAAGGGTAAGGGTAAGGGTAAGGGTAAGCTTAAGGGTAAAAGCAAGGGTAAGAGTAAGGGTAAGGGTAAGGGTAAGGGTAAGGGTAAGCTTAAGGGTAAAAGCAAGGGTAACGGTAAGGGTAAGGGTAAGGGTAAGGGTAAGGGTAAAGGTAAGGGTAAGCCTAAGGGTAAAAGCAAGGGTAAGGGTAAGGGTAAGGGTAAGGGTAAGGGTAAGGGAAAAGGTAAGGGTAAGCCTAAGTGTAAAAGCAAGGGTAAGGGTAAGGGTAAGGGTAAGGGTAAGGGTAAGGGTAAGGGTAAGGGTAAGGGTAAGGGTAAGGGTAAGGGTAAGGGTAAGGGTAAGGGTAAGGGTAAGGGTAAGGGTAAGGGTAAGCTTAAGGGTAAAAGCAAGGGTAAGGGTAAGGGTAAGGGTAAGGGTAAGGGTAAGGGTAAGGGTAAGGGTAAGCTTAAGGGTAAAAGCAAGGGTAAGGGTAAGGGTGAGGGTAAGGGTAAGGGTAAGGGTAAGGGTAAGCTTAAGGGTAAGGGTAAGGGTAAGGGTAAGGGTAAGCTTAAGGGTAAAAGCAAGGGTAAGGTTAAGGGTAAGGGTAAGGGTAAGGGTAAGGGTAAGGGTAAGGGTAAGGGTAAGGGTAAGGGTAAGGGTAAGGGTAAGGGAAAGCTTAAGGGTAAGGGTAAGGGTAAGGGTAAGGGTAAGCTTAAGGGTAAAAGCAAGGGTAAGGGTAAGGGTAAGGGTAAGGGTAAGCTTAAGGGTAAAAGCAAGGGTAAGGGTAAGGGTAAGGGTAAGGGTAAGGGTAAGGGTAAGGGTAAGGGTAAGGGTAAGCTTAAGGGTAAGGGTAAGGGTAAGGGTAAGGGTAAGCTTAAGGGTAAAAGCAAGGGTAAGGGTAAGGATAAGGGTAAGGGTAAGGGTAAAGGTAAGGGTAAGCCTAAGGGTAAAAGCAAGGATAATGGTAAGGGTAAGGGTAAGGGTAAGGGTAAGGGTAAGGGTAAGGGTAAGGGTAAGGGTAAGGGTAAGGGTAAGGGTAAGGGTAAGGGTAAGCTTAAGGGTAAAAGCAAGGGTAAGGGTAAGGGTAAGGGTAAGGGTAAGGGTAAGGGTAAGGGTAAGGGTAAGGGTAAGGGTAAGGGTAAGGGTAAGGGTAAGGGTAAGGGTAAGGGTAAGGGTAAGGGTAAGCTTAAGGGTAAAAGCAAGGGTAAGGGTAAGGGTAAGGGTAAGGGTAAGGGTAAGGGTAAGGGTAAGCTTAAGGGTAAAAGCAAGGGTAAGGGTAAGGGTAAGGGTAAGGGTAAGGGTTAGGGTAAGGGTAAAGGTAAGGGTAAGCCTAAGGGTAAAAGCAAGGGTAAGGGTAAGGGTAAGGGTAAGGGTAAGGGTAAGGGTAAGGGTAAGGGTAAGGGTAAGGGTAAGGGTAAGGGTAAGGGTAAGGGTAAGGGTAAGGGTAAGGGTAAGGGTAAGGGTAAGAGTAAGGGTAAGGGTAAGGGTAAGCTTAAGGGTAAAAGCAAGGGTAAGGGTAAGGGTAAGGGTAAGGGTAAGCCTAAGGGTAAAAGCAAGGGTAAGGGTAAGGGTAAGGGTAAGGGTAAGGGTAAGCTTAAGGGTAAAAGCAAGGGTAAGGGTAAGGGTAAGGGTTAGGGTAAGGGTAAGGGTAAGGGTAAGGGTAAAGGTAAGGGTAAGCCTAAGGGTAAAAGCAAGGGTAAGGGTAAGGGTAAGGGTAAGGGTAAGTGTAAGGGTAAGCTTAAGGGTAAAAGCAAGGGTAAGGGTAAGGGTAAGGGTAAGGGTAAGGGTAAGGGTAAGGGTAAGGGTAAGGGTAAGGGTAAGGGTAAGGGTAAGGGTAAGCTTAAGGGTAAAAGCAAGGGTAAGGGTAAGGGTAAGGGTAAGGGTAAGGGTAAGGGTAAGGGTAAGGGTAAGGGTAAGGGTAAAGGTAAGGGTAAGGGTAAGGGTAAGGGTAAGGGTAAGGGTAAGGGTAAGGGTAAGCTTAAGGGTAAAAGCAAGGGTAAGGTTTAGGGTAAGGGTAAGGGTAAGGGTAAGGGTAAGGGTAAGCTTAAGGGTAAAAGCAAGGGTAAGGTTAAGGGTAAGGGTAAGGGTAAGGGTAAGGGTAAGGGTAAGCTTAAGGGTAAAAGCAAGGGTAAGGGTAAGGGTAAGGGTAAGGGTAAGGGTAAGGGTAAGGGTAAGGGTAAGGGTAAGGGTAAGGGTAAGGGTAAGGGTAAGGGTAAGGGTAAGGGTAGCTTAAGGGTAAAAGCAAGGGTAAGGGTAAGGGTAAGGGTAAGGGTTAGGGTAAGGGTAAAGGTAAGGGTGAGCCTAAGGGTAAAAGCAAGGGTAAAGGTAAGGGTAAGGGTAAGGGTAAGGGTAAGGGTAAGGGTAAGGGTAAGGGTAAGGGTAAGGGTAAGGGTAAGGGTAAGAGTAAGGGTAAGGGTAAGGGTAAGCTTAAGGGTAAAAGCAATGGTAAGGGTAAGGGTAAGGGTAAGGGTAAGCCTAAGGGTAAAAGCAAGGGTAAGGGTAAGGGTAAGGGTAAGGGTAAGGGTAAGCTTAAGGGTAAAAGCAAGGGTAAGGGTAAGGGTAAGGGTAAGGGTAAGGGTAAGGGTAAGGGTAAGGGTAAGGGTAAAGGTAAGGGTAAGCCTAAGGGTAAAAGCAAGGGTAAGGGTAAGGGTAAGGGTAAGGGTAAGGGTAAGCTTAAGGGTAAAAGCAAGGGTAAGGGTAAGGGTAAGGGTAAGGGTAAGGGTAAGGGTAAGGGTAAGGGTGAGGGTAAGGGTAAGGGTAAGGGTAAGCTTAAGGGTAAAAGCAAGGGTAAGGGTAAGGGTAAGGGTAAGGGTAAGGGTAAGGGTAAGGGTAAGGATAAGGGTAAGGGTAAGGGTAAGGGTAAGGGTAAGGGTAAGGGTAAGGGTAAGAGTAAGGGTAAGGGTAAGGGTAAGGGTAAGGGTAAGGGTAAGGGTAAGCTAAAGGGTAAAAGCAAGGGTAAAAGCAAGGGTAAGGGTTAGGGTAAGGGTAAGGGTAAGGGTAAGGGTAAGGGTAAGCTTAAGGGTAAAAGCAAGGGTAAGGGTAAGGGTAAGGGTAAGGGTAAGGGGAAGGGTAAGGGTAAGGGTAAGGGTAAGGGTAAAGGTAAGGGTAAGCCTAAGGGTAAAAGCAAGGGTAAGGGTAAGGGTAAGGGTAAGGGTAAGGGTAAGGGTAAGGGTAAGGGTAAGGGTAAGGGTAAGGGTAAGGGTAAATGTAAGGGAAAGCTTAAGGGTATAAGCAAGGGTAAGGGTAAGGGTGAGGGTAAGGGTAAGGGTAAGGGTAAGGGAAAGGGTAAGCTTAAGGGTAAAAGCAAGGGTAAGGGTAAGGGTAAGGGTAAGGGTAAGGGTAAGGGTAAGGGTAAGGGTAAGCTTAAGGGTAAAAGCAAGGTTAAGGGTAAGGGTAAGGGTAAGGGTAAGGGTAAGGGTAAGGGTAAGGGTAAGGGTGAAGGTAAGGGTAAGCCTAAGGGTAAAAGCAAGGGTAAGGGTAAGGGTAAGGGTAAGGGTAAGGGTAAGGGTAAGGGTAAGGGTAAGGGTAAGGGTAAGTGTAAGGGTAAGGTTAAGGGTAAAAGCAAGGGTAAGGGTAAGGGTAAGGGTAAGGGTAAGCCTAAGGGTAAAAGCAAGGGTAAGGGTAAGGGTAAGGGTAAGGGTAAGGGTAAGCTTAAGGGTAAAAGCAAGGGTAAGGGTAAGGGTAAGGGTAAGGGTAAGGGTAAGCTTAAGGGTAAAAGCAAGGGTAAGGGTAAGGGTAAGGGTAAGGGTAAGGGTAAGGGTAAGGGTAAAGGTAAGGGTAAGCCTAAGGGTAAAAGCAAGGGTAAGGGTAAGGGTAAGGTTAAGGGTAAGGGTAAGGGTAAGGGTAAGGGTAAGGGTAAGGGTAAGGGTAAGGGTAAGGGTAAGGGTAAGCTTAAGGGTAAAAGCAAGGGTAAGGGTAAGGGTAAGGGTAAGGGTAAGGGTAAGGGTAAGGGTAAGGGTAAGGGAAAGGGTAAGCTTAAGGGTAAAAGCAAGGGTAAGGGTAAGGGTAAGGGTAAGGGTAAGGGTAAGGGTAAGGGTAAGGGTAAGGGTAAGGGTAAGGGTAAGGGTAAGCTTAAGGGTAAAAGCAAGGGTAAGGGTAAGGGTAAGGGTAAGGGTAAGCTTAAGGGTAAAAGCAAGGGTAAGGGTAAGGGTAAGGGTAAGGGTAAGGGTAAGGGTAAGGGTAAGGGTAAAGGTAAGGGTAAGCCTAAGGGTAAAAGCAAGGGTAAGGGTAAGGGTAAGGGTAAAGGTAAGGGTAAGCTTAAGGGTAAAAGCAAGGGTAAGGGTAAGGGTAAGGGTAAGGGTAAGGGTAAGGGTAAGCTTAAGGGTAAAAGCAAGGGTAAGGGTAAGGGTGAGGGTAAGGGTAAGGGTAAGGGTAAGGGTAAGGGTAAGGGTAAGGGTAAGGGTAAGGGTAAAGGTAAGGGTAAGCCTAAGGGTAAAAGCAAGGGTAAGGGTAAGGGTAAGGGTAAGGGTAAGGGTAAGCTTAAGGGTAAAAGCAAGGGTAAGGGTAAGGGTAAGGGTAAGGGTAAGGGTAAGGGTAAGGGTAAGGGTAAGGGTAAGGGTAAGGGTAAGGGTAAGGGTAAGAGTAAGGGTAAGGGTAAGGGTAAGCTTAAGGGTAAAAGCAATGGTAAGGGTAAGGGTAAGGGTAAGGGTAAGCCTAAGGGTAAAAGCAAGGGTAAGGGTAAGGGTGAGGGTAAGGGTAAGGGTAAGCTTAAGGGTAAAAGCAAGGGTAAGGGTAAGGGTAAGGGGAAGGGTAAGGGTAAGGGTTAGCTTAAGGGTAAAAGCAAGGGTAAGGGTAAGGGTAAGGGTAAGGGTAAGGGTAAGGGTAAGGGTAAGGGTAAGGGTAAGGGTAAGGGTAAGGGTAAAGGTAAGGGTAAGCCTAAGGGTAAAAGCAAGGGTAAGGGTAAGGGTAAGGGTAAGGGTAAGGGTAAGGGTAAGGGTAAGGGTAAGGGTAAGGGTAAAGGTAAGGGTAAGCCTAAGGGTAAAAGCAAGGGTAAGGGTAAGGGTAAGGGTAAGGGTAAGGGTAAGCTTAAGGGTAAGGGTGAGGGTAAGGGTAAGGGTAAGGGTAAGGGTAAGGGTAAGGGTAAGGGTAAGGGTAAGGGTAAGGGTAAGGGTAAGGGTAAGGGTAAGGGTAAGGGTAAGGGTAAGGGTAAGGGTAAGGGTAAGGGTAAGGGTAAGGGTAAGGGTAAGGGTAAGGGTAAGGGTAAGCTAAAGGGTAAATGCAAGGGTAAGGGTTAGGGTAAGGGTAAGGGTAAGGGTAAGGGTAAGGGTAAGCTTAAGGGTAAAAGCAAGGGTAAGGGTAAGGGTAAGGGTAAGGGTAAGGGTAAGGGTAAGGGTAAGGGTAAGGGTAAGGGTAAGGGTAAAGGTAAGGGTAAGCCTAAGGGTAAAAGCAAGGGTAAGGGTTAGGGTAAGGGTAAGGGTAAGGGTAAGGGTAAGGGTAAGGGTAAGCTTAAGGGTAAAAGCAAGGGTAAGGGTAAGGGTAAGGGTAAGGGTTAGGGTAAGGGTAAGGGTAAGGGTAAGGGTAAGGGTAAGGGTAAGGGTAAGGGTAAGGGTAAGGGTAAGGGTAAGGGTAAGCTTAAGGGTATAAGCAAGGGTAAGGGTAAGGGTGAGGGTAAGGGTAAGGGTAAGGGTAAGGGTAAGGGTAAGCTTAAGGGTAAAAGCAAGGGTAAGGGTAAGGGTAAGGGTAAGGGTAAGGGTAAGGGTAAGGGTAAGGGTAAGCTTAAGGGTAAAAGCAAGGGTAAGGGTAAGGGTAAGGGTAAGGGTAAGGGTAAGGGTAAGGGTAAGGGTAAGGGTAAGGGTAAGGGTAAGGGTAAGGGTAAGGGTAAAGGTAAGGGTAAGCCTAAGGGTAAAAGCAAGGGTAAGGGTAAGGGTAAGGGTAAGGGTAAGGGTAAGGGTAAGGGTAAGGGTAAGGGTAAGGGTAAGTGTAAGGGTAAGCTTAAGGGTAAAAGCAAGGGTAAGGGTAAGGGTAAGGGTAAGGGTAAGCCTAAGGGTAAAAGCAAGGGTAAGGGTAAGGGTAAGGGTAAGGGTAAGGGTAAGGGTAAGCTTAAGGGTAAAAGCAAGGGTAAGGGTTAGGGTAAGGGTAAGGGTAAGGGTAAGGGTAAGCTTAAGGGTAAAAGCAAGGGTAAGGGTAAGGGTAAGGGTAAGGGTAAGGGTAAGGGTAAAGGTAAGGGTAAGCCTAAGGGTTAAAGCAAGGGTAAGGGTAAGGGTAAGGGTAAGGGTAAGGGTAAGGGTAAGGGTAAGGATAAGGGTAAGGGTAAGGGTAAGGGTAAGGGTAAGGGTAAGGGTAAGCTTAAGGGTAAAAGCAAGGGTAAGGGTAAGGGTAAGGGTAAGGGTAAGGGTAAGGGAAAGGGTAAGCTTAAGAGTAAAAGCAAGGGTAAGGGTAAGGGTAAGGGTAAGGGTAAGGGTAAGGGTAAGGGTAAGGGTAAGGGTAAGGGTAAGGGTAAGGGTAAGGGTAAGGGTAAGGGTAAGGGTAAGCTTAAGGGTAAAAGCAAGGGTAAGGGTAAGGGTAAGGGTAAGGGTAAGCTTAAGGGTAAAAGCAAGGGTAAGGGTAAGGGTAAGGGTAAGGGTAAGGGTAAGGGTAAGGGTAAGGGTAAGGGTAAAGGTAAGGGTAAGCCTAAGGGTAAAAGCAAGGGTAAGGGTAAGGGTAAGGGTAAGGGTAAGGGTAAGGGTAAGGGTAAGGGTAAGGGTAAGGGTAAGGGTAAGGGTAAGGGTAAGGGTAAGGGTAAGGGTAAGGGTAAGGGTAAGGGTAAGCTTAAGGGTAAAAGCAAGGGTGAGGGTAAGGGTAAGGGTAAGGGTAAGGGTAAGGGTAAGGGTAAGGGTAAGGGTAAGGGTAAGGGTAAGGGTAAGGGTAAGCCTAAGGGTGAAAGCAAGGGTAAGGGTAAGGGTAAGGGTAAGGGTAAGGGTAAGCTTAAGGGTAAAAGCAAGGGTAAGGGTAAGGGTAAGGGTAAGGGTAAGGGTAAGGGTAAGGGTAAGGGTAAGGGTAAGCTTAAGGGTAAAAGCAAGGGTAAGGGTAAGTGTAAGGGTAAGGGTAAGGGTGAGGGTAAATGTAAGGGTAAGCCTAAGGGTAAAAGCAAGTGTATGGGTAAGGGTAAGGGTAAGGGTAAGGGTAAGGGTAAGGGTAAGGGTAAGGGTAAGGGTAAGGGTAAGGGTAAGGATAAGGGTAAGGGTAAGGGTAAGGGTAAGGGTAAGGGTAAGGGTAAGCTTAAGGGTAAAAGCAAGGGTAAGGGTAAGGGTAAGGGTAAGGGTAAGGGTAAGGGTAAGGGTAAGGGTAAGGGTAAGGGTAAGGGTAAGGGTAAGGGTAAGGGTAAGGGTAAGCTTAAGGGTAAAAGCAAGGGTAAGGGTAAGGGTAAGGGTAAGGGTAAGGGTAAGGGTAAGGGTAAGGGTAAGGGTAAGGGTAAGGGTAAGGGTAAGGGTAAGGGTAAGGGTAAGGGTAAGGGTAAGGGTAAGGGTAAGGGTAAGGGTAAGCTTAAGGGTAAAAGCAAGGGTAAGGGTAAGGGTAAGGGTAAGGGTAAGGGTAAGGGTAAGGGTAAGGGTAAGGGTAAGGGTAAGGGTAAGGGTAAGGGTAAGCTTAAGGGTAAAAGCAAGGGTAAGGGTAAGGGTAAGGGTAAGGGTAAGGGTAAGGGTAAGGGTAAGCCTAAGGGTAAAAGCAAGGGTAAGGGTAAGGGTAAAAGCAAGGGTAAGGGTAAGGGTAAGGGTAAGGGTAAGGGTAAGGGTAAGGGTAAGGGTAAGGGTAAGGGTAAGGGTAAGCTTAAGGGTAAAAGCAAGGGTAAGGGTAAGGGTAAGGGTAAGGGTAAGGGTAAGTGTAAGCTTAAGGGTAAAAGCAAGGGTAAGGGTAAGGGTAAGGGTAAAGGTAAGGGTAAGCCTTAGGGTAAAAGCAAGGGTAAGGGTAAGGGTAAGGGTAAGGGTAAGGGTAAGGGTAAGGGTAAGGGTAAGCTTAAGGGTAAAAGCAAGGGTAAGGGTAAGGGTAAGGGTAAGGGTAAGGGTAAGGGTGAGGGTAAGGGTAAGGGTAAGCTTAAGGGTAAAAGCAAGGGTAAGGGTAAGGGTAAGGGTATGGGTAAGGGTAAGGGTAAGGGTAAGGGTAAGGGTAAGGGTAAGGGTAAGGGTAAGCTTAAGGGTAAAAGCAAGGGTAAGGGTTAGGGTAAGGGTAAGGGTAAGGGTAAGGGTAAGGGTAAGCTTGTGGGTAAAAGCAAGGGTAAGGGTAAGGGTAAGGGTAAGGGTAAAGGTAAGGGTAAGCCTAAGGGTAAAAGCAAGGGTAAGGGTAAGGGTAAGGGTAAGGGTAAGGGTAAGGGTAAGGGTAAGGGTAAAGGTAAGGGTAAGCCTAAGGGTAAAAGCAAGGGTAAGGGTAAGGGTAAGGGTAAGGGTAAGGGTAAGGGTAAGGGTAAGGGTAAGGGTAAGGGTAAGGGTAAGGGTAAGGGTAAGGGTAAGGGTAAGGGTAAGGGTAAGGGTAAGGGTAAGGGTAAGCTTAAGGGTAAAAGCAAGGGTGACGGTAAGGGTAAGGGTAAGGGTAAGGGTAAGGGTAAGGGTAAGGGTAAGGGTAAAGGTAAGGGTAAGGGTAAGGGTAAGGGTAAGGGTAAGCCTAAGGGTGAAAGCAAGGGTAAGGGTAAGGGTAAGGGTAAGGGTAAGGGTAAGCTTAAGGGTAAAAGCAAGGGTAAGGGTAAGGGTAAGGGTAAGGCTAAGGGTAAGGGTAAGGGTAAGGGTAAGGGAAGGGTAAGCTTAAGGGTAAAAGCAAGGGTAAGGGTAAGGGTAAGGGTCAGGGTAAGGGTGAGGGTAAATGTAAGGGTAAGCCTAAGGGTAAAAGCAAGGGTATGGGTAAGGGTAAGGGTAAGGGTAAGGGTAAGGGTAAGGGTAAGGGTAAGGGTAAGGGTAAGGGTAAGGGTAAGGGTAAGGGTTAGGGTAAGGGTAAGGGTAAGCTTAAGGGTAAAAGCAAGGGTAAGGGTAAGGGTAAGGGTAAGGGTAAGGGTAAGGGTAAGGGTAAGGGTAAGGGTAAGGGTAAGGGTAAGGGTAAGGGTAAGCTTAAGGGTAAAAGCAAGGGTAAGGGTAAGGGTAAGGGTAAGGGTAAGGGTAAGGGTAAGGGTAAGGGTAAGGGTAAGGGTAAGGGTAAGGGTAAGGGTAAGGGTAAGGGAAAGGGTAAGGGTAAGGGTAAGGGTAAGCTTAAGGGTAAAAGCAAGGGTAAGGGTAAGGGTAAGGGTAAGGGTAAGGGTAAGGGTAAGGGTAAGGGTAAGGGTAAGGGTAAGCTTAAGGGTAAAAGCAAGGGTAAGGGTAAGGGTAAGGGTAAGGGTAAGGGTAAGGGTAAGCCTAAGGGTAAAAGCAAGGGTAAGGGTAAGGGTAAAAGCAAGGGTAAGGGTAAGGGTAAGGGTAAGGGTAAGGGTAAGGGTAAGGGTAAGGGTAAGGGTAAGGGTAAGGGTAAGGGTAAGCTTAAGGGTAAAAGCAAGGGTAAGGGTAAGGGTAAGGGTAAGGGTAAGGGTAAGTGTAAGCTTAAGGGTAAAAGCAAGGGTAAGGGTAAGGGTAAGGGTAAAGGTAAGGGTAAGCCTTAGGGTAAAAGCAAGGGTAAGGGTAAGGGTAAGGGTAAGGGTAAGGGTAAGGGTAAGGGTAAGGGTAAGGGTAAGGGTAAGGGTAAGGGTAAGGGTAAGGGTAAGGGTAAGCTTAAGGGTAAAAGCAAGGGTAAGGGTAAGGGTAAGGGTAAGGGTAAGGGTAAGGGTAAGGGTAAGGGTAAGGGTAAGGGTAAGCTTAAGGGTAAAAGCAAGGGTAAGGGTAAGGGTAAGGGTAAGGGTAAGGGTAAGGGTAAGGGTAAGGGTAAGGGTAAGGGTAAGGGTAAGGGTAAGCTTAAGGGTAAAAGCAAGGGTAAGGGTTAGGGTAAGGGTAAGGGTAAGGGTAAGGGTAAGCTTGAGGGTAAAAGCAAGGGTAAGGGTAAGGGTAAGGGTAAGGGTAAAGGTAAGGGTAAGCCTAAGGGTAAAAGCAAGGGTAAGGGTAAGGGTAAGGGTAAGGGTAAGGGTAAGGGTAAGGGTAAGGGTAAGGGTAAGGGTAAGGGTAAGGGTAAGGGTAAGGGTAAGGGTAAGCTTAAGGGTATAAGCAAGGGTAAGGGTAAGGGTAAGGGTGAGGGTAAGGGTAAGGGTAAGGGTAAGCTTAAGGGTAAAAGCAAGGGTAAGGGTAAGGGTAAGGGTAAGGGTAAGGGTAAGGGTAAGGGTAAGCTTAAGGGTAAAAGCAAGGGTAAGGGTAAGGGTAAGGGTAAGGGTAAGGGTAAGGGTAAGGGTAAGGGTAAGGGTAAGGGTAAGGGTAAGGGTAAGGGTAAGGGTAAGGGTAAGGGTAAGGGTAAGGGTAAGGGTAAGGGTAAAGGTTAGGGTAAGCCTAAGGGTAAAAGCAAGGGTAAGGGTAAAGGTAAGGGTAAGGGTAAGGGTAAGGTAAGGGTAAGGGTAAGGGTAAGGGTAAGGGTAAGGGTAAGGGTAAGGGTAAGCTTAAGGGTAAAAGCAAGGGTAAGGGTAAGGGTAAGGGTAAGGGTAAGCCTAAGGGTAAAACAAGGGTAAGGGTAAGGGTAAGGGTAAGGGTAAGGGTAAGCTTAAGGGTAAAAGCAAGGGTAAGGGTAAGGGTAAGGGTGGGGGTAAGGGTAAACTTAAGGGTTAAAGCAAGGGTAAGGGTAAGGGTAAGGGTAAGGGTAAGGGTAAGGGTAAAGGTAAGGGTAAGCCTAAGGGTAAAAGCAAGGGTAAGGGTAAGGGTAAGGGTAAGGGTAAGGGTAAGGGTAAGGGTAAGGGTAAGGGTAAGGGTAAGGGTAAGGGTAAGGGTAAGGGTAAGGGTAAGGGTAAGGGTAAGCTTAAGGGTAAAAGCAAGGGTAAGGGTGAGGGTAAGGGTAAGGGTAAGGGTAAGGGTAAGGGTAAGGGTAAGGGTAAGGGTAAGGGTAAGGGTAAGGGTAAGGGTAAGCTTAAGGGTAAAAGCAAGGGTAAGGGTAAGGGTAAGGGTAAGGGTAAGGGTAAGGGTAAGGGTAAGGGTAAGGGTAAGGGTAAGGGTAAGGGTAAGGGTAAGGGTAAGGGTAAGGGTAAGCCTAAGGGTAAAAGCAAGGGTAAGGGTAAGGTTTAGGGTAAGGGTAAGGGTAAGGGTAAGGGTAAGGGTAAGGGTAAGGGTAAGGGTAAGGGTAAGTGTAAGGGTAAGGGTAAGGGTAAGCTTAAGGGTAAAAGCAAGGGCAAGGGTAAGGGTAAGGGTAAGGGTAAGGGTAAGGGTAAGGGTAAGGGTAAGGGTAAGGGTAAGGGTAAGGGTAAGCTTAAGGGTAAGGGTAAGGGTAAGGGTAAGGGTAAAGGTAAGGGTAAGCCTAAGGGTAAAAGCAAGGGTAAGGGTGAGGGTTAGGGTAAGGGTAAGGGTAAGGGTAAGGGTAAGGGTAAGGGTAAGCTTAAGGGTAAGGGTAAGGGTAAGGGTAAGGGTAAGCCTAAGGGTAAAAGCAAGGGTAAGGGTTAGGGTAAGGGTAAGGGTAAGGGTAAGCTTAAGGGTAAAAGCAAGGGTAAGGGTAAGGGTAAGGGTAAGGGTAAGGGTAAGGGTAAGCTTAAGGGTAAAAGCAAGGGTAAGGGTAAGGGTAAGGGTAAGGGTAAGGGTAAGGGTAAAGGTAAGGGTAAGCCTAAGGGTAAAAGCAAGGGTAAGGGTAAGGGTAAGGGTAAGGGTAAGGGTAAGGGTAAGGGTAAGGGTAAGGGTAAGGGTAAGGGTAAGGGTAAGGGTAAGGGTGAGCTTAAGGGTAAAAGCAAGGGTAAGGGTAAGGGTAAGGGTAAGGGTAAGGGTAAGGGTAAGGGTAAGGGTAAGGGTAAGGGTAAGGGTAAGGGTAAGGGTAAGGGTAAGGGTAAGCTTAAGGGTAAAAGCAAGGGTGAGGGTAAGGGTAAGGGTAAGGGTAAGGGTAAGGGTAAGGGTAAAGGTAAGGGTAAGCCTAAGGGTAAAAGCAAGGGTAAGGGTAAGGGTAAGGGTAAGGGTAAGGGTAAGGGTAAGCTTAAGGGTAAAAGCAAGGGTAAGGGTAAGGGTAAGGGTAAGGGTAAGGGTAAGGGTAAGGGTAAGGGTAAGGGTAAGGGTAAGGGTAAGGGTAAGGGTAAGGGTAAGCTTAAGGGTAAGGATAAGGGTAAGGGTAAAAGCAAGGGTAAGGGTAAGGGTAAGGGTAAGGGTAAGGGTAAGCTTAAGGGTAAAAGCAAGGGTAAGGGTAAGGGTAAGGGTAAGGGTAAGGGTAAGGGTAAGGGTAAGGGTAAGGGTAAGGGTAAGGGTAAGCTTAAGGGTAAGGGTAAGGGTAAGGGTAAGGGTAAGCTTAAGGGTAAAAGCAAGGGTAAGGGTAAGGGTAAGGGTAAGGGTAAGGGTAAGGGTAAGGGTAAGGGTAAGGGTAAGGGTAAGCTTAAGGGTAAAAGCAAGGGTAAGGGTAAGGGTAAGGGTAAGGGTAAGGGTAAGGGTAAGGGTAAGGGTAAGGGTAAGGGTAAGCTTAAGGGTAAAAGCAAGGGTAAGGGTAAGGGTAAGGTTAAGGGTAAGGGTAAGGGTAAGGGTAAGGGTAAAGGTAAGGGTAAGCCTAAGGGTAAAAGCAAGGGTAAGGGTAAGGGTAAGGGTAAGGGTAAGGGTAAGGGTAAGAGTAAGGGTAAGGGTAAGGGTAAGGGTAAGCTTAAGGGTAAAAGCAAGGGTAAGGGTAAGGGTAAGGGTAAGGGTAAGCCTAAGGGTAAAAGCAAGGGTAAGGGTAAGGGTAAGGGTAAGGGTAAGGGTAAGCTTAAGGGTAAAAGCAAGGGTAAGGGTAAGGGTGAGGGTAAGGGTAAGGGTAAGGGTAAGGGTAAGCTTAAGGGTAAAAGCAAGGGTGAGGGTAAGGGTAAGGGTAAGGGTAAAGATAAGGGTAAGGGTAAGGGTAAGCTTAAGGGTAAAAGCAAGGGTAAGGGTAAGGGTAAGGGTAAGGGTAAGGGTAAGGGTAAGGGTAAGGGTAAGGGTAAGGGTAAGGGTAAGGGTAAGGGTAAAGGTAAGGGTAAGGGTAAGGGTAAGGGTAAGGGTAAGGGTAAGGGTAAGGGTAAGGGAAGGGTAAGGGTAAGGGTAAGGGTAAGGGTAAGGGTAAGGGTAAGGGTAAGGGTAAGGGTTAGCTTAAGGGTAAAAGCAAGGGTAAGGGTAAGGGTAAGTGTAAGGGTAAGCCTAAGGGTAAAAGCAAGGGTAAGGGTAAGGGTAAGGGTAAGGGTAAGGGTAAGCTTAAAGGTAAAAGCAAGGGTAAGGGTAAGGGTAAGGGAAAGGGTAAGGGTAAGGGTAAGCTTAAGGGTAAAAGCAAGGGTAAGGGTAAGGGTAAGGGTAAGGGTAAGGGTAAGGGTAAGGGTAAGGGTAAGGGTAAGGGTAAGGGTAAGGGTAAAGGTAAGGGTAAGCCTAAGGGTAAAAGCAAGGGTGGGGGTAAGGGTAAGGGTAAGGGTAAGGGTAAGGGTAAGGGTAAGGGTAAGGGTAAGGGTAAGGGTAAGGGTAAGGGTAAGGGTAAGGGTAAGGGTAAGGGTAAGGGTAAGGGTAAGCTTAAGGGTAAAAGCAAGGGTAAGGGTAAGGGTAAGGGTAAGGGTAAGGGTAAGGGTAAGGGTAAGGGTAAGGGTAAAGGTAAGGGTAAGCCTAAGGGTAAAAGCAAGGGTAAGGGTAAGGGTAAGGGTAAGGGTAAGGGTAAGGGTAAGGGTAAGGGTAAGGGTAAGGGTAAGGGTAAGGGTAAGGGTAAGGGTAAGGGTAAGGGTAAGGGTAAGGGTAAGGGTAAGGGCAAGCTTAAGGGTAAAAGCAAGGGTAAGGGTAAGGGTAAGGGTAAGGGTAAGGGTAAGCTTAAGGGTAAAAGCAAGGGTAAGGGTAAGGGTAAGGGTAAGGGTAAGGGTAAGGGTAAGGGTAAGCTTTAGGGTAAAAGCAAGGGTAAGGGTAAGGGTAAGGGTAAGGGTAAGGGTAAGGGTAAGGGTAAGCTTAAGGGTAAAAGCAAGGGTAAGGGTAAGTGTAAGGGTAAGGGTAAGGGTAAGGGTAAGGGTAAGGGTAAGGGTAAGGGTAAGGGTAAGGGTAAGGGTAAGGGTAAGGGTAAGGGTAAGGGTAAGGGTAAGGGTAAGGGTAAGGGTAAAGGTAAGGGTAAGCCTAAGGGTAAATGCAAGGGTAAGGGTAAGGGTAAGGGTAAGGGTAAGTGTAAGGGTAAGGGGTAAGGGTAAGGGTAAGGGTAAGGGTAAGCTTAAGGGTAAAAGCAAGGGTAAGGGTAAGGGTAAGGGTAAGAGTAAGGGTAAGGGTAAGGGTAAGGTTAAGTTTAAGCTTAAGGGTAAGGAAAAGGGTAAGGGTAAGGGTAAGCTTAAGGGTAAAAGCAAGGGTAAGGGGTAAGGGTAAGGGTAAGGGTAAGGGTAAGCTTAAGGGTAAAAGCAAGGGTAAGGGTAAGAGGTAAGGGTAAGGGTAAGGGTAAGGGTAAGGGTAAGGGTAAGCTTAAGGGTAAAAGCAAGGGTAAGGGTAAGGGTAAGGGTAAGGGTAAAGGTAAGGGTAAGCCTAAGGGTAAAAGCAAGGGTAAGGGTAAGGTTAAGGGTAAAGGTAAGGGTAAGGGTAAGGGTAAGGGTAAGCCTAAGGGTAAAAGCAAGGGTAAGGGTAAGGATAAGGGTAAGGGTAAGGGTAAGGGTAAGGGTAAGCTTAAGGGTAAAAGCAAGGGTAAGGGTAAGGGTAAGGGTAAGGCTTTCCCTTACCCTTACCCTTACCCTTGCTTGTACCCTTAAGCTTACCCTTACCCTTACCCTTACCCTCACCCTTACCCTTACCCTTACCCTTACCCTTACCCTTTTCCTTACCCTTACCCTTACCCTTACCCTTACCTTTACCCTTACCCTTACCCTTACCCTTGCTTTTACCCTTAGGCTTACCCTTACCTTTACCCTTACCCTTACCCTTACCCTTACCCTTGCTTTTACCCTTAAGCTTACCCTTACCCTTACCCTTACCCTTACCCTTACCCTTACCCTTACCCTTGCTTTTACCCTTAAGCTTACCCTTACCCTTACCCTTACTCTTACCCTTACCCTTGCTTTTACCCTTAAGCTTACCCTTACCCTTACCCTTTTCCTTACCCTTAAGCTTAAACTTAACCTTACCCTTACCCTTACCCTTACTCTTACCCTTACCCTTACCCTTACCCTTGCTTTTACCCTTAAGCTTACCCTTACCCTTACCCTTACCCTTACCCTTACCCTTACACTTACCCTTACCCTTACCCTTACCCTTACCCTTGCATTTACCCTTAGGCTTACCCTTACCTTTACCCTTACCCTTACCCTTACCCTTACCCTTACCCTTACCCTTACCCTTACCCTTACCCTTACCCTTACCCTTACCCTTACCCTTACCCTTACCCTTACCCTTACCCTTACCCTTACACTTACCCTTACCCTTGCTTTTACCCTTAAGCTTACCCTTACCCTTACCCTTACCCTTACCCTTACCCTTACCCTTGCTTTTACCCTAAAGCTTACCCTTACCCTTACCCTTACCCTTACCCTTACCCTTACCCTTACCCTTACCCTTACCCTTACCCTTACCCTTGCTTTTACCCTTAAGCTTACCCTTACCCTTACCCTTACCCTTACCCTTACCCTTGCTTTTACCCTTAAGCTTGCCCTTACCCTTACCCTTACCCTTACCCTTACCCTTACCCTTACCCTTACCCTTACCCTTACCCTTACCCTTACCCTTACCCTTACCCTTACCCTTACCCTTACCCTTACCCTTACCCTTACCCTTACCCTTACCCTTACCCTTGCTTTTACCCTTAGGCTTACCCTTACCTTTACCCTTACCCTTACCCTTACCCTTACCCTTACCCTTACCCTTACCCTTGCTTTTACCCTTAAGCTTACCCTTACCCTTACCCTTACCCTTACCCTTACCCTTACCCTTACCCTTACCCTTACCCTTACCCTTACCCTTACCCTTACCCTTACCCTTACCCTTACCCTTACCCTTACCCCCACCCTTGCTTTTACCCTTAAAAGCAAGGGCAAGGGTAAGGGTAAGGGTAAGGGTAAGGGTAAGGGTAAGGGTAAGGGTAAGGGTAAGCTTAAGGGTAAGGGTAAGGGTAAGGGTAAGGGTAAAGGTAAGGGTAAGTCTAAGGGTAAAAGCAAGGGTAAGGGTAAGGGTTAGGGTAAGGGTAAGGGTAAGGGTAAGGGTAAGGGTAAGGGTATGCTTAAGGGTAAGGGTAAGGGTAAGGGTAAGCCTAAGGGTAAAAGCAAGGGTAAGGGTTAGGGTAAGGGTAAGGGTAAGGGTAAGCTTAAGGGTAAGGGTAAGGGTAAGGGTAAGGGTAAGGGTAAGGGTAAGGGTAAGGGTAAGGGTAAGCTTAAGGGTAAAAGCAAGGGTAAGGGTAAGGGTAAGGGTAAGGGTAAGGGTAAGGGTAAGGGTAAGGGTAAGGGTAAGGGTAAGGGTAAGGGTAAGGGTAAGGGTAAGGGTAAGGGTAAGGGTAAGGGTAAGGGTAAGGGTAAGGGTAAGGGTAAGCTTAAGGGTAAAAGCAAGGGTAAGGGTAAGGGTAAGGGTAAGGGTAAGGGTAAGGGTAAGGGTAAGGGTAAGGGTAAGGGTAAGCTTAAGGGTAAAAGCAAGGGTAAGGGTAAGGGTAAGGGTAAGGGTAAGGGTAAGCCTAAGGGTAAAAGCAAGGGTAAGGGTAAGGGTAAAAGCAAGGGTAAGGGTAAGGGTAAGGGTAAGGGTAAGGGTAAGGGTAAGGGTAAGGGTAAGGGTAAGGGTAAGGGTAAGGGTAAGCTTAAGGGTAAAAGCAAGGGTAAGGGTAAGGGTAAGGGTAAGGGTAAGGGTAAGTGTAAGCTTAAGGGTAAAAGCAAGGGTAAGGGTAAGGGTAAGGGTAAAGGTAAGGGTAAGCCTTAGGGTCAAAGCAAGGGTAAGGGTAAGGGTAAGGGTAAGGGTAAGGGTAAGGGTAAGGGTAAGGGTAAGGGTAAGCTTAAGGGTAAAAGCAAGGGTAAGGGTAAGGGTAAGGGTAAGGGTAAGGGTAAGGGTAAGGGTAAGGGTAAGGGTAAGGGTAAGCTTAAGGGTAAAAGCAAGGGTAAGGGTAAGGGTAAGGGTAAGGGTAAGGGTAAGGGTAAGGGTAAGGGTAAGGGTAAGGGTAAGGGTAAGGGTAAGGGTAAGGGTAAGGGTAAGGGTAAGGGTAAGCTTAAGGGTAAAAGCAAGGGTAAGGGTTAGGGTAAGGGTAAGGGTAAGGGTAAGGGTAAGCTTGAGGGTAAAAGCAAGGGTAAGGGTAAGGGTAAGGGTAAGGGTAAGGGTAAAGGTAAGGGTAAGCCTAAGGGTAAAAGCAAGGGTAAGGGTAAGGGTAAGGGTAAGGGTAAGGGTAAGGGTAAGGGTAAGGGTAAGGGTAAGGGTAAGGGCAAGGGTAAGGGTAAGCTTAAGGGTATAAGCAAGGGTAAGGGTAAGGGTAAGGGTGAGGGTAAGGGTAAGGGTAAGGGTAAGCTTAAGGGTAAAAGCAAGGGTAAGGGTAAGGGTAAGGGTAAGGGTAAGGGTAAGGGTAAGGGTAAGCTTAAGGGTAAAAGCAAGGGTAAGGGTAAGGGTAAGGGTAAGGGTAAGGGTAAGGGTAAGGGTAAGGGTAAGGGTAAGGGTAAGGGTAAGGGTAAGGGTAAGGGTAAAGGTTAGGGTAAGCCTAAGGGTAAAAGCAAGGGTAAGGGTAAAGGTAAGGGTAAGGGTAAGGGTAAGGTAAGGGTAAGGGTAAGGGTAAGGGTAAGGGTAAGGGTAAGCTTAAGGGTAAAAGCAAGGGTAAGGGTAAGGGTAAGGGTAAGGGTAAGCCTAAGGGTAAAACAAGGGTAAGGGTAAGGGTAAGGGTAAGGGTAAGGGTAAGCTTAAGGGTAAAAGCAAGGGTAAGGGTAAGGGTAAGGGTGGGGGTAAGGGTAAACTTAAGGGTTAAAGCAAGGGTAAGGGTAAGGGTAAGGGTAAGGGTAAGGGTAAGGGTAAAGGTAAGGGTAAGCCTAAGGGTAAAAGCAAGGGTAAGGGTAAGGGTAAGGGTAAGGGTAAGGGTAAGGGTAAGGGTAAGGGTAAGGGTAAGGGTAAGGGTAAGGGTAAGGGTAAGGGTAAGGGTAAGGGTAAGGGTAAGCTTAAGGGTAAAAGCAAGGGTAAGGGTAAGGGTAAGGTTAAGGGTAAGGGTAAGGGTAAGGGTAAGGGTAAGGGTAAGGGTAAGCTTAAGGGTAAAAGCAAGGGTAAGGGTAAGGGTAAGGGTGAGGGTAAGGGTAAGGGTAAGGGTAAGGGTAAGCTTAAGAGTAAAAGCAAGGGTAAGGGTAAGGGTAAGGGTAAGGGTAAGGGTAAGGGTAAGGGTAAGGGTAAGCTTGAGGGTAAAAGCAAGGGTAAGGGTAAGGGTAAGGGTAAGGGTAAGGGTAAGGGTAAGGGTAAGGGTAAGGGTAAGGGTAAGGGTAAAGGTAAGGGTAAGCCTAAGGGTAAAAGCAAGGGTAAGGGTAAGGTTTAGGGTAAGGGTAAGGGTAAGGGTAAGGGTAAGGGTAAGGGTAAGGGTAAGGGTAAGTGTAAGGGTAAGGGTAAGGGTAAGCTTAAGGGTAAAAGCAAGGGCAAGGGTAAGGGTAAGGGTAAGGGTAAGGGTAAGGGTAAGGGTAAGGGTAAGGGTAAGGGTAAGCTTAAGGGTAAGGGTAAGGGTAAGGGTAAGGGTAAAGGTAAGGGTAAGCCTAAGGGTAAAAGCAAGGGTAAGGGTGAGGGTTAGGGTAAGGGTAAGGGTAAGGGTAAGGGTAAGGGTAAGGGTAAGCTTAAGGGTAAGGGTAAGGGTAAGGGTAAGGGTAAGCCTAAGGGTAAAAGCAAGGGTAAGGGTTAGGGTAAGGGTAAGGGTAAGGGTAAGTTTAAGGGTAAAAGCAAGGGTAAGGGTAAGGGTAAGGGTAAGGGTAAGGGTAAGGGTAAGCTTAAGGGTAAAAGCAAGGGTAAGGGTAAGGGTAAGGGTAAGGGTAAGGGTAAGGGTAAAGGTAAGGGTAAGCCTAAGGGTAAAAGCAAGGGTAAGGGTAAGGGTAAGGGTAAGGGTAAGGGTAAGGGTAAGGGTAAGGGTAAGGGTAAGGGTGAGCTTAAGGGTAAAAGCAAGGGTAAGGGTAAGGGTAAGGGTAAGGGTAAGGGTAAGGGTAAGGGTAAGGGTAAGGGTAAGGGTAAGGGTAAGGGTAAGGGTAAGCTTAAGGGTAAAAGCAAGGGTGAGGGTAAGGGTAAGGGTAAGGGTAAGGGTAAGGGTAAGGGTAAGGGTAAGGGTAAGGGTAAGGGTAAGCTTAAGGGTAAAAGCAAGGGTAAGGGTGAGGGTAAGGGTAAGGGTAAGGGTAAGGGTAAGGGTAAGGGTAAGGGTAAAGGTAAGGGTAAGCCTAAGGGTAAAAGCAAGGGTAAGGGTAAGGGTAAGGGTAAGGGTAAGGGTAAGGGTAAGCTTAAGGGTAAAAGCAAGGGTAAGGGTAAGGGTAAGGGTAAGGTTAAGGGTAAGGGTAAGGGTAAGGGTAAGGGTAAGGGTAAGGGTAAGGGTAAGGGTAAGGGTAAGCTTAAGGGTAAGGATAAGGGTAAGGGTAAAAGCAAGGGTAAGGGTAAGGGTAAGGGTAAGGGTAAGGGTAAGCTTAAGGGTAAAAGCAAGGGTAAGGGTAAGGGTAAGGGTAAGGGTAAGGGTAAGGGTAAGGGTAAGGGTAAGGGTAAGCTTAAGGGTAAGGGTAAGGGTAAGGGTAAGGGTAAGCTTAAGGGTAAAAGCAAGGGTAAGGGTAAGGGTAAGGGTAAGGGTAAGGGTAAGGGTAAGGGTAAGGGTAAGGGTAAGGGTAAGGGTAAGCTTAAGGGTAAAAGCAAGGGTAAGGGTAAGGGTAAGGGTAAGGGTAAGGGTAAGGGTAAGGGTAAGGGTAAGGGTAAGGGTAAGCTTAAGGGTAAAAGCAAGGGTAAGGGTAAGGGTAAGGTTAAGGGTAAGGGTAAGGGTAAGGGTAAGGGTAAAGGTAAGGGTAAGCCTAAGGGTAAAAGCAAGGGTAAGGGTAAGGGTAAGGGTAAGGGTAAGGGTAAGGGTAAGAGTAAGGGTAAGGGTAAGGGTAAGGGTAAGCTTAAGGGTAAAAGCAAGGGTAAGGGTAAGGGTAAGGGTAAGGGTAAGCCTAAGGGTAAAAGCAAGGGTAAGGATAAGGGTAAGGGTAAGGGTAAGGGTAAGCTTAAGGGTAAAAGCAAGGGTAAGGGTAAGGGTAAGGGTAAGGGTAAGGGTAAGGGTAAGGGTAAGCTTAAGGGTAAAAGCAAGGGTGAGGGTAAGGGTAAGGGTAAGGGTAAAGATAAGGGTAAGGGTAAGGGTAAGCTTAAGGGTAAAAGCAAGGGTAAGGGTAAGGGTAAGGGTAAGGGTAAGGGTAAGGGTAAGGGTAAGGGTAAGGGTAAGGGTAAGGGTAAAGGTAAGGGTAAGGGTAAGGGTAAGGGTAAGGGTAAGGGTAAGGGTAAGGGTAAGGGTAAGGGTAAGGGTAAGGGTAAGGGTAAGGGTAAGGGTAAGGGTAAGGGTAAGGGTAAGCTTAAGGGTAAAAGCAAGGGTAAGGGTAAGGGTAAGGGTAAGGGTAAGCCTAAGGGTAAAAGCAAGGGTAAGGGTAAGGGTAAGGGTAAGGGTAAGGGTAAGCTTAAAGGTAAAAGCAAGGGTAAGGGTAAGGGTAAGGGAAAGGGTAAGGGTAAGGGTAAGCTTCAGGGTAAAAGCAAGGGTAAGGGTAAGGGTAAGGGTAAGGGTAAGGGTAAGGGTAAGGGTAAGGGTAAGGGTAAGGGTAAAGGTAAGGGTAAGCCTAAGGGTAAAAGCAAGGGTGGGGGTAAGGGTAAGGGTAAGGGTAAGGGTAAGGGTAAGGGTAAGGGTAAGGGTAAGGGTAAGGGTAAGGGTAAGGGTAAGGGTAAGGGTAAGGGTAAGCTTAAGGGTAAAAGCAAGGGTAAGGGTAAGGGTAAGGGTAAGGGTAAGGGTAAGGGTAAGGGTAAGGGTAAAGGTAAGGGTAAGCCTAAGGGTAAAAGCAAGGGTAAGGGTAAGGGTAAGGGTAAGGGTAAGGGTAAGGGTAAGGGTAAGGGTAAGGGTAAGGGTAAGGGTAAGGGTAAGGGTAAGGGTAAGGGTAAGGGCAAGCTTAAGGGTAAAAGCAAGGGTAAGGGTAAGGGTAAGGGTAAGGGTAAGGGTAAGCTTAAGGGTAAAAGCAAGGGTAAGGGTAAGGGTAAGGGTAAGGGTAAGGGTAAGGGTAAGGGTAAGGGTAAGGGTAAGGGTAAGCTTTAGGGTAAAAGCAAGGGTAAGGGTAAGGGTAAGGGTAAGGGTAAGGGTAAGGGTAAGCTTAAGGGTAAAAGCAAGGGTAAGGGTAAGTGTAAGGGTAAGGGTAAGGGTAAGGGTAAGGGTAAGGGTAAGGGTAAGGGTAAGGGTAAGGGTAAGGGTAAGGGTAAGGGTAAGGGTAAGGGTAAGGGTAAGGGTAAGGGTAAAGGTAAGGGTAAGCCTAAGGGTAAATGCAAGGGTAAGGGTAAGGGTAAGGGTAAGGGTAAGTGTAAGGGTAAGGGTAAGGGTAAGGGTAAGGGTAAGGGTAAGCTTAAGGGTAAAAGCAAGGGTAAGGGTAAGGGTAAGGGTAAGAGTAAGGGTAAGGGTAAGGGTAAGGTTAAGTTTAAGCTTAAGGGTAAGGAAAAGGGTAAGGGTAAGGGTAAGCTTAAGGGTAAAAGCAAGGGTAAGGGTAAGGGTAAGGGTAAGGGTAAGCTTAAGGGTAAAAGCAAGGGTAAGGGTAAGGGTAAGGGTAAGGGTAAGGGTAAGGGTAAGGGTAAGCTTAAGGGTAAAAGCAAGGGTAAGGGTAAGGGTAAGGGTAAGGGTAAAGGTAAGGGTAAGCCTAAGGGTAAAAGCAAGGGTAAGGGTAAGGGTAAGGGTAAAGGTAAGGGTAAGGGTAAGGGTAAGGGTAAGGGAAAGGGTAAGGGTAAGGGTAAGGGTAAGGGTAAGGGTGAGGGTATGGGTAAGGGTAAGGGTAAGCTTAAGGGTAAAAGCAAGGGTAAGGGTAAGGGTAAGGGAAAGCCTTACCCTTACCCTTACCCTTACCCTTGCTTTTACCCTTAAGCTTACCCTTACCCTTACCCTTACCCTTACCCTTATCCTTACCCTTACCCTTGCTTTTACCCTTAGGCTTACCCTTACCCTTACCCTTACCCTTACCCTTGCTTTTACCCTTAAGCTTACCCTTACCCTTACCCTTACCCTTACCCTTACCCTTACCCTTACCCTTACCCTTACCCTTACCCTTACCCTTACCCTTACCCTTACCCTTGCTTTTACCCTTAGGCTTACCCTTACCTTTACCCTTACCCTTACCCTTACCCTTACCCTTACCCTTACCCTTACCCTTGCTTTTACCCTTAAGCTTACCCTTACCCTTACCCTTACCCTTACCCTTACCCTTACCCTTACCCTTACCCTTACCCTTACCCTTACTTTTACCCTTAAGCTTACCCTTACCCTTACCCTTACCCTTACCCTTACCCTTACCCTTACCCTTACCCTTACCCTTACCCTTACCCTTGCTTTTACCCTTAAGCTTACCCTTACCCTTACCCTTACCCTTACCCTTACCCTTACCCTTACCCTTACCCTTACCCTTGCTTTTACCCTTAAACTTACCCTTACCCTTACCCTTACCCTTACCCTTACCCTTACCCTTACCCTTACCCTTGCTTTTACCCTTAAGCTTACCCTTACCCTTACCCTTACCCTTACCCTTACCCTTAAGCTTACCCTTACCCTTACCCTTACCCTTACCCTCACCCTTACCCTTACCCTTACCCTTACCCTTACCCTTACCCTTACCCTTACCCTTGCTTTTACCCTTAAGCTTACCCTTACCCTTACCCTTACCCTTACCCTTAAGCTTAACCTTACCCTTACCCTTACCCTTACCCTTACCCTTGCTTTTACCCTAAAGCTTACCCTTACCCTTACCCTTACCCTTACCCTTAAGCTTACCCTTACCCTTACCCTTACCCTTACCCTTACCCTTACCCTTACCCTTACCCTTACCCTTGCTTTTACCCTTAAGCTTACCCTTACCCTTACCCTTACCCTTACCCTTAAGCTTACCCTTACCCTTACCCTTACCCTTACCCTTACCCTTACCCTTACCCTTACCCTTGCTTTTACCCTTAAGCTTACCCTTACCCTTACCCTTACCCTTGCTTTTACCCTTGAGCTTACCCTTACCCTTACCCTTACCCTTACCCTTAAGCTTACCCTTACCCTTACCCTTACCCTTACCCTTACCCTTACCCTTACCCTTACCCTAACCCTTGCTTTTACCTTTAAGCTTACCCTTACCCTTACCCTTACCCTTACCCTTACCCTTACCCTTACCCTTACCCTTACCCTTACCCTAACCCTTACCCTTGCTTTTACCCTTAGGCTTACCCTTACCTTTACCCTTACCCTTACCCTTACCCTTACCCTTACCCTTACCCTTACCCTTACCCTTGCTTTTACCCTTAAGCTTACCCTTACCCTTACCCTTTCCCTTACCCTTACCCTTACCCTTGCTTTTTCCTTTAAGCTTACCCTTACCCTTACCCTTACCCTTACCCATACCCTTGCTTTTACCCTTAGGCATACCCTTACCCTTACCCTTACCCTTACCCTTGCTTTTACCCTTAAGCTTACCCTTACCCTTACCCTTACCCTTATCCTTACCCTTACCCTTACCCTTACCCTTACCCTCACCCTTACCCTTACCCTTACCTTTACCCTTACCCTTACCCTTACCCTTACCCTTACCCTTACCCTTACCCTTACCCTTACCCTTACCTTGCTTTTACCCTTAAGCTTACCCTTACCCTTACCCTTACCCTTACCCTTACCCTTACCCTTACCCTCACCCTTGCTTTTACCCTTAAGCATACCCTTACCCTTACCCTTACCCTTACCCTTATCCTTGCTTTTACCCTTAAGCTTACCCTTACCCTTACCCTTACCCTTACCCTTACCCTTGCTTTTACCCTTAGGCTTACCCTTACCCTTACCCTTGCTTTTACCCTTAAGCTCACCCTTACCCTTACCCTTACCCTTACTCTTACCCTTACCCTTACCCTTACCCTTACCCTTACCCTTACCCTTGCTTTTACCCTTAGGCTTACCCTTACCTTTACCCTTACCCTTACCCTTACCCTTACCCTTACCCTAACCCTTACCCTTACCCTTACCCTTACCCTTACCCTTACCCTTACCCTTGCTTTTACCCTTAAGCTTACCCTTACCCTTACCCTTACCCTTACCCTTACACTTACCCTTACCCTTACCCTTACCCTTACCCTTACCCTTACCCTTGCTTTTACCCTTAAGCTTACCCTTACCCTTACCCTTACCCTTACCCTTACCCTTACCCTTACCCTTACCCTTACCCTTACCCTTACCCTTACCCTTGCTTTTACCCTTAAGCTTACCCTTACCCTTACCCTTACCCTTACCCTTAAGCTTACCCTTACCCTTACCCTTACCCTAACCCTTACCCTTACCCTTACCCTTACCCTTGCTTTTACCCTTAAGCTTACCCTTCCCCTTACCCTTACCCTTACCCTTACCCTTGCTTTTACCCTTACCCTTATCCTTACCCTTAAGCTTACCCTTACCCTTACCCTTACCCTTACCCTTACCCTTACCCTTACCCTTACCCTTGCTTTTACCCTTAAGCTTACCCTTACCCTTACCCTTACCCTTACCCTTACCCTTACCCTTACCCTTACCCTTGCTTTTACCCTTAGGCTTACCCTTACCTTTACCCTTACCCTTACCCTTACCCTTACCCTTACCCTTACCCTTACCCTTACCCTTACCCTTGCTTTTACCCTTAAGCTTACCCTTACCCTTACCCTTACCCTTACCCTTACCCTTACCCTTACCCTTACCCTCACCCTTGCTTTTACCCTTAAGCTTACCCTTACCCTTACCCTTACCCTTACCTTTACCCTTACCCTTACCCTTACCCTTACCCTTGCTTTTACCCTTAAGCTTACCCTTACCCTTACCCTTACCCTTACCCTTACCCTTACCCTTACCCTTACCCTTACCCTTACCCTTACCCTTGCTTTTACCCTTAGGCTTACCCTTACCTTTACCCTTACCCTTACCCTTACCCTTACCCTTACCCTTGCTTTCACCCTTAAGCTTACCCTTACCCTTACCCTTACCCTTACCCTTACCCTTACCCTTACCCTTGCTTTTACCCTTAAGCTTACCCTTACCCTTACCCTTACCCTTACCCTTACCCTTACCCTTACCCTTGCTTTTACCCTTAGGCTTACCCTTACCCTTACCCTTACCCTTACCCTTACCCTTAAGCTTACCCTTACCCTTACCCTTACCCTTACCCTTACCCTTACCCTTACCCTTACCCTTACCCTTGCTTTTACCCTTAAGCTTACCCTTACCCTTACCCTTACACTTACCCTTACCCTTACCCTTACCCTTACCCTTACCCTTACCCTTACCCTTACCCTTACCCTTACCCTTGCTTTTACCCTTGAGCTTACCCTTACCCTTACCCTTACCCTTACCCTTACCCTTACCCTTACCCTTGCTTTTACCCTTAAGCTTACCCTTACCCTTACCCTCACCCTTACCCTTACCCTTGCTTTTACCCTTAGGCTTACCCTTACCCTTACCCTTACCCTTACCCTTGCTTTTACCCTTAAGCTTACCCTTACCCTTACCCTTACCCTTACTCTTACCCTTACCCTTACCCTTACCCTTACCCTTACCCTTACCCTTACCCTTACCCTTACCCTTACCCTTACCCTTACCCTTACCCTTACCCTTACCCTTACCCTTACCCTTACCCTTACCCTTACCCTTACCCTTACCCTTACCCTTACCCTTACCCTTACCCTTACCCTTACCCTTGCTTTTACCCTTAGGCTTACCCTTACCTTTACCCTTACCCTTACCCTTACCCTTACCCTTACCCTTACCCTTGCTTTTACCCTTAAGCTTACCCTTACCCTTACCCTTACCCTTACCCTTACCCTTACCCTTACCCTTACCCTTACCCTTACCCTTGCTTTTATCCTTAAGCTTACCCTAACCCTTACCCTTACCCTTACCCTTACCCTTACCCTTACCCTTACCCTCACCCTTGCTTTTACCCTTAAGCTTACCCTTACCCCTACCCTTACCCTTACCCTTACCCTTACCCTTGCTTTTACCCTTAAGCTTACCCTTACCCTTACCCTTACCCT
This sequence comes from Myrrha octodecimguttata, assembly GCA_958510865.1. Classification (NCBI taxonomy): domain Eukaryota; kingdom Metazoa; phylum Arthropoda; class Insecta; order Coleoptera; family Coccinellidae; genus Myrrha; species Myrrha octodecimguttata. The sequence continues at coordinate 99,934 of CAUEHS010000692.1, forward strand.
TACCCTTACCCTTGCTTTTACCCTTAGGCTTACCCTTACCCTTACCCTTACCCTTACCCTTGCTTTTACCATTAAGCTTACCCTTACCCTTACCCTTACCCTTACTCTTACCCTTACCCTTACCCTTACCCTTACCCTTGCTTTTACCCTTAGGCTTACCCTTACCTTTACCCTTACCCTTACCCTTACCCTTACCCTTACCCTTACCCTTACCCTTACCCTTACCCTTACCCTTACCCTTACCCTTGCTTTTACCCTTAAGCTTACCCTTACCCTTACCCTAACCCTTACCCTTACCCTTACCCTTACCCTTACCCTTACCCTTGCTTTTACCCTTAAGCTCACCCTTACCCTTACCCTTACCCTTACCCGTACCCTTACCCTTACTCTTACCCTTACCCTTGCTTTTACCCTTAAGCTTACCCTTACCCTTACCCTTACCCTTACCCTTAAGCTTACCCTTACCCTTACCCTTACCCTTACCCTTACCCTTACCCTTACCCTTACCCTTACCCTAACCCTTGCTTTTACCCTTAAGCTTACCCTTACCCTTACCCTTACCCTTACCCTTACCCTTGCTTTTACACTTAAGCTTACCCTCACCCTTACCCTTACCCTTACCCTTAAGCTTACCCTTACCCTTACCCTTACCCTTACCCTTACCCTTACCCTTACCCTTACCCTTGCTTTTACCCTTAAGCTTACCCTTACCCTTACCCTTACCCTTACCCTTACCCTTACCCTTACCCTTACCCTTACCCTTACCCTTACCCTTGCTTTTACCCTTAGGCTTACCCTTACCTTTACCCTTACCCTTACCATTACCCTTACCCTTACCCTTACCCTTACCCTTACCCTTACCCTTGCTTTTACCCTTAAGCTTACCCTTACCCTTACCCTTACCCTTACCCTTACCCTTACCCTTACCCTTACCCTTACCCTTACCCTTACCCTTACCCTTACCCTTACCCTTACCCTTACCCTTACCCTTACCCTTACCCTTACCCTTACCCTTACCCTTACCCTTACCCTTGCTTTTACCCTTAAGCTTACCCTTACCCTTACCCTTACCCTTACCCTTACCCTTACCCTTGCTTTTACCCTTAAGCTTAAGGGTAAAAGCAAGGGTGAGGGTAAGGGTGAGGGTAAGGGTAAGGGTAAGGGTAAGGGTAAGGGTAAGGGTAAGGGTAAGGGTAAGGGTAAGGGTAAGGGTAAGGGTAAGCTTAAGGGTAAAAGCAAGGGTAAGGGTAAGGTTGAGGGGAAGGGTAAGGGTAAGCTTAAGGGTAAAAGCAAGGGTAAGGGTAAGGGTAAGGGTAAGGGTAAGGGTAAGCTTAAGGGTAAAAGCAAGGGTAAGGGTAAGGGTGAGGGTAAGGGTAAGGGTAAGGATAAGGGTAAAGGTAAGGGTAAGCCTAAGAGTAAAAGCAAGGGTAAGGTTAAGGGTAAGGATAAGGGTAAGGGTAAGGGTAAGGGTAAGGGTAAGGGTAAGGGTATGGGTAAGCTTAAGGGTAAAAGCAAGGGTAAGGATAAGGGTAAGGGTAAGGGTAAGGGTAAGGGTAAGGGTAAGCTTACCCTTACCCTCACCCTTACCCTTACACTTACCCTTGCTTTTACCCTTAGGCTTACCCTTACCCTTACCCTTACCCTTACCCTTAAGCTTACCCTTACCCTTACCCTTACCCTTACCCTTACCCTTACCCTTACCCTTGCTTTTACTCTTAGGCTTACCCTTACCTTTACCCTTACCCTTACCCTTACCCTTACCCTCACCCTTACCCTTACCCTTGCTTTTACCCTTAAGCTTACCCTTACCCTTACCCTTACCCTTACCCTTACCCTTACCCTTACCCTTTCCCTTACCCTTGCTTTTACCCTTAAGCTTACCCTTACCCTTACCCTTACCCTTACCCTTACCCTTACCCTTACCCTTACCCTTACCCTTACCCTTACCCTTGCTTTGACCCTTAGGCTTACCCTTACCTTTACCCTTACCCTTACCCTTACCCTTACCCTTACCCTTACCCTTACCCTTACCCTTACCCTTACCCTTACCCTTACCCTTACCCTTACCCTTACCCTTACCCTTGCTTTTACCCATAAGCTTACCCTTACCCTTACCCTTACCCTAACCCTTACCCTTACCCTCACCCTTGCTTTTACCCTTAAGCTTACCCTTACCCTTACCCTTACCCTTACCCTTACCCTTGCTTTTACCCTTAGGCTTACCCTTACCCTTACCCTTACCCTTACCCTTGCTTTTACCCTTAAGCTTACCCTTACCCTTACCCTTACCCTTACCCTTACCCTTACCCTTACCCTTACCCTTACCCTTACCCTTACCCTTACCCTTACCCTTACCCTTACCCTTGCTTTTACCCTTAGGCTTAACCTTACCTTTACCCTTACCCTTACCCTCACCCTTACCCTTACCCTTACCCTTACCCTTACCCTTACCCTTACCCTTACCCTTACCCTTACCCTTGCTTTCACCCTTAAGCTTACCCTTACCCTTACCCTTACCCTTACCCTTACCCTTACCCTTACCCTTGCTTTTACCCTTAAGCTTACCCTTACCCTTACCCTTACCCTTACCCTCAGCCTTACCCTTACCCTTACCCTTGCTTATACCCTTAAGCTTACCCTTACCCTTACCCTTACCCTTACCCTTACCCTTACCCTTACCCTTACCATTACCCTTACACTTACCCTTGCTTTTACCCTTAGGCTTACCCTTACCCTTACCCTTACCCTTACCCTTAAGCTTACCCTTACCCTTACCCTTACCCTTACCCTTACCCTTACCCTTGCTATTACTCTTAGGCTTACCCTTACCTTTACCCTTACCCTTACCCTTACCCTTACCCTCACCCTTACCCTTACCCTTGCTTTTACCCTTAAGCTTACCCTTACCCTTACCCTTACCCTTACCCTTACCCTTATCCTTACCCTTACCCTTGCTTTTACCCTTAAGCTTACCCTTACCCTTACCCTTACCCTTACCCTTACCCTTACCCTTACCCTTACCCTTACCCTTGCTTTGACCCTTAGGCTTACCCTTACCTTTACCCTCACCCTTACCCTTACCCTTACCCTTACCCTTACCCTTACCCTTACCCTTGAATTTACCCATAAGCTTACCCTTACCCTTACCCTTACCCTTACCCTTACCCTTACCCTTACCCTTGCTTTTACCCTTAAGCTTACCCTTACCCTTACCCTTACCCTTACCCTTACCCTTGCTTTTACCCTTAGGCTTACCCTTACCCTTACCCTTACCCTTACCCTTACCCTTGCTTTTACCCTTAAGCTTACCCTTACCCTTACCCTTACCCTTACCCTTACCCTTACCCTTACCCTTACCCTTACCCTTACCCTTACCCTTACCCTTACCCTTACCCTTACCCTTACCCTTACCCTTACCCTTACCCTTACCCTTACCCTTACCCTTACCCTTACCCTTACCCTTGCTTTTACCCTTAGGCTTAACCTTACCTTTACCCTTACCCTTACCCTTACCCTTACCCTTACCCTTACCCTTGCTTTCACCCTTAAGCTTACCCTTACCCTTACCCTTACCCTTACCCTTACCCTTACCCTTACCCTTGCTTTTACCCTTAAGCTTACCCTTACCCTTACCCTCACCCTTACCCTTACCCTTACCCTTGCTTATACCCTTAAGCTTACCCTTACCCTTACCCTTACCCTTACCCTTACCCTTACCCTTACCCTTACCCTTACCCTTACCCTTACCCTTACCCTTACCCTTACCCTTACCCTTACCCTTACCCTTGCTTTTACCCTTAGGCTTACCCTTACCTTTACCCTTACCCTTACCCTTACCCTTACCCTTACCCTTACCCTTACCCTTACCCTTACCCTTACCCTTACCCTTACCCTTGCTTTTACCCTTAAGCTTACCCTTACCCTTACCCTTACCCTTACCCTTACCCTAACCCTTACATTTGCTTTTACCCTTAAGCTTACCCTTACCCTTACCCTTACCCTTACCCTTACCCTTACCCTTACCCTTACCCTTACCCTTGCTTTTACCCTTAAGCTTACCCTTACCCTTACCCTTACCCTTACCCTTACCCTTACCCTTACCCTTATCCTTACCCTTGCTTTTACCCTCAAGCTTACCCTTACCCTTACCCTTACCCTTACCCTTACCCTTACCCTTACCCTTACCCTTACCCTTACCCTTACCCTCACCCTTACCCTTGCTTTTACTCTTAGGCTTACCCTTACCTTTACCCTTACCCTTACCCTTACCCTTACCCTCACCCTTACCCTTACCCTTGCTTTTACCCTTAAGCTTACCCTTACCCTTACCGTTACCCTTACCCTTACCCTTGCTTTTACCCTTAAGCTTACCCTAACCCTTACCCTTAACCTTACCCTTACCCTTGCTTTTACCCTTAGGCTTACCCTTACCCTTACCCTTACCCTTACCCTTGCTTTTACCCTTAAGCTTACCCTTACCCTTACCCTTACTCTTACCCTTACCCTTACCCTTAACCTTACCCTTACCCTTACCCTTACCCTTACCCTTACCCTTGCTTTTACCCTTAGGCTTACCCTTACCTTTACCCTTACCCTAACCCTTACCCTTACCCTTACCCTTACCCTTACCCTTGCTTTTACCCTTAAGCTTACCCTTACCCTTACCTTTACCCTTACCCTTACCCTTACCCTTACCCTTACCCTTACCCTTACCCTTACCCTTACCCTTGCTTTTACCCTTAAGCTTACCCTTACCCTTACCCTTACCCTTACCCTTACCCTTACCCTTACCCTTACCCTTACCCTTACCCTTACCCTTACCCTTACCCTTGCTTTTACCCTTAAGCTTACCCTTACCCTTACCCTTACCCTTACCCTTACCCTTACCCTTACCCTTACCCTTACCCTTACCTTTACCCTTACCCTTGCTTTTACCCTTAGGCTTACCCTTACCTTTACCCTTACCCTTACCCTTACCCTTACCCTTACCCTTGCTTTTACCCTTAAGCTTATCCTTACCCTTACCCTTACCCTTAAGCTTACCCTTACCCTTACCCTTACCCTTACCCTTACCCTTACCCTTACCCTTACCCTTACCCTTACCCTTACCCTTACCCTTGCTTTTACCCTTAAGCTTACCCTTACCCTTACCCTTACCCTTACCCTTACCCTTGCTTTTACCCTTAAGCTTACCCTTACCCTTACCCTTACCCTTAAGCTTACCCTTACCCTTACCCTTACCCTTACCCTTACCCTTACACTTACCCTTACCCTTACCCTTACCCTAACCCTTACCCTTGCTTTTACCCTTAAGCTTACCCTTACCCTTACCCTTACCCTTACCCTTAAGCTTACCCTTACCCTTACCCTTACCCTTACCCTTACCCTTACCCTTAACCTTACCCTTGCTTTTACCCTTAAGCTTACCCTTACCCTTACCCTTACCCTTACCCTTAAGCTTACCCTTTCCCTTACCCTTACCCTTACCCTTACCCTTGCTTTTACCCTTAAGCTTACCCTTACCCTTACCCTTACCCTTACCCTTAAGCTTACCCTTACCCTTACCCTTACCCTTACCCTTACCCTTACCCTTACCCTTACCCTTGCTTTTACCCTTAAGCTTACCCTTACCCTTACCCTAAGTAAGGGTAAGGGTAAGGGTAAGGGTAAGGGTAAGGGTAAGGGTAAGGGTAAGGGTAAGGGTAAGGGTAAGGGTAAGGGTAAGGGTAAGGGTAAGGGTAAGGGTAAGGGTAAGGGTAAGGGTAAGGGTAAGGGTAAGGGTAAGGGTAAGGGTAAGGGTAAGGGTAAGGGTAAGGGTAAGGGTAAGCTTAAGGGTAAAAGCAAGGGTAAGGGTAAGGGTAAGGGTAAGGGTAAGGGTAAGGGTAAGGGTAAGGGTAAGCTTAAGGGTAAGGGTAAGGGTAAGGGTAAGGGTAAGCCTAAGGGTAAGAGCAAGGGTAAGGGTAAGGGTAAGGGTAAGGGTAAGCTTAAGGGTAAAAGCAAGGGTAAGGGTAAGGCTAAGGGTAAGGGTAAGGGTAAGGGTAAGGGTAAGCTTAAGGGTAAAAGCAAGGGTAAGGGTAAGGGTAAGGGTAAGGGTAAGGGTAAGGGTAAGGGTAAAGGTGAGGGTAAGCCTAAGGGTAAAAGCAAGGGTAAGGGTAAGGGTAAGGGTAAGGGTAAGGGTAAGGGTAAGGGTAGGGGTAAGAGTAAGGGTAAGGGTAAGCTTAAGGGTAAAAGCAAGGGTAAGGGTAAGGGTAAGGGTAAGGGTAAGGGTAAGGGTAAGCTTAAGGGTAAAAGCAAGGGTAAGGGTAAAGGTAAGGGTAAGGGTAAGGGTAAGGGAAAGGGTAAGGGTAAGGGTAAGGGTAAGGGTAAGGGTAAGGGTAAGGGTAAGGGTAAGGGTAAGGGTAAGGGTAAGGGTAATGGTAAGGGTAAAGGTAAGAGTAAGCCTAAGGGTAAAAGCAAGGGTAAGGGTAAGGGTAAGGGTAAGGGTAAGGGTAAGGGTAAGGGTAAGGGTAAGGGTAAGGGTAAGGGTAAGGGTAAGGGTAAGGGTAAGGGTAAGGGTAAGGGTAAGCTTAAGGGTAAAAGCAAGGGTAAGGGTAAGGGAAAGGGTAAGGGTAAGGGTAAGGGTAAGGGTAAGCTTAAGGGTAAGGGTAAGGGTAAGGGTAAGGGTAAGGGTAAGCTTAAGGGTAAAAGCAAGGGTAAGGGTAAGGGTAAGGGTAAGGGTAAGGGTAAGGGTAAGCTTAAGGGTAAAAGCAAGGGTAAGGGTAAGGGTAAGGGTAAGGGTAAGGGTAAGGGTAAGCTTAAGGGTAAGGGTAAGGGTAAGGGTAAGGGTAAGCTTAAGGGTAAAAGCAAGGGTAAGGGTAAGAGTAAGGGTAAGGGTAAGGGTAAGGGTAAGGGTAAGGGTGAGCTTAAGGGTAAAAGCAAGGGTAAGGGTAAGGGTAAGGGTAAGGGTAAGGGTAAGGGTAAGGGTAAGGGTAAGGGTAAGGGTAAGGGTAAGGGTAAGCTTAAGGGTAAAAGCAAGGGTAAGGGTAAGGGTAAGGGTAAGGGTAAGGGTAAGGGCAAGGGTAAGGGTAAGGGTAAGGGTAAAGGTAAGGGTAAGCCTAAGGGTAAAAGCAAGGGTAAGGGTAAGGGTAAGGGTAAGGGTAAGAGTAAGGGTAAGGGTAAGGGTAAGGGTAAGCTTAAGGGTAAAAGCAAGGGTAAGGGTAAGGGTAAGGGTAAGCCTAAGGGTAAAAGCAAGGGTAAGGGTAAGGGTAAGGGTAAGGGTAAGCTTAAGGGTAAAAGCAAGGGTAAGGGTAAGGGTAAGGGTAAGGGTAAGGGTAAGGGTAAGCTTAAGGGTAAAAGCAAGGGTGAGGGTAAGGGTAAGGGTAAGGGTAAGGGTAAGGGTAAGGGTAAGGGTAAGGGTAAGGGTAAGGGTAAGCTTAAGGGTAAAAGCAAGGGTAAGGGTAAGGGTAAGGGTAAGGGTAAGGGTAAGGGTAAGGGTAAGGGTAAGGGTAAGGGTAAGCTTAAGGGTAAAAGCAAAGGTAAGAGTAAGGGTAAGGGTAAGGGTAAGAGTAAAGGTAAGGGTAAGCCTAAGGGTAAAAGCAAGGGTAAGGGTAAGGGTAAGGGTAAGGGTAAGGGTAAGGGTAAGGGTAAGGGTAAGGGTAAGGGTAAGGGTAAGGGTAAGGGTGAGGGTAAGGGTAAGGGTAAGGGTAAGGGTAAGGATAAGGGTAAGCTTAAGGGTAAAAGCAAGGGTAAGGGTAAGGGTAAGGGTAAGGGTAAGCCTAAGGGTAAAAGCAAGGGTAAGGGTAAGGGTAAGGGTAAGGGTAAGCTTAAGGGTAAAAGCAAGGGTAAGGGTAAGGGTAAGGGTAAGGGTAAGGGTAAGGGTAAGGGTAAGCTTAAGGGTAAAAGCAAGGGTAAGGGTAAGGGTAAGGGTAAGGGTAAGGGTAAGGGTAAGGGTAAAGGTAAGGGTAAGCCTAAGGGTAAAAGCAAGGGTAAGGGTAAGGGTAAGGGTAAGGGTAAGCTTAAGGGTAAAAGCAAGGGTAAGGGTAAGGGTAAGGGTAAGGGTAAGCTTAAGGGTAAAAGCAAGGGTAAGGGTAAGGGTAAGGGTAAGGGTAAGGGTAAGGGTAAGGGTAAGGGTAAGGGTAAGGGTAAGCTTAAGGGTCAGGGTAAGGGTAAGGGTAAGGGTAAGCTTAAGGGTAAAAGCAAGGGTAAGGGTAAGGGTAAGGGTAATGGTAAGGGTAAGCTTAAGGGTAAGGGTAAGGGTAAGGGTAAGGGTAAGCTTAAGGGTAAAAGCAAGGGTAAGGTTAAGGGTAAGGGTAAGGGTAAGGGTAAGGGTAAGCTTAAGGGTAAGGGTAAGGGTAAGGGTAAGGGTAAGCTTAAGGGTAAAAGCAAGGGTAAGGGTAAGGGTAAGGGTAAGGGTAAGGGTAAGGGTAAGGGTAAGGGTAAGGGTAAGGGTAAGGATAAGGGTAAGCTTAAGGGTAAGGGTAAGGGTAAGGGTAAACTTAAGGGTAAAAGCAAGGGTAAGGGTAAGGGTAAGGGTAAGGGTAAGGGTAAGCTTAAGGGTAAAAGCAAGGGTAAGGGTAAGGGTAAGGGTAAGGGTAAGGGTAAGGGTAAGGGTAAGGGTAAGCTTAAGGGTAAGGGTAAGGGTAAGGGTAAGCTTAAGGGTAAAAGCAAGGGTAAGGGTAAGGGTAAGGGTAAGGGTAAGGGTAAAGGTAAGGGTAAGCCTAAGGGTAAAAGCAAGGGTAAGGGTAAGGGTAAGGGTAAGGGTAAGGGTAAGGGTAAGGGTAAGGGTAAGGGTAAGGGTAAGGGTAAAGGTAAGCTTAAGGGTAAAAGCAAGGGTAAGGGTAAGGGTAAGGGTAAGGGTAAGGGTAAGGGTAAGGGTAAGCTTAAGGGTAAAAGCAAGGGTAAGGGTAAGGGTAAGGGTAAGGGTAAGGGTAAGGGTAAGGGTAAGGGTAAGGGTAAGGGTAAGGGTAAGGGTAAGGGTAAGGGTAAGGGTAAGGGTAAGGGTAAGGGTAAGCTTAAGGGTAAAAGCAAGGGTGAGGGTAAGGGTAAGGGTAAGGGTAAGGGTTAGGGTAAGGGTAAAGGTAAGGGTAAGCCTAAGGGTAAAAGCAAGGATAAGGGTAAGGGTAAGGGTAAGGGTAAGGGTAAGGGTAAGGGTAAGAGTAAGGGTAAGGGTAAGGGTAAGCTTAAGGGTAAAAGGAAGGGTAAGGGTAAGGGTAAGGGTAAGGGTAAGCCTAAGGGTGAAAGCAAGGGTAAGGGTAAGGTTAAGGGTAAGGGTAAGGGTAAGCTTAAGGGTAAAAGCAAGGGTAAGGTTAAGGGTAAGGGTAAGGGTAAGGGTAAGCTTAAGGGTAAAAGCAAGGGTAAGGGTAAGGGTGAGGGTAAGGGTAAGGGTAAGGGTAAGGGTAAGGGTAAGGGTAAGGGTAAAGGTAAGGGTAAGCCTAAGAGTAAAAGCAAGGGTAAGGGTAAGGGTAAGGGTAAGGGTAAGGGTAAGGGTAAGGGTAAGCTTAAGGGTAAAAGCAAGGGTAAGGATAAGGGTAAGGGTAAGGGTAAGCTTAAGGGTAAAAGCAAGGGTAAGGGTAAGGGTAAGGGTAAGGGTAAGGGTAAGGGTAAGGGTAAGGGTAAGGGTAAGGGTAAGGGTAAGGGTAAGCTTAAGGGTAAAAGCAAGGGTAAGGGTTAGGGTAAGGGTAAGGGTAAGGGTAAGGGTAAGGGTAAGCTTAAGGGTCTAAGCAAGGGTAAGGGTAAGGGTAAGGGTAAGGGTAAGGGTAAGGGTAAGGGTAAAGGTAAGGGTAAGCCTAAGGGTAAAAGCAAGGGTAAGGGTAAGGGTAAGGGTAAGGGTAAGGGTAAGGGTAAGGGTAAGGGTAAGGGTAAGGGTAAGGGTAAGGGTAAGGGTAAGGGTAAGGGTAAGGGTAAGCTTAAGGGTATAAGCAAGGGTAAGGGTAAAGGTAAGGGTGAGGGTAAGGGTAAGGGTAAGGGTAAGCTTAAGGGTAAAAGCAAGGGTAAGGGTAAGGGTAAGGGTAAGGGTAAGGGTAAGGGTAAGGGTAAGCTTAAGGGTAAAAGCAAGGGTAAGGGTAAGGGTAAGGGTAAGGGTAAGGGTAAGGGTAAGGGTAAGGGTAAGGGTAAGGGTAAGGGTAAGGGTAAGGGTAAGGGTAAGGGTAAGGGTAAGGGTAAGGGTAAGGGTAAGGGTAAGGGTAAGGGTAAAGGTAAGGTTAAGCCTAAGGGTAAAAGCAAGGGTAAGGGTAAGGGTAAGGGTAAGGGTAAGGGTAAGGGTAAGGGTAAGGGTAAGGGTAAGGGAAAGGGTAAGGGTAAGGGTAAGGGTAAGGGTAAGCTTAAGGGTAAAAGCAAGGGTAAGGGTAAGGGTAAGGGTAAGGGTAAGCCTAAGGGTAAAAGCAAGGGTAAGGGTAAGGGTAAGGGTAAGGGTAAGGGTAAGCTTAAGGGTGAAAGCAAGGGTAAGGGTAAGGGTAAGGGTAAGGGTAAGGGTAAGGGTAAGGGTAAGCTTAAGGGTAAAAGCAAGGGTAAGGGTAAGGGTAAGGGTAAGGGTAAGGGTAAGGGTAAGGGTAAGCTTAAGGGTAAAAGCAAGGGTAAGGGTAAGGGTAAGGGTAAGGGTAAGGGTAAGGGTAAGGGTAAGGGTAAGGGTAAAGGTAAGGGTAAGCCTAAGGGTAAAAGCAAGGGTAAGGGTAAGGGTAAGGGTAAGGGTAAGCTTAAGGGTAAGGGTAAGGGTAAGGGTAAGGGTAAGCCTAAGGGTAAAAGCAAGGGTAAGTGTAAGGGTAAGGGTAAGGGTAAGGGTAAGCTCAAGGGTAAAAGCAAGGGTAAGGGTAAGGGTAAGGGTAAGGGTAAGGGTAAGGGTAAGGGTAAGCTTAAGGGTAAAAGCAAGGGTAAGGGTAAGGGTAAGGGTAAGGGTAAGGGTAAGGGTAAGGGTAAGGGTAAGGGTAAAGGTAAGGGTAAGCCTAAGGGTAAAAGCAAGGGTAAGGGTAAGGTTAAGGGTAAGGGTAAGGGTAAGGGTAAGGGTAAGGGTAAGGGTAAGGGTAAGGGTAAGGGTAAGGGTAAGGGTAAAGGTAAGGGTAAGGGTAAGCTTAAGGGTAAAAGCAAGGGTAAGGGTAAGGGTAAGGGTAAGAGTAAGGGTAAGGGAAAGGGTAAGCTTAAGGGTAAAAGCAAGGGTAAGGGTAAGGGTAAGGGTAAGGGTAAGGGTAAGGGTAAGGGTAAGGGTAAGGGTAAGGGTAAGGGTAAGCTTAAGGGTAAAAGCAAGGGTAAGGGTAAGGGTAAGGGTAAGGGTAAGGGTAAGGGTAAGGGTAAGGGTAAGGGTAAGGGTAAGGGTAAGGGTAAGGGTAAGGGTAAGGGTAAGCTCAAGGGTAAAAGCAAGGGTGAGGGTAAGGGTAAGGGTAAGGGTAAGGGTAAGGGTAATGGTAAGGGTTAAGGTAAGGGTAAGCCTAAGGGTAAAAGCAAGGGTAAGGGTAAGGGTAAGGGTAAGGGTAAGGGTAAGGTTAAGGGTAAGGGTTAGGGTAAGGGTAAGGGTAAGGGTAAGGGTAAGCTTAAGGGTAAAAGCAAGGGTAAGGGTAAGGGTAAGGGTAAGGGTAAGGGTAAGGGTAAGGGTAAGGGTAAGCTTAAGGGTAAGGGTAAGGGTAAGGGTAAGGGTAAGCTAAAGGGTAAAAGCAAGGGTAAGGGTAAGGGTAAGGGTAAGGGTAAGGGTAAGCTTAAGGGTAAAAGCAAGGGTAAGGGTAAGGGTAAGGGTAAGGGTAAGGGTAAGGGTAAGGGTAAGGGTAAGCCTAAGGGTAAGGGTAAGGGTAAGGGTAAGGGTAAGCTTAAAGGTAAGGGTAAGGGTAAGGGTAAGGGTAAGCCTAAGGGTAAAAGCAAGGGTAAGTGTAAGGGTAAGGGTAAGCTTAAGGGTAAAAGCAAGGGTAAGGGTAAGGGTGAGGGTGAGGGTAATGGTAAGGGTAAGGGTAAAGGTAAGGGTAAGCCTAAGAGTAAAAGCAAGGGTAAGGGTAAGGGTAAGGGTAAGGGTAAGGGTAAGGGTAAGGGTAAGGGTAAGCTTAAGGGTAAAAGCAAGGGTAAGGATAAGGGTAAGGGTAAGGGTAAGGGTAAGGGTAAGGGTAAGGGTAAGGGTAAGGGTAAGGGTAAGGGTAAGGGTAAGCTTAAGGGTAAAAGCAAGGGTAAGGGTAAGGGTAAGGGTAAGGGTAAGGGTAAGGGTAAGGGTAAGGGTAAGGGTAAGGGTAAGGGTAAGGGTAAGGGTAAGGGTAAGCTTAAGGGTAAAAGCAAGGGTAAGGGTTAGGGTAAGGGTAAGGGTAAGGGTAAGGGTAAGGGTAAGCTTAAGGGTAAAAGCAAGGGTAAGGGTAAGGGTAAGGGTAAGGGTAAGGGTAAGGGTAAAGGTAAGGGTAAGCCTAAGGGTAAAAGCAAGGGTAAGGGTAAGGGTAAGGGTAAGGGTAAGGGTAAGGGTAAGGGTAAGGGTAAGGGTAAGGGTAAGGGTAAGGGTAAGGGTAAGGGTAAGGGTAAGGGTAAGGGTAAGTGTAAGGGTAAGGGTAAGCTTAAGGGTATAAGCAAGGGTAAGGGTAAGGGTAAGGGTGGGGGTAAGGGTGAGGGTAAGGGTAAGGGTAAGCTTGAGGGTAAAAGCAAGGGTAAGGGTAAGGGTAAGGGTAAGGGTAAGGGTAAGGGTAAGGGTAAGGGTAAGGGTAAGCTTAAGGGTAAAAGCAAGGGTAAGGGTAAGGGTAAGGGTAAGGGTAAGGGTAAGGGTAAGGGTAAGGGTAAGGGTAAGTGTAAGGGTAAGGGTAAGGGTAAAGGTAAGGTTAAGCCTAAGGGTAAAAGCAAGGGTAAGGGTAAGGGTAAGGGTAAGGGTAAGGGTAAGGGTAAGGGTAAGGGTAAGGGTAAGCTTAAGGGTAAAAGCAAGGGTAAGGGTAAGGGTAAGGGTAAGGGTAAGCCTAAGGGTAAAAGCAAGGGTAAGGGTAAGGGTAAGGGTAAGGGTAAGGGTAAGCTTAAGGGTAAAAGGAAGGGTAAGGGTAAGGGTAAGGGTAAGGGTAAGGGTAAGGGTAAGCTTAAGGGTAAAAGCAAGGGTAAGGGTAAGGGTAAGGGTAAGGGTAAGGGTAAGGGTAAGGGTAAGGGTAAGGGTAAGGGTAAGGGTAAAGGTAAGGGTAAGCCTAAGGGTCAAAGCAAGGGTAAGGGTAAGGGTAAGGGTAAGGGTAAGGGTAAGGGTAAGGGTAAGGGTAAGGGTAAGGGTAAGGGTAAGCTTAAGGGTAAAAGCAAGGGTAAGGGTAAGGGTAAGGGTAAGGGTAAGGGTAAGGGTAAGTTTAAGGGTAAGGGTAAGGGTAAGGGTAAGCTTAAGGGTAAGGGTAAGGGTAAGGGTAAGGGTAAGCCTAAGGGTAAAAGCAAGGGTAAGTGTAAGGGTAAGGGTAAGGGTAAGGGTAAGCTTAAGGGTAAAAGCAAGGGTAAGGGTAAGGGTAAGGGTAAGGGTAAGGGTAAGGGTAAGGGTAAGCTTAAGGGTTAAAGCAAGGGTAAGGGTAAGGGTAAGGGTAAGGGTAAGGGTAAGGGTAAGGGTAAGGGTAAGGCTAAAGGTAAGGGTAAGCCTAAGGGTAAAAGCAAGGGTAAGGGTAAGGGTAAGGGTAAGGGTAAGGGTAAGGGTAAGGGTAAGGGTAAGGGTAAGGGTAAGGGTAAGGGTAAGGGTAAGGGTAAGGGTAAGGGTAAGGGTAAGGGTAAGGGTAAAGGTAAGGGTAAGGGTAAGCTTAAGGGTAAAAGCAAGGGTAAGGGTAAGGGTAAGGGTAAGGGTAAGGGTAAGGGTAAGGGTAAGGGTAAGGGTAAGGGTAAGAGTAAGGGTAAGGGTAAGGGTAAGCTTAAGGGTAAAAGCAAGGGTAAGGGTTAGGGTAAGGGTAAGGGTAAGGGTGAGGGTAAGGGTAAGGGTAAGGGTAAGGGTAAGGGTAAGGGTAAGCTTAAGGGTAAAAGCAAGGGTGAGGGTAAGGGTAAGGGTAAGGGTAAGGGTAAGGGTAAGGGTAATGGTAAGGGTAAAGGTAAGGGTAAGCCTAAGGGTAAAAGCAAGGGTAAGGGTAAGGGTAAGGGTAAGGGTAAGGGTAAGGGTAAGGTTAAGGGTAAGGGTTAGGGTAAGGGTAAGGGTAAGGGTAAGGGTAAGCTTAAGGGTAAAAGCAAGGGTAAGGGTAAGGGTAAGGGTAAGGGTAAGGGTAAGGGTAAGCTTAAGGGTAAGGGTAAGGGTAAGGGTAAGGGTAAGCTTAAGGGTAAAAGCAAGGGTAAGGGTAAGGGTAAGGGTAAGGGTAAGGGTAAGCTTAAGGGTAAAAGCAAGGGTAAGGGTAAGGGTAAGGGTAAGGGTAAGGGTAAGGGTAAGGGTAAGCTTAAGGGTAAGGGTAAGGGTAAGGGTAAGGGTAAGCTTAAGGGTAAAAGCAAGGGTAAGAGTCAGGGTAAGGGTAAGTGTAAGGGTAAGGGTAAGGGTAAGGGTAAGGGTGAGCTTAAGGGTAAAAGCAAGGGTAAGGGTAAGGGTAAGGGTAAGGGTAAGGGTAAGGGTGAGGGTAAGGGTAAGGGTAAGGGTAAAGGTAAGGGTAAGCCTAAGGGTAAAAGCAAGAGTAAGGGTAAGGGTAAGGGTAAGGGTAAGAGTAAGGGTAAGGGTAAGGGTAAGGGTAAGGGTAAGCTTAAGGGTAAAAGCAAGGGTAAGGGTAAGGGTAAGGGTAAGGGTAAGCCTAAGGGTAAAAGCAAGGGTAGGGGTAAGGGTAAGGGTAAGGGTAAGGGTAAGCTTAAGGGTAAAAGCAAGGGTAAGGGTAAGGGTAAGGGTAAGGGTAAGGGTAAGCTTAAGGGTAAAAGCAAGGGTGAGGGTAAGGGTAAGGGTAAGGGTAAGGGTAAGGGTAAGGGTAAGGGTAAGGGTAAGCTTAAGGGTAAAAGCAAGGGTGAGGGTAAGGGTAAGGGTAAGGGTAAGGGTAAGCGTAAGGGTAAGGGTAAGCTTAAGGGTAAAAGCAAGGGTAAGGGTAAGGGTAAGTGTAAGGGTAAGGGTAAGGGTAAGGGTAAGGGTAAGGGTAAAGGTAAGGGTAAGCCTAAGGGTAAAAGCAAGGGTAAGGGTAAGGGTAAGGGTAAGGGTAAGGGTTAGGGTAAGGGTAAGGGTAAGGGTAAGGGTAAGGGTAAGGGTAAGGGTAAGGGTAAGGGTAAGGGTAAGGGTAAGGGTAAGGGTAAGGGTAAGGGTAAGGGTAAGGGTAAGGGTAAGGGTAAGCTTAAGGGTGAAAGCAAGGGTAAGGGTAAGGGAAAGGGTAAGGGTAAGCCTAAGGGTAAAAGCAAGGGTAAGGGTAAGGGTAAGGGTAAGGGTAAGGGTAAGCTTAAGGGTAAAAGCAAGAGTCAGGGTAAGGGTAAGCGTAAGGGTAAGGGTAAGGGTAAGCTTAAGGGTAAAAGCAAGGGTAAGGGTAAAGGTAAGGGTAAGGGTAAGGGTAAGGGTAAGGGTAAGGGTAAGGGTAAGGGTAAGGGTAAGGGTAAAGGTAAGGGTAAGCCTAAGGGTAAAAGCAAGGGTAAGGGTAAGGGTAAGGGTAAGGGTAAGGGTAAGGTTAAGGGTAAGGGTAAGGGTAAGCTTAAGGGTAAAAGCAAGGGTAAGGGTAAGGGTAAGGGTAAGGGTAAGGGTAAGGGTAAGGGTAAGCTTAAGGGTAAGGGTAAGGGTAAGGGTAAGTGTAAGCTTAAGGGTAAAAGCAAGGGTAAGGGTAAGGGTAAGGGTAAGGGTAAGCTTAAGGGTAAAAGCAAGGGTAAGAGTAAGGGTAAGGGTAAGGGTAAGGGTAAGGGTAAGGGTAAGGGTAAGGGTAAGGGTAAGGGTAAGGGTAAGCTTAAGGGTAAGGGTAAGGGTAAGGGTAAGGGTAAGCTTAAGGGTAAAAGCAAGGGTAAGGGTAAGGGTAAGGGTAAGGGTAAAAGTAAGGGTAAGCTTAAGGGTAAGGGTAAGGGTAAGGGTAAGGGTAAGCTTAAGGGTAAAAGCAAGGGTAAGGGTAAGGGTGAGGGTAAGGGTAAGGGTAAGGGTAAGGGTAAGCTTAAGGGTAAGGGTAAGGGTAAGGGTAAGGGTAAGCTTAAGGGTAAAAGCAAGGGTAAGGGTAAGGGTAAGGGTAAGGGTAAGGGTAAGGGTAAGGGTAAGGGTAAGGGTAAGGGTAAGGGTAAGGGTAAGGGTAAGGGTAAGGGAAAGCTTAAGGGTAAGGGTAAGGGTAAGGGTAAGGGTAAGGGTAAGGGTAAGGGTAAGGGTAAGGGTAAGGGAAAGCTTAAGGGTAAGGGTAAGGGTAAGGGTAAGGGTAAGCCTAAGGGTAAAAGCAAGGGTAAGGGTAAGGGTAAGGGTAAGGGTAAGGGTAAGCTTAAGGGTAAAAGCAAGGGTAAGGGTAAGGGTAAGGGTAAGGGTAAGGGTAAGGGTAAGCTAAAGGGTAAAAGCAAGGGTGAGGGTAAGTGTAAGGGTAAGGGTAAGGGTAAGGGTAAGGGTAGGGGTAAGGGTAAGCTTAAGGTTAAAAGCAAGGGTAAGGGTAAGGGTAAGGGTAAGGGTAAGGGTAAGGGTAAGGGTAAGCTTAAGGGTAAGGGTAAGGGTAAGGGTAAGTGTAAGCTTAAGGGTAAAAGCAAGGGTAAGGGTCAGGGTAAGGGTAAGTGTAAGGGTAAGGGTAAGGGTAAGGGTAAGGGTAAGAGTAAGGGTAAGGGTAAGGGTATGCTTAAGGGTAAAAGCAAGGGTAAGGGTAAGGGTAAGGGTAAGGGTAAGCCTAAGGGTAAAAGCAAGGGTAAGGGTAAGGTTAAGGGTAAGGGTAAGGGTAAGCTTAAGGGCAAAAGCAAGGGTAAGGGTAGGGGTAAGGGTAAGGGTAAGGGTAAGCTCAAGGGTAAAAGCAAGGGTAAGGGTAAGGGTGAGGGTAAGGGTAAGGGTAAGGGTAAGGGTAAAGGTAAGGGTAAGCCTAAGAGTAAAAGCAAGGGTAAGGGTAAGGGTAAGGGTAAGGGTAAGGGTAAGGGTAAGGGTAAGGGTAAGGGTAAGGGTAAGCTTAAGGGTAAAAGCAAGGGTAAGGATAAGGGTAAGGGTGAGGGTAAGGGTAAGGGTAAGGGTAAGGGTAAGGGTAAGGGTAAGCTTAAGGGTAAAAGCAAGGGTAAGGGTAAGGGTAAGGGTAAGTGTAAGGGTAAGGGTAAGGGTAAGGGTAAGGGTAAGGGTAAGGGTAAGCTTAAGGGTAAAAGCAAGGGTAAGGGTTAGGGTAAGGGTAAGGGTAAGGGTAAGGGTAAGCTTAAGGGTAAAAGCAAGGGTAAGGGTAAGGGTAAGGGTAAGGGTAAGGGTAAGGGTAAAGGTAAGGGTAAGCCTAAGGGTAAAAGCAAGGGTAAGGGTAAGGGTAAGGGTAAGGGTAAGGGTAAGGGTAAGGGTAAGGGTAAGGGTAAGGGTAAGGGTAAGGGTAAGCTTAAGGGTATAAGCAAGGGTAAGGGTAAGGGTAAGGGTGAGGGTAAGGGTAAGGGTAAGGGTAAGGGTAAGCTTAAGGGTAAAAGCAAGGGTAAGGGTAAGGGTGAGGGTAAGGGTAAGGGTAAGGGTAAGGGTAAGCTTAAGGGTAAAAGCAAGGGTAAGGGTAAGGGTAAGGGTAACGGTAAGGGTAAGGGTAAGGGTGAGGGTAAGGGTAAGGGTAAAGGTAAGGTTAAGCCTAAGGGTAAAAGCAAGGGTAAGGGTAAGGGTAAGGATAAGGGTAAGGGTAAGGGTAAGGGTAAGGGTAAGGGTAAGGGTAAGGGTAAGGGTAAGGGTAAGGGTAAGGGTAAGGGTAAGCTTAAGGGTAAAAGCAAGGGTAAGGGTAAGGGTAAGGGTAAGCCTAAGGGTAAAAGCAAGGGTAAGGGTAAGGGTAAGGGTAAGGGTAAGGGTAAGCTTAAGGGTAAAAGCAAGGGTAAGGGTAAGGGTAAGGGTAAGGGTAAGGGTAAGGGTAAGGGTAAGGGTAAGCTTAAGGGTAAAAGCAAGGGTAAGGGTAAGGGTAAGGGTAAAGGTAAGGGTAAGGGTAAGGGTACCCTTAAGCTTACCCTTACCCTTACCCTTACCCTTACCCTCACCCTTACCCTTACCCTTGCTTTTACCCTTAAGCTTACCCTTACCCTTACCCTTACCCTTACCCTTAAGCTTACCCTTACCCTTACCCTTACCCTTACTCTTACCCTTACCCTTGCTTTTACCCTTAAGCTTACCCTTACCCTTACCCTTACCCTTACCCTTAAGCTTTCCCTTACCCTTACCCTTACCCTTACCCTTACCCTTACCCTTACCCTTACCCTTACCCTTACCCTTACCCTTACCCTTACCCTTACCCTTGCTTTTACCCTTAAGCTTACCCTTACCCTTACCCTTACCCTTACCCTTAAGCTTACCCTTACCCTTACCCTTACCCTTACCCTCACCCTTACCCTTACCCTTGCTTTTACCCTTAAGCTTACCCTTACCCTTACCCTTACCCTTACCCTTAAGCTTACCCTTACCCTTACCCCTACCCTTACCCTTACCCTTACCCTTGCTTTTACCCTTAAGCTTACCCTTACCCTTACCCTTACCCTTACCCTTAAGCTTACCCTTACCCTTACCCTTA
This sequence comes from Myrrha octodecimguttata, assembly GCA_958510865.1. NCBI lineage: Eukaryota > Metazoa > Arthropoda > Insecta > Coleoptera > Coccinellidae > Myrrha > Myrrha octodecimguttata. The sequence continues at coordinate 118,413 of CAUEHS010000692.1, forward strand.
CCCTTACCCTTACCCTTACCCTTACCCTTACCCTTACCCTTACCCTTACCCTTGCTTTTACCCTTAAGCTTACCCTTACCCTTACCCTTACCCTTACCCTTGCTTTTACCCTTAAGCTTACCCTTACCCTTACCCTTACCCTTACCCTTAAGCTTACCCTTACCCTTACCCTTACCCTTACCCTTACCCTTACCCTTACCCTTACCCTTACCCTTACCCTTACCCTTGCTTTTACCCTTAAGCTTACCCTTACCCTTACCCTTAACCTTACCCTTACCCTTACCCTTACCCTTACCCTTACCCTTGCTTTTATCCTTAGGCTTACACTTACCTTTACCCTTACCCCTACCCTTACCCTTACCCTTACCCTTATCCTTACCCTTACCCTTACCCTTACCTTTACCCTTACCCTTGCTTTTACCCTTAAGCTTACCCTTACCCTTACCCTTACCCTTACCCTTACCCTTACTCTTGCTTTTACCCTTAAGCTTACCCTTACCCTTACCCTTACCCTTACCCTTACCCTTGCTTTTACCCTTAGGCTTACCCTTACCCTTTCCTTTACCCTTACCCTTGCCTTTACCCTTAAGCTTACCCTTACCCTTACCCTTACCCTTACCCTTACCCTTACCCTTACCCTTACCCTTACCCTTACCCTTACCCTTACCCTTACCCTTACCCTAACCCTTACCCTTACCCTTACCCTAACCCTTACCCTTACCCTTACCCTTACCCTTACCCTTGCTTTTACCCTTAGGCTAACCCTTACCTTTACCCTTACCCTTACCCTTACCCTTACCCTTACCCTTGCTTTTACCCTTAAGCTTACCCTTACCCTTACCCTTACCCTTACCCTTACCCTTACCCTTACCCTTACCCTTGCTTTTACCCTTAAGCTTACCCTTACCCTTACCCTTACCCTTACCCTTACCCTTACCCTCACCCTTGCTTTTACCCTTAAGCTTACCCTTACCCTTACCCTTACCCTTACCCTTACCCTTACCCTTACCCTTACCCTTACCCTTACCCTTACCCTTACCCTTACCCTTACCCTTACCCTTGCTTTTACCCTTAAGCTTACCCTTACCCTTACCTTTACCCTTACCCTTACCCTTACCCTTACCCTTACCCTTACTCTTACCCTTACCCTTACCCTTACCCTTACCCTTACCCTTACCCTTACCCTTACCCTTACCCTTACCCTTGCTTTTACCCTTAGGCTTACCCTTACCTTTAGCCTTACCCTTACCCTTACCCTTACCCTTACCCTTACCCTTACCCTTACCCTTACCCTTGCTTTTACCCTTAAGCTTACCCTTACCCTTAACCTTACCCTTACCCTTACCCTTACCCTTGCTTTTACCCTTAAGCTTACCCTTACCCTTACCCTTACCCTTACACTTACCCTTGCTTTTACCCTTAGGCTTACCCTTACCCTTACCCTTACCCTTACCCTTAAGCTTACCCTTACCCTTACCCTTACCCTTACCCTTACCCTTACCCTTACCCTTACCCTTACCCTTGCTTTTACCCTTAAGCTTACCCTTACCCTTACCCTTACCCTTACCCTTACCCTTACCCTTACCCTTACCCTTACCCTTACCCTTACCCTTACCCTTACCCTTACCCTTACCCTTACCCTTGCTTTGACCCTTAGGCTTACCCTTACCTTTACCCTTACCCTTACCCTTACCCTTACCCTTACCCTTACCCTTCCCTTTACCCTTACCCTTACCCTTACCCTTGCTTTTACCCTTAAGCTTAACCTTACCCTTACCCTTACCCTTACCCTTACCCTTACCCTTACCCTTGCTTTTACCCTTAAGCTTACCCTTACCCTTACCCTTACCCTTACCCTTACCCTTGCTTTTACCCTTAGGCTTACCCTTACCCTTACCCTTACCCTTGGTTTTACCCTTAAGCTTACCCTTACCCTTACCCTTACCCTTACCCTTACCCTTACCCTTACCCTTACCCTTACCCTTACCCTTACCCTTACCCTTACCCTTATCCTTACCCTTACCCTTACCCTTGCTTTTACCCTTAGGCTTAACCTTACCTTTACCCTTACCCTTACCCTTACCCTTACCCTTACCCTTACCCTTACCCTTACCCTTACCCTTACCCTTGCTTTTACCCTTAAGCTTACCCTTACCCTTACCCTTACCCTTACCCTCACCCTTACCCTTACCCTTGCTTTTACCCTTAAGCTTACCCTTACCCTTACCCTTACCCTTACCCTCACCCTTACCCTTACCCTTACCCTTGCTTATACCCTTAAGCTTACCCTTACCCTTACCCTTACCCTTACCCTTACCCTCACCCTTACCCTTACCCTTACAAAAGCAAGGGTAAGGGTAAGGGTAAGGGTAAGGGTAAGGGTAAGGGTAAGGGTAAAGGTAAGGGTAAGCCTAAGGGTAAAAGCAAGGGTAAGGGTAAGGGTAAGGGTAAGGGTAAGGGTAAGGGTAAGGGTAAGGGTAAGGGTAAGGGTAAGGGTAAGGGTAAGGGTAAGGGTAAGGGTAAGGGTAAGGGTAAGGGTAAGGGTAAGCTTAAGGGTAAAAGCAAGGGTAAGGGTAAGGGTAAGGGTAAGGGTAAGGGTAAGGGAAAGGGTAAGCTTAAGGGTAAAAGCAAGTGTAAGGGTAAGGGTAAGGGTAAGGGTAAGGGTAAGGGTAAGGGTAAGGGTAAGGGTAAGCTTAAGGGTAAAAGCAAGGGTAAGGGTAAGGGTAAGGGTAAGGGTAAGCTCAAGGGTAAAAGCAAGGGTAAGGGTAAGGGTAAGGGTAAGGGTAAGGGTAAGGGTAAGGGTAAAGGTAAGGGTAAGCCTAAGGGTAAAAGCAAGGGTAAGGGTAAGGGTAAGGGTAAAGGTAAGGGTAAGCTTAAGGGTAAAAGCAAGGGTAAGGGTAAGGGTAAGGGTAAGGGTAAGGGTAAGGGTAAGCTTAAGGGTAAAAGCAAGGGTAAGGGTAAGGGTAAGGGTAAGGGTAAGGGTAAGGGTAAGGGTAAGGGTAAGGGTAAGGGTAAGGGTAAGGGTAAGGGTAAGGGTAAAGGTAAGGGTAAGCCTAAGGGTAAAAGCAAGGGTAAGGGTAAGGGTAAGGGTAAGGGTAAGGGTAAGGGTAAGGGTAAGCTTAAGGGTAAAAGCAAGGGTAAGGGTAAGAGTAAGGGTAAGGGTAAGGGTAAGGGTAAGGGTAAGGGTAAGGGTAAGGGTAAGGGTAAGGGTAAGGGTAAGAGTAAGGGTAAGGGTAAGGGTAAGCTTAAGGGTAAAAGCAATGGTAAGGGTAAGGGTAAGGGTAAGGGTAAGCCTAAGGGTAAAAGCAAGGGTAAGGGTAAGGGTAAGGGTAAGGGTAAGGGTAAGCTTAAGGGTAAAAGAAAGGGTAAGGGTAAGGGTAAGGGTAAGGGTAAGGGTAAGGGTAAGCTTAAGGGTAAAAGCAAGGGTAAGGGTAAGGGTAAGGGTAAGGGTAAGGGTAAGGGTAAGGGTAAGGGTAAGGGTAAAGGTAAGGGTAAGCCTAAGGGTAAAAGCAAGGGTAAGGGTAAGGGTAAGGGTAAGGGTAAGGGTAAGGGTAAGGGTAAAGGTAAGGGTAAGCCTAAGGGTAAAAGCAAGGGTAAGGGTAAGGGTAAGGGTAAGGGTAAGGGTAAGCTTAAGGGTAAGGGTGAGGGTAAGGGTAAGGGTAAGGGTAAGGGTAAGGGTAAGGGTAAGGGTAAGGGTAAGGGTAAGGGTAAGGGTAAGGGTAAGGGTAAGGGTAAGGGTAAGGGTAAGGGTAAGGGTAAGGGTAAGGGTAAGGGTAAGGGTAAGGGTAAGGGTAAGGGTAAGGGTAAGCTAAAGGGTAAAAGCAAGGGTAAGGGTTAGGGTAAGGGTAAGGGTAAGGGTAAGGGTAAGGGTAAGCTTAAGGGTAAAAGCAAGGGTAAGGGTAAGGGTAAGGGTAAGGGTAAGGGTAAGGGTAAGGGTAAGGGTAAGGGTAAGGGTAAGGGTAAGGGTAAGGGTAAGGGTAAAGGTAAGGGTAAGCCTAAGGGTAAAAGCAAGGGTAAGGGTTAGGGTAAGGGTAAGGGTAAGGGTAAGGGTAAGGGTAAGGGTAAGGGTAAGGGTAAGGGTAAGGGTAAGCTTAAGGGTATAAGCAAGGGTAAGGGTAAGGGTGAGGGTAAGGGTAAGGGTAAGGGTAAGGGTAAGGGTAAGGGTAAGCTTAAGGGTAAAAGCAAGGGTAAGGGTAAGGGTAAGGGTAAGGGTAAGGGTAAGCTTAAGGGTAAAAGCAAGGGTAAGGGTAAGGGTAAGGGTAAGGGTAAGGGTAAGGGTAAGGGTAAGGGTAAGGGTAAAGGTAAGGGTAAGCCTAAGGGTAAAAGCAAGGGTAAGGGTAAGGGTAAGGGTAAGGGTAAGGGTAAGGGTAAGGGTAAGGGTAAGGGTAAGGGTAAGGGTAAGGGTAAGTGTAAGGGTAAGCTTAAGGGTAAAAGCAAGGGTAAGGGTAAGGGTAAGGGTAAGGGTAAGGGTAAGCCTAAGGGTAAAAGCAAGGGTAAGGGTAAGGGTAAGGGTAAGGGTAAGGGTAAGCTTAAGGGTAAAAGCAAGGGTAAGGGTTTGGGTAAGGGTAAGGGTAAGGGTAAGGGTAAGCTTGAGGGTAAAAGCAAGGGTAAGGGTAAGGGTAAGGGTAAGGGTAAGGGTAAGGGTAAAGGTAAGGGTAAGCCTAAGGGTTAAAGCAAGGGTAAGGGTAAGGGTAAGGGTAAGGGTAAGGGTAAGGGTAAGGATAAGGGTAAGGGTAAGGGTAAGGGTAAGGGTAAGGGTAAGGGTAAGGGTAAGCTTAAGGGTAAAAGCAAGGGTAAGGGTAAGGGTAAGGGTAAGGGTAAGGGTGAGGGAAAGGGTAAGCTTAAGGGTAAAAGCAAGGGTAAGGGTAAGGGTAAGGGTAAGGGTAAGGGTAAGGGTAAGGGTAAGGGTAAGGGTAAGGGTAAGGGTAAGGGTAAGGGTAAGCTTAAGGGTAAAAGCAAGGGTAAGGGTAAGGGTAATGGTAAGGGTAAGCTTAAGGGTAAAAGCAAGGGTAAGGGTAAGGGTAAGGGTAAGGGTAAGGGTAAGGGTAAGGGTAAAGGTAAGGGTAAGCCTAAGGGTAAAAGCAAGGGTAAGGGTAAGGGTAAGGGTAAGGGTAAGGGTAAGGGTAAGGGTAAGGGTAAGGGTAAGGGTAAGGGTAAGGGTAAGGGTAAGGGTAAGGGTAAGGGTAAGCTTAAGGGTAAAAGCAAGGGTGAGGGTAAGGGTAAGGGTAAGGGTAAGGGTAAGGGTAAGGGTAAGGGTAAGGGTAAGGGTAAGGGTAAGGGTAAGGGTAAGGGTAAGGGTAAGGGTAAGGGTAAGGGTAAGGGTAAGGGTAAGGGTAAGCCTAAGGGTGAAAGCAAGGGTAAGGGTAAGGGTAAGGGTAAGGGTAAGGGTAAGCTTAAGGGTAAAAGCAAGGGTAAGGGTAAGGGTAAGGGTAAGGGTAAGGGTAAGGGTAAGGGTAAGGGTAAGGGTAAGCTTAAGGGTAAAAGCAAGGGTAAGGGTAAGGGTAAGGGTAAGGGTAAGGTTAAGGGTAAGGGTAAGGGTAAGGGTAAGGGTAAGGGTAAGGGTAAGGGTAAGCTTAAGGGTAAAAGCAAGGGTAAGGGTAAGGGTAAGGGTAAGGGTAAGGGTAAGGGTAAGGGTAAGGGTAAGGGTAAGGGTAAGGGTAAGGGTAAGGGTAAGGGTAAGGGTAAGGGTAAGGGTAAGGGTAAGGGTAAGGGTAAGGGTAAGGGTAAGCTTAAGGGTAAAAGCAAGGGTAAGGGTAAGGGTAAGCGTAAGGGTAAGGGTAAGGGTAAGGGTAAGGGTAAGGGTAAGCTTAAGGGTAAAAGCAAGGGTAAGGGTAAGGGTAAGGGTAAGGGTAAGGGTAAGGGTAAGGGTAAGCCTAAGGGTAAAAGCAAGGGTAAGGGTAAGGGTAAAAGCAAGGGTAAGGGTAAGGGTAAGGGTAAGGGTAAGGGTAAGGGTAAGGGTAAGGGTAAGGGTAAGGGTAAGGGTAAGCTTAAGGGTAAAAGCAAGGGTAAGGGTAAGGGTAAGGGTAAGGGTAAGTGTAAGCTTAAGGGTAAAAGCAGGGGTAAGGGTAAGGGTAAGGGTAAAGGTAAGGGTAAGCCTTAGGGTAAAAGCAAGGGTAAGGGTAAGGGTAAGGGTAAGGGTAAGGGTAAGGGTAAGGGTAAGGGTAAGGGTAAGGGTAAGGGTAAGCTTAAGGGTAAAAGCAAGGGTAAGGGTAAGGGTAAGGGTAAGGGTAAGGGTAAGGGTAAGGGTAAGGGTAAGGGTAAGGGTAAGGGTAAGGGTAAGCTTAAGGGTAAAAGCAAGGGTAAGGGTAAGGGTAAGGGTAAGGGTAAGGGTAAGGGTAAGGGTAAGGGTAAGGGTAAGGGTAAGGGTAAGGGTAAGGGTAAGGGTAAGGGTAAGGGTAAGGGTAAGGGTAAGCTTAAGGGTAAAAGCAAGGGTAAGGGTTAGGGTAAGGGTAAGGGTAAGGGTAAGGGTAAGCTTGAGGGTAAAAGCAAGGGTAAGGGTAAGGGTAAGGGTAAGGGTAAAGGTAAGGGTAAGCCTAAGGGTAAAAGCAAGGGTAAGGGTAAGGGTAAGGATAAGGGTAAGGGTAAGGGTAAGGGTAAGGGTAAGGGTAAGGGTAAGGGTAAGGGTAAGGGTAAGGGTAAGGGTAAGCTTAAGGGTATAAGCAAGGGTAAGGGTGAGGGTAAGGGTAAGGGTAAGGGTAAGGGTTAGGGTAAGGGTAAAGGTAAGGGTGAGCCTAAGGGTAAAAGCAAGGGTAAGGGTAAGGGTAAGGGTAAGGGTAAGGGTAAGGGTAAGGGTAAGGGTAAGGGTAAGGGTAAGGGTAAGGTTAAGGGTAAGAGTAAGGGTAAGGGTAAGGGTAAGCTTAAGGGTAAAAGCAATGGTAAGGGTAAGGGTAAGGGTAAGGGTAAGCCTAAGGGTAAAAGCAAGGGTAAGGGTAAGGGTAAGGGTAAGGGTAAGGGTAAGCTTAAGGGTAAAAGCAAGGGTAAGGGTAAGGGTAAGGGTAAGGGTAAGCTTAAGGGTAAAAGCAAGGGTAAGGGTAAGGGTAAGGGTAAGGGTAAGGGTAAGGGTAAGGGTAAGGGTAAGGGTAAGGGTAAAGGTAAGGGTAAGCCTAAGGGTAAAAGCAAGGGTAAGGGTAAGGGTAAGGGTAAGGGTAAGGGTAAGCTTAAGGGTAAAAGCAAGGGTAAGGGTAAGGGTAAGGGTAAGGGTAAGGGTAAGGGTAAGGGTGAGGGTAAGGGTAAGGGTAAGGGTAAGCTTAAGGGTAAAAGCAAGGGTAAGGGTAAGGGTAAGGGTAAGGGTAAGGGTAAGGGTAAGGGTAAGGGTAAGGGTAAGGGTAAGGGTAAGGGTAAGGGTAAGGGTAAGGGTAAGGGTAAGGGTAAGGGTAAGGGTAAGGGTAAGGGTAAGGGTAAGGGTAAGGGTGAGGGTAAGGGTAAGGGTAAGGGTAAGCTAAAGGGTAAAAGCAAGGGTAAGGGTTAGGGTAAGGGTAAGGGTAAGGGTAAGGGTAAGGGTAAGGGTAAGCTTAAGGGTAAAAGCAAGGGTAAGGGTAAGGGTAAGGGTAAGGGTAAGGGTAAGGGTAAGGGTAAGGGTAAGGGTAAAGGTAAGGGTAAGCCTAAGGGTAAAAGCAAGGGTAAGGGTAAGGGTAAGGGTAAGGGTAAGGGTAAGGGTAAGGGTAAGGGTAAGGGTAAGGGTAAGGGTAAATGTAAGGGAAAGCTTAAGGGTATAAGCAAGGGTAAGGGTAAGGGTGAGGGTAAGGGTAAGGGTAAGGGTAAGGGTAAGGGTAAGCTTAAGGGTAAAAGCAAGGGTAAGGGTAAGGGTAAGGGTAAGGGTAAGGGTAAGGGTAAGGGTAAGCTTAAGGGTAAAAGCAAGGGTAAGGGTAAGGGTAAGGGTAAGGGTAAGGGTAAGGGTAAGGGTAAGGGTAAGGGTAAAGGTAAGGGTAAGCCTAAGGGTAAAAGCAAGGGTAAGGGTAAGGGTAAGGGTAAGGGTAAGGGTAAGGGTAAGGGTAAGGGTAAGGGTAAGGGTAAGGGTAAGGGTAAGGTTAAGGGTAAAAGCAAGGGTAAGGGTAAGGGTAAGGGTAAGGGTAAGCCTAAGGGTAAAAGCAAGGGTAAGGGTAAGGGTAAGGGTAAGGGTAAGGGTAAGCTTAAGGGTAAAAGCAAGGGTAAGGGTAAGGGTAAGGGTAAGGGTAAGGGTAAGGGTAAGGGTAAGCTTAAGGGTAAAAGCAAGGGTAAGGGTAAGGGTAAGGGTAAGGGTAAGGGTAAGGGTAAAGGTAAGGGTAAGCCTAAGGGTAAAAGCAAGGGTAAGGGTAAGGGTAAGGGTAAGGGTAAGGGTAAGGGTAAGGGTAAGGGTAAGGGTAAGGGTAAGGGTAAGGGTAAGGGTAAGGGTAAGGGTAAGGGTAAGGGTAAGGGTAAGGGTAAGGGTAAGGGTAAGCTTAAGGGTAAAAGCAAGGGTAAGGGTAAGGGTAAGGGTAAGGGTAAGGGAAAGGGTAAGCTTAAGGGTAAAAGCAAGGGTAAGGGTAAGGGTAAGGGTAAGGGTAAGGGTAAGGGTAAGGGTAAGGGTAAGGGTAAGGGTAAGCTTAAGGGTAAAAGCAAGGGTAAGGGTAAGGGTAAGGGTAAGGGTAAGCTTAAGGGTAAAAGCAAGGGTAAGGGTAAGGGTAAGGGTAAGGGTAAGGGTAAGGGTAAGGGTAAAGGTAAGGGTAAGCCTAAGGGTAAAAGCAACCTAAGGCCCTTACCCTTACCCTCACCCTTACCCTTACCCTTGCTTATACCCTTAAGCTTTCCCTTACATTTACCCTTACCCTTACCCTTACCCTTACCCTTACCCTTACCCTTACCCTTACCCTTACCCTTACCCTTACCCTTGCTTTTACCCTTAGGCTTACCCTTACCTTTACCCTTACCCTTACCCTTACCCTTACCCTTACCCTTACCCTTACCCTTACCCTTACCCTTGCTTTTACCCTTAAGCTTACCCTTACCCTTACCCTTACCCTTACCCTTACCCTTACCCTAACCCTTACCCTTGCTTTTACCCTTTAGCTTACCCTTACCCTTACCCTTACCCTCACCCTTACCCTTACCCTTACCCTTACCCTTACCCTTACCCTTACCCTTACCCTTACCCTTACCCTTACCCTTACCCTTACCCTTACCCTTACCCTTACCCTTACCCTTACCCTTACCCTTACCCTTACCCTTGCTTTTACCCTTAAGCTTACCCTTACCCTTACCCTTACCCTCACCCTTACCCTTACCCTTACCCTTACCCTTACCCTTACCCTTACCCTTGCTTTTACCCTTAAGCTTACCCTTACCCTTACCCTTACCCTTACCCTTACCCTTGCTTTTACCCTTAGGCTTACCCTTACCTTTACCCTTACCCTTACCCTTACCCTTACCCTTACCCTTACCCTTACCCTTACCCTTACCCTTACCCTTGCTTTTACCCTTAAGCTTACCCTTACCCTTACCCTTACCCTTACCCTTGCTTTTACCCTTAAGCTTACCCTTACCCTTACCCTTACCCTTACCCTTACCCTTGCTTTTACCCTTAGGCTTACCCTTACCCTTACCCTTACCCTTACCATTGCTTTTACCCTTAAGCTTACCCTTACCCTTACCCTTACTCTTACCCTTACCCTTACCCTTACCCTTACCCTTACCCTTACCCTTACCCTTACCCTTACCCTTACCCTTACCCTTACCCTTACCCTTGCTTTTACCCTTAGGCTCACCCTTACCTTTACCCTTACCCTAACCCTTACCCTTACCCTTACCCTTACCCTCACCCTTACCCTTGCTTATACCCTTAAGCTTACCCTTACCCTTACCCTTACCCTTACCCTTACCCTTACCCTTACCCTTACCCTTACCCTTACCCTTACCCTTACCCTTACCCTTACCCTTGCTTTTACCCTTAGGCTTACCCTTACCTTTACCCTTACCCTTACCCTTACCCTTACCCTTGCTTTTACCCTCAAGCTTACCCTTACCCTTACCCTTACCCTTACCCTAACCCTTACCCTTGCTTTTACCCTTAAGCTTACCCTTACCCTTACCCTTACCCTTACCCTTACCCTTACCCTTACCCTTACCCTTACCCTTACCCTTACCCTTACCCTTACCCTTACCCTTACCCTTACCCTTGCTTTTACCCTTAAGCTTACCCTTACCCTTACCCTTACCCTTACCCTTACCCTTACCCTTACCCTTACCCTTACCCTTACCCTTACCCTTACCCTTGCTTTTACCCTTAAGCTTACCCTTACCCTTACCCTTACCCTTACCCTTACCCTTACCCTTACCCTTACCCTTACCCTTACCCTTGCTTTTACCCTAAGGCTTACCCTTACCTTTACCCTTACCCTTACCCTTACCCCTGCTTTTACCCTTAAGCTTACACTTACCCTTACCCTTACCCTTACCCTTACCCTTGCTTTTACCCTTAAGCTTACCCTTACCCTTACCCTTACCCTTACCCTTACCCTTACCCTTACCCTTACCCTTACCCTTACCCTTACCCTTGCTTTTACCCTTACCCTTACCCTTGCTTTTACCCTTAGGCTTACCCTTACCCTTACCCTTACCCTTACCCTTACCCTTACCCTTACCCTTGCTTTTACCCTTAAGCTTACCCTTACCCTTACCCTTACCCTTACCCTTACCCTTACCCTTACGCTTACCCTTACCCTTACCCTTGCTTTTACCCTTAAGCTTACCCTTACCCTTACCCTTACCCTTACCCTTACCCTTACCCTTACCCTTACCCTTACCCTTACCCTTACCCTTACCCTTACCCTTACCCTTACCCTTACCCTTACCCTTACCCTTACCCTTACCCTTACCCTTACCCTTGCTTTTACCCTTAAGCTTACCCTTACCCTTACCCTTACCCTTACCCTTACCCTTACCCTTACCCTTAACCTTACCCTTACCCTTACCCTTACCCTTACCCTTGCTTTTACCCTTAAGCTTACCCTTACCCTTACCCTTACCCTTACCCTTACCCTTACCCTTACCCTTACCCTTACCCTTGCTTTTACCCTTAAGCTTACCCTTATCCTTACCCTTACCCTTACCCTTACCCTTGCTTTCACCCTTAGGCTTACCCTTACCCTTACCCTTACCCTTACCCTTACCCTTACCCTTACCCTTACCCTTACCCTTACCCTTACCCTTACCCTTACCCTTACCCTTACCCTTACCCTTACCCTTACCCTTACCCTCACCCTTGCTTTTACCCTTAAGCTTACCCTTACCCTTACCCTTACCCTTACCCTTACCCTTACCCTTACCCTTACCCTTACCCTTACCCTTACCCTTACCCTTACCCTTACCCTTACCCTTACCCTTACCCTAACCCTTACCCTTACCCTTGCTTTTACCCTTAGGCTTACCCTTACCTTTACCCTTACCCTTACCCTTACCCTTACCCTTACCCTTACCCTTACCCTTGCTTTTACCCTTAAGCTTACCCTTACCATTACCCTTACCCTTACCCTTGCTTTTACCCTTAAGCTTACCCTTACCCTTACCCTTACCCTTACCCTTACCCTTACCCTTACCCTTACCCTTACCCTTACCCTTACCCTTACCCTTACCCTTACCCTTGCTTTTACCCTTAAGCTTACCCTTTCCCTCACCCTTACCCTTACCCTTACCCTTACCCTTACCCTTGCTTTTACCCTTAAGCTTACCCTTACCCTTACCCTTACCCTTACCCTTACCCTTACCCTTACCCTTATCCTTACCCTTACCCTTACCCTTACCCTTACCCTTACCCTTACCCTTGCTTTAACCCTTAGGCTTACCCTTACCTTTACCCTTACCCTTACCCTTACCCTTACCCTTACCCTTACCCTTGCTTTTACCCTTAAGCTTACCCTTACCCTTACCCTTACCCAAACCCTTACCCTTGCTTTTACCCTTAAGCTTACCCTTACCCTTACCCTTACCCTTACCCTTACCCTTGCTTTTACCCTTAGGCTTACCCTTACCCTTACCCTTACCCTTACCCTTACCCTTGCTTTTACCCTTAAGCTTACCCTTACACTTACCCTTACCCTTACCCTTACCCTTACCCTTACCCTTACCCTTACCCTTACCCTTACCCTTACCCTTACCCTTGCTTTTACCCTTAGGCTTACCCTTACCTTTACCCTTACCCTTACCCTTACCCTTACCCTTACCCTTACCCTTACCCTTACCCTTACCCTTGCTTTTACCCTTAAGCTTACCCTTACCCTTACCCTTACCCTTACCCTTACCCTTGCTTTTACCCTTAAGCTTACCCTTACCCTTACCCTTACCCTTACCCTTACCCTTACCCTCACCCTTACCCTTACCCTTGCTTATACCCTTAAGCTTACCCTTACCCTTACCCTTACCCTTACCCTTACCCTTACCCTTACCCTTACCCTTACCCTTACCCTAACCCTTACCCTTGCTTTTACCCTTAGGCTTACCCTTACCTTTACCCTTACCCTTACCCTTACCCTTACCCTTACCCTTACCCTTACCCTTACCCTTACCCTTACCCTTACCCTTACCCTTACCCTTACCCTTACCCTTGCTTTTACCCTTAAGCTTACCCTTACCCTTACCCTTACCCTTACCCTTACCCTAACCCTTACCCTTGCTTTTACCCTTTAGCTTACCCTTACCCTTACCCTTACCCTTACCCTTACCCTTACCCTTACCCTTACCCTTACCCTTACCCTTACCCTTACCCTTACCCTTACCCTTACCCTTACCCTTACCCTTACCCTTACCCTTACCCTCACCCTTACCCTTAAGCTTACCCTTACCCTTACCCTTACCCTTACCCTTACCCTTGCTTTTACCCTTAGGCTTACCCTTACCTTTACCCTTACCCTTACCCTTACCCTTACCCTTACCCTTACCCTTACCCTTGCTTTTACCCTTAGGCTTACCCTTACCTTTACCCTTACCCTTACCCTTACCCTTACCCTTACCCTTACCCTTACCCTTACCCTTACCCTTGCTTTTACCCTTAAGCTTACCCTTACCCTTACCCTTACCCTTACCCTTACCCTTACCCTTTCTTTTACCCTTAAGCTTACCCTTACCCTTACCCTTACCCTTACCCTTGCTTTTACCCTTAGGCTTACCCTTACCCTTACCCTTACCCTTACCATTGCTTTTACCCTTAAGCTTACCCTTACCCTTACCCTTACTCTTACCCTTACCCTTACCCTTACCCTTACCCTTACCCTTACCCTTACCCTTACCCTTACCCTTACCCTTACCCTTACTCTTACCCTTACCCTTGCTTTTACCCTTAAGCTTACCCTTACCCTTACCCTTACCCTTACCCTTACCCTTACCCTTACCCTTACCCTTGCTTTTACCCTTAGGCTTACCCTTACCTTTACCCTTACCCTTACCCTTACCCTTACCCTTACCCTTACCCTTACCTTACCCTTACCCTTACCCTTACCCTTACCCTTACCCTTACCCTTACCCTTGCTTTTACCCTTAAGCTTACCCTTACCCTTACCCTTACCCTTACCCTTACCCTTACCCTTGCTTTTACCCTTAAGCTTACCCTTACCTTTACCCTTACCCTTACCCTTACCCTTGCTTTTACCCTTAGGCTTACCCTTACCTTTACCCTTACCCTTACCCTTACCCTTACCCTTACCCTTACCCTTACCCTTACCCTTGCTTTTACCCTTGAGCTTACCCTTACCCTTACCCTTACCCTTACCCTTGCTTTTACCCTTAAGCTTACCCTTACCCTTACCCTTACCCTTACCCTTACCCTTACCCTTACCCTTACCCTTACCCTTACACTTGCTTTTACCCTTAAGCTTACCCTTTCCCTTACCCTTACCCTTACCCTTACCCTTACCCTTACCCTTGCTTTTACCCTTAAGCTTACCCTTACCCTTACCCTTACCCTTACCCTTACCCTTACCCTTACCCTTACCCTTACCCTTACCCTTACCCTTACCCTTACCCTTACCCTTACCCTTACCCTTACCCTTACCCTTGCTTTTACCCTTAGGCTTACCCTTACCTTTACCCTTACCCTTACCCTTACCCTTACCCTTACCCTTACCCTTACCCTTGCTTTTACCCTTAAGCTTACCCTTACCCTTACCCTTACCCTTACCCTTACCCTTACCCTTGCTTTTACCCTTAAGCTTACCCTTACCCTTACCCTTACCCTTACCCTTACCCTTGCTTTTACCCTTAGGCTTACCCTTACCCTTACCCTTACCCTTACCCTTGCTTTTACCCTTAACCTTACCCTTACACTTACCCTTACCCTTACCCTTACCCTTACCCTTACCCTTACCCTTACCCTTACCCTTACCCTTACCCTTACCCTTGCTTTTACCCTTAGGCTTACCCTTACCTTTACCCTTACCCTTACCCTTACCCTTACCCTTACCCTTACCCTTACCCTTACCCTTACCCTTGCTTAAGTAAAGCAAGGGTAAGGGTAAGGGTAAGGGTAAGGGTAAGGGTAAGGGTAAGGGTAAGGGTAAGGGTTAGCTTAAGGGTATAAGCAAGGGTAAGGGTAAGGGTAAGGGTGAGGGTAAGGGTAAGGGTAAGGGTAAGCTTAAGGGTAAAAGCAAGGGTAAGGGTAAGGGTAAGGTTAAGGGTAAGGGTAAGGGTAAGGGTAAGCTTAAGGGTAAAAGCAAGGGTAAGGGTAAGGGTAAGGGTAAGGGTAAGGGTAAGGGTAAGGGTAAGGGTAAGGGTAAGGGTAAGGGTAAAGGTTAGGGTAAGCCTAAGGGTAAAAGCAAGGGTGAGGGTAAAGGTAAGGGTAAGGGTAAGGGTAAGGGTAAGGGTAAGGGTAAGGGTAAGGGTAAGGGTAAGGGTAAGGGTAAGGGTAAGGGTAAGGGTAAGCTTAAGGGTAAAAGCAAGGGTAAGGGTTAGGGTAAGGGTAAGGGTAAGGGTAAGGGTAAGGGTAAGGGTAAGGGTAAGGGTAAGGGTAAGGGTAAGGGTAAGGGTAAGGGTAAGGGTAAGCTTAAGGGTAAAAGCAAGGGTAAGGTAAGGGTAAGGGTGAGGGTAAGGGTAAGGGTAAGGGTAAGGGTAAGCTTAAGGGTAAAAGCAAGGGTAAGGGTAAGGGTAAGGGTAAGGGTAAGGGTAAGGGTAAGGGTAAGGGTAAGCTTAAGGGTAAAAGCAAGGGTAAGGGTAAGGGTAAGAGTAAGGGTAAGGGTAAGGGTAAGGGTAAGGGTAAGGGTAAGGGTAAGGGTAAAGGTAAGGGTAAGCCTAAGGGTAAAAGCAAGGGTAAGGGTTAGGGTTAGGGTAAGGGTAAGGGTAAGGGTAAGGGTAAGGGTAAGGGTAAGGGTAAGGGTAAGGGTAAGTGTAAGGGTAAGGGTAAGGGTAAGCTTAAGGGTAAGGGTAAGTGTAAGGGTAAAGGTAAGGGTAAGCCTAAGGGTAAAAGCAAGGGTAAGGGTAAGGGTTAGGGTAAGGGTAAGGGTAAGGGTAAGGGTAAGGGTAAGGGTAAGTGTAAGGGTTAGGGTAAGGGTAAGCTTAAGGGTAAAAGCAAGGGTAAGGGTAAGGGTAAGGGTAAGGGTAAGGGTAAGGGTAAGGGTAAGGGTAAGGGTAAGGGTAAGGGTAAGGGTAAGGGTAAGGGTAAGCTTAAGGGTAAGGGTAAGGGTAAGGGAAAGGGTAAGCCTAAGGGTAAAAGCAAGGGTAAGGGTAAGGGTAAGGGTAAGGGTAAGCTTAAGGGTAAAAGCAAGGGTAAGGGTAAGGGTAAGGGTAAGGGTAAGGGTAAGGGTAAGCTTAAGGGTAAAAGCAAGGGTAAGGGTAAGGGTAAGGGTAAGGGTAAGGGTAAGGGTAAGGGTAAGGGTAAGGGTAAAGGTAAGGGTAAGCCTAAGGGTAAAAGCAAGGGTAAGGGTAAGGGTAAGGGTAAGGGTAAGGGTAAGGGTAAGGGTAAGGGTAAGGGTAAGGGTAAGGGTAAGGGTAAGGGTAAGGGTAAGGGTAAGGGTAAGCTTAAGGGTAAAAGCAAGGGTAAGGGTAAGGGTAAGGGTAAGGATAAGGGTAAGGGTAAGGGTAAGGGTAAGGGTAAGGGTAAGGGTAAGGGTAAGGGTAAGGGTAAGGGTAAGGGTAAGGGTAAGGGTAAGGGTAAGCTTAAGGGTAAAAGCAAGGGTGAGGGTAAGGGTAAGGGTAAGGGTAAGGGTAAGGGTAAGGGTAAGGGTAAGCTTAAGGGTAAAAGCAAGGGTAAGGGTAAGGGTAAGGGTAAGGGTAAGGGTAAGGGTAAGGGTAAGGGTAAGGGTAAGGGTAAGGGTAAGGGTAAGCTTAAGGGTAAGGATAAGGGTAAGGGTAAAAGCAAGGGTAAGGGTAAGGGTAAGGGTAAGGGTAAGGGTAAGGGTAAGGGTAAGGGTAAGGGTAAGGGTAAGGGTAAGCTTAAGGGTAAGGGTAAGGGTAAGGGTAAGGGTAAGCTTAAGGGTAAAAGCAAGGGTAAGGGTAAGGGTAAGGGTAAGGGTAAGGGTAAGGGTAAGGGTAAGGGTAAGGGTAAGGGTAAGGGTAAGGGTAAGGGTAAGGGTAAGGGTAAGGGTAAGGGTAAGGGTAAGCTTAAGGGTAAGGGTAAGGGTAAGGGTAAGGGTAAGCTTAAGGGTAAAAGCAAGGGTAAGGGTAAGGGTAAGGGTAAGGGTAAGGGTAAGCTTAAGGGTAAGGGTAAGGGTAAGGGTAAGCTTAAGGGTAAAAGCAAGGGTAAGGTTAATGGTAAGGGTAAGGGTAAGGGTAAGGGTAAGGGTAAGCTTAAGGGTAAGGGTAAGGGTAAGGGTAAGGGTAAGCTTAAGGGTAAAAGCAAGGGTAAGGGTAAGGGTAAGGGTGAGGGTAAGGGTAAGGGTAAAGGTAAGGGTAAGGGTAAGGGTAAGGGTAAGGGTAAGGGTAAGCTTAAGGGTAAGGGTAAGGGTAAGGGTAAGCTTTAGGGTAAAAGCAAGGGTAAGGGTAAGGGTTAGGGTAAGGGTAAGGGTAAGCTTAAGGGTAAAAGTAAGGGTAAGGGTAAGGGTAAGGGTAAGGGTAAGGGTAAGGGTAAGGGTAAGGGTAAGGGTAAGGGTAAGGGTAAGGGTAAGGTTAAGAATAAGGGTAAGCTTAAGGGAAGGGTAAGGGTAAGGGTAAGCTTAAGGGTAAAAGCAAGTGTAAGGGTAAGGGTAAGGGTAAGGGTAAGGGTAAAGGTAAGGGTAAGCCTAAGGGTAAAAGCAAGGGTAAGGGTAAGGGTAAGGGTAAGGGTAAGGGTAAGGGTAAGGGTAAGGGTAAGGGTAAGGGTAAGGGTAAGCTTAAGGGTAAAAGCAAGGGTAAGGGTAAGGGTAAGGGTAAGGGTAAGGGTAAGGGTAAGGGTAAGGGTAAGGGTAAGGGTAAGGGTAAGCTTAAGGGTAAAAGCAAGGGTAAGGGTAAGGGTAAGGGTAAGGGTAAGGGTAAGGGTAAGGGTAAGGGTAAGGGTAAGGGTAAGGGTAAGCTTAAGGGTAAAAGCAAGGGCAAGGGTAAGGGTAAGGGTAAGGGTAAGGGTTAGGGTAAGGGTAAAGGTAAGGGTAAGCCTAAGGGTAAAAGCAAGGGTAAGGGTAAGGGTAAGGGTAAGGGTAAGGGTAAGGGTAAGGGTAAGGGTAAGGGTAAGGGTAAGGGTAAGGGTAAGGGTAAGGGTAAGAGTAAGGGTAAGGGTAAGGGTAAGCTTAAGGGTAAAAGCAAGGGTAAGGGTAAGGGTAAGGGTAAGGGTAAGCCTAAGGGTAAAAGCAAGGGTAAGGGTAAGGTTAAGGGTAAGGGTAAGGGTAAGCTTAAGGGTAAAAGCAAGGGTAAGGGTAAGGGTAAGGGTAAGGGTAAGGGTAAGCTTAAGGGTAAAAGCAAGGGTAAGGGTAAGGGTGAGGGTAAGGGTAAGGGTAAGGGTAAGGGTAAGGGTAAAGGTAAGGGTAAGCCTAAGAGTAAAAGCAAGGGTAAGGGTAAGGGTAAGGGTAAGGGTAAGGGTAAGGGTAAGGGTAAGGGTAAGGGTAAGGGTAAGGGTAAGGGTAAGCTTAAGGGTAAAAGCAAGGGTAAGGATAAGGGTAAGGGTAAGGGTAAGGGTAAGGGTAAGGGTAAGGGTAAGGGTAAGGGTAAGCTTAAGGGTAAAAGCAAGGCTAAGGGTAAGGGTAAGGGTAAGGGTAAGGGTAAGCTTACCCTTACCCTTACCCTTACCCTTACACTTACCCTTGCTTTTACCCTTAGGCTTACCCTTACCCTTACCCTTAAGCTTACCCTTACCCTTACCCTTACCCTTACCCTTACCCTTACCCTTACCCTTACCCTTACCCTTACCCTTACCCTTACCCTTGCTTTTACCCTTAAGCTTACCCTTACCCTTACCCTTACCCTTACCCTTACCCTTACCCTTACCCTTACCCTTACCCTTACCCTTACCCTTACCCTTGCTTTGACCCTTAGGCTTACCATTACCTTTACCCTTACCCTTACCCTTATCCTTACCCTTACCCTTACCCTTACCCTTACCCTTACCCTTACCCTTACCCTTACCCTTACCCTTGCTTTTACCCTTAAGCTTACCCTTACCCTTACCCTTACCCTTGCTTTTACCCTTAAGCTTACCCTTACCCTTACCCTTACCCTTACCCTTACCCTTACCCTTACCCTTACCCTTACCCTTGCTTTTACCCTTAGGCTTACCTTTACCCTTACCCTTACCCTTACCCTTACCCTCACCCTTACCCTTACCCTTACCCTTACCCTTACCCTTACCCTTACCCTTACCCTTGCTTTTACCCTTAGGCTTACCCTTACCTTTACCCTTACCCTTACCCTTACCCTTACCCTTTCCCTTACCCTAACCCTTGCTTTTACCCTTAAGCTTACCCTTACCCTTACCCTTACCCTTACCCTAACCCTTACCCTTGCTTTTACCCTTAAGCTTACCCTTACCCTTACCCTTACCCTTACCCTTACCCTTACACTTACCCTTACCCTTACCCTTACCCTTGCTTTTACCCTTAAGCTTACCCTTACCCTTACCCTCACCCTTACCCTTACCCTTACCCTTACCCTTACCCTTATCCTTACCCTTGCTTTTACCCTTAAGCTTACCCTTACCCTTACCCTTACCCTTACCCTTACCCTTACCCTTGCTTTTACTCTTAGGCTTACCCTTACCTTTACCCTTACCCTTACCCTTACCCTTACCCTTACCCTCACCCTTACCCTTACCCTTGCTTTTACCCTTAAGCTTACCCTTACCCTTACCCTTACCCTTACCCTTACCCTTGCTTTTACCCTTAAGCTCACCCTTACCCTTACCCTTAACCTTACCCTTACCCTTGCTTTTACCCTTAGGCTTACCCTTACCTTTACCCTTACCCTTACCCTTGCTTTTACCCTTAAGCTTACCCTTACCCTTACCCTTACTCTTACCCTTACCCTTACCCTTACCCTTACCCTTACCCTTACCCTTACCCTTACCCTTACCCTTACCCTTACCCTTACCCTTGCTTTTACCCTTAGGCTTACCCTCACCTTCACCCTTACCCTAACCCTTACCCTTACCCTTACCCTTACCCTTACCCTTACCCTTGCTTTTACCCTTAAGCTTACCCTTACCCTTACCCTTACCCTTACCCTTACCCTTACCCTTACCCTTACCCTTACCCTTACCCTTACCCTCACCCTTGCTTTTACCCTTAAGCTTACCCTTACCCTTACCCTTACCCTTACCCTTACCCTTACCCTTACCCTTACCCTTACCCTTACCCTTGCTTTTACCCTTAAGCTTACCCTTACCCTTACCCTTACCCTTACCCTTACCCTTACCCTTACCCTTACCCTTACCCTTACCCTTACCCTTACCCTTGCTTTTACCCTTAGGCTTACCCTTACCTTTACCCTTACCCTTACCCTTACCCTTACCCTTACCCTTGCTTTTACCCTTAAGCTTACCCTTACCCTTACCCTTACCCTTAAGCTTACCCTTACCCTTACCCTTACCCTTACCCTTACCCTTACCCTTACCCTTACCCTTACCCTTACCCTTACCCTTACCCTTACCCTTACCCTTGCTTTTACCCTTAAGCTTACCCTTACCCTTACCCTTACCCTTACCCTTACCCTTGCTTTTACCCTTAAGCTTACCCTTACCCTTACCCTTACCCTTAAGCTTACCCTTACCCTTACCCTTACCCTTACCCTTACCCTTACCCTTACCCTTACCCTTACCCTTACCCTTACCCTTACCCTTACCCTTACCCTTACCCTTACCCTTACCCTTACCCTTACCCTTGCTTTTACCCTTAAGCTTACCCTTACCCTTACCCTTACCCTTACCCTTAAGCTTACCCTTACCCTTACCCTTACCCTTACCCTTACCCTTAACCTAACCCTTGCTTTTACCCTTAAGCTTAAACTTACCCTTACCCTTACCCTTACCCTTAAGCTTACCCTTACCCTTACCCTTACCCTTACCCTTACCTTTGCTTTTACCCTTAAGCTTACCCTTACCCTTACCCTTACCCTTACCCTTACCCTTACCCTTACCCTTACCCTTACCCTTACCCTTACCCTTACCCTTGCTTTTACCCTTAAGCTTACCCTTACCCTTACCCTAAGTAAGGGTAAGGGTAAGGGTAAGGGTAAGGGTAAGGGTAAGGGTAAGGGTAAGGGTAAGGGTAAGGGTAAGGGTAAGGGTAAGCTTAAGGGTAAAAGCAAGGGTAAGGGTAAGGGTAAGGGTAAGGGTAAGGGTAAGGGTAAGGGTAAGGGTAAGGGTAAGCTTAAGGGTAAGGGTAAGGGTAAGGGTAAGGGTAAGCCTAAGGGTAAAAGCAAGGGTAAGGGTAAGGGTAAGGGTAAGGGTAAGGGTAAGCTTAAGGGTAAAAGCAAGGGTAAGGGTAAGGCTAAGGGTAAGGGTAAGGGTAAGGGTAAGGGTAAGCTTAAGGGTAAAAGCAAGGGTAAGGGTAAGGGTAAGGGTAAAGGTAAGGGTAAGGGTAAGGGTAAAGGTGAGGGTAAGCCTAAGGGTAAAAGCAAGGGTAAGGGTAAGGGTAAGGGTAAGGGTAAGGGTAAGGGTAAGGGTAAGGGTAAGGGTAGGGGTAAGAGTAAGGGTAAGGGTAAGCTTAAGGGTAAAAGCAAGGGTAAGGGTAAGGGTAAGGGTAAGGGTAAGGGTAAGCTTAAGGGTAAAAGCAAGGGTAAGGGTAAGGGTAAGGGTAAGGGTAAGGTTAAGGGTAAGGGTAAGGGTAAGGGTAAGGGTAAGGGTAAGGGTAAGGTTAAGGGTAAGGGTAAGGGTAAGGGTAAGGGTAAGGGTAAGGGTAAGGGTAAGGGTAAGGGTAAGGGTAAACTTAAGGGTAAAAGCAAGGGTAAGGGTAAGGGTAAGGGTAAGGGTAAGGGTAAGGGTAAGGGTAATGGTAAGGGTAAAGGTAAGGGTAAGCCTAAGGGTAAAAGCAAGGGTAAGGGTAAGGGTAAGGGTAAGGGTAAGGGTAAGGGTAAGGGTAAGGGTAAGGGTAAGGGTAAGGGTAAGGGTAAGGGTAAGGGTAAGGGTAAGGGTAAGGGTAAGGGTAAGGGTAAGGGTAAGCTTAAGGGTAAAAGCAAGGGTAAGGGTAAGGGTAAGGGTAAGGGTAATGGTAAGGGTAAGGGTAAGGGTAAGCTTAAGGGTAAGGGTAAGGGTAAGGGTAAGGGTAAGCTTAAGGGTAAAAGCAAGGGTAAGGGTAAGGGTAAGGGTAAGGGTAAGGGTAAGCTTAAGGGTAAAAGCAAGGGTAAGGGTAAGGGTAAGGGTAAGGGTAAGGGTAAGGGTAAGGGTAAGCTTAAGGGTAAGGGTAAGGGTAAGGGTAAGGGTAAGCTTAAGGGTAAAAGCAAGGGTGAGGGTAAAAGTAAGGGTAAGGGTAAGGGTAAGGGTAAGGGTAAGGGTAAGGGTAAGGGTAAGGGTAAGGGTAAGGGTAAGGGTAAGGGTAAGGGTAAGGGTAAGCTTAAGGGTAAAAGCAAGGGTAAGGGTAAGGGTAAGGGTAAGGGTAAGGGTAAGGGTAAGGGTAAGGGTAAGGGTAAGGGTAAAGGTAAGGGTAAGCCTAAGGGTAAAAGCAAGGGTAAGGGTAAGGGTAAGGGTAAGGGTAAGAGTAAGGGTAAGGGTAAGGGTAAGGGTAAGCTTAAGGGTAAAAGCAAGGGTAAGGGTAAGGGTAAGGGTAAGGGTAAGCCTAAGGGTAAAAGCAAGGGTAAGGGTAAGGGTAAGGGTAAGGGTAAGGGTAAGCTTAAGGGTAAAAGCAGGGGTGAGGGTAAGGGTAAGGGTAAGGGTAAGGGTAAGGGTAAGGGTAAGGGTAAGGGTAAGGGTAAGGGTAAGGGTAAGGGTAAGGGTAAGGGTAAGCTTAAGGGTAAAAGCAAGGGTAAGGGTAAGGATAAGGGTAAGGGTAAGGGTAAGGGTAAGGGTAAGGGTAAGGGTAAGGGTAAGCTTAAGTGTAAAAGCAAGGGTAAGGGTAAGGATAAGGGTAAGGGTAAGGGTAAAGGTAAGGGTAAGCCTAAGGGTAAGGGCAAGGGTAAGGGTAAGGGTAAGGGTCAGGGTAAGGGTAAGGGTAAGGGTAAGGGTAAGGGTAAGGGTAAGGGTAAGGGTAAGGGTAAGGGTAAGGGTAAGGGTAAGGGTAAGGGTAAGGGTAAGGGTAAGGGTAAGGGTAAGGGTAAGGGTAAGGGTAAGGGTAAGGGTAAGCTTAAGGGTAAAAGCAAGGGTAAGGGTAAGGGTAAGGGAAAGGGTAAGCCTAAGGGTAAAAGCAAGGGTAAGGGTAAGGGTAAGGGTAAGGGTAAGGGTAAGGGTAAGGGTAAGGGTAAGGGTAAGCTTAAGGGTAAAAGCAAGGGTAAGGGTAAGGGTAAGGGTAAGGGTAAGGGTAAGGGTAAGGGTAAGGGTAAGCTTAAGGGTAAAAGCAAGGGTAAGGGTAAGGGTAAGGGTAAGGGTAAGGGTAAGGGTAAGGGTAAAGGTAAGGGTAAGCCTAAGGGTAAAAGCAAGGGTAAGGGTAAGGGTAAGGGTAAGGGTAAGGGTAAGGGTAAGCTTAAGGGTAAAAGCAAGGGTAAGGGTAAGGGTAAGGGTAAGGGTAAGGGTAAGGGTAAGGGTAAGGGTAAGGGTAAGGGTAAGGGTAAGGGTAAGGGTAAGCTTAAGGGTAAGGGTAAGGGTAAGGGTAAGCTTAAGGGTAAAAGCAAGGGTAAGGGTAAGGGTAAGGGTAAGGGTAAGCTTAAGGGTAAAAGCAAGGGTAAGGGTAAGGGTAAGGGTAAGGGTAAGGGTAAGGGTAAGGGTAAGGGTAAGGGTAAGGGTAAAGGTAAGGGTAAGCCTAAGGGTAAAAGCAAGGGTAAGGGTAAGGGTAAGGGTAAGGGTAAGAGTAAGGGTAAGGGTAAGGGTAAGGGTAAGCTTAAGGGTAAAAGCAAGGGTAAGGGTAAGGGTAAGGGTAAGGGTAAGCCTAAGGGTAAAAGCAAGGGTAAGGGTAAGGGTAAGGGTAAGGGTAAGGGTAAGCTTAAGGGTAAAAGCAGGGGTGAGGGTAAGGGTAAGGGTAAGGGTAAGGGTAAGGGTAAGGGTAAGGGTAAGGGTAAGGGTAAGGGTAAGGGTAAGGGTAAGGGTAAGGGTAAGCTTAAGGGTAAAAGCAAGGGTAAGGGTAAGGATAAGGGTAAGGGTAAGGGTAAGGGTAAGGGTAAGGGTAAGGGTAAGGGTAAGCTTAAGTGTAAAAGCAAGGGTAAGGGTAAGGATAAGGGTAAGGGTAAGGGTAAAGGTAAGGGTAAGCCTAAGGGTAAGGGCAAGGGTAAGGGTAAGGGTAAGGGTCAGGGTAAGGGTAAGGGTAAGGGTAAGGGTAAGGGTAAGGGTAAGGGTAAGGGTAAGGGTAAGGGTAAGGGTAAGGGTAAGGGTAAGGGTAAGGGTAAGGGTAAGGGTAAGGGTAAGGGTAAGGGTAAGGGTAAGGGTAAGCTTAAGGGTAAAAGCAAGGGTAAGGGTAAGGGTAAGGGAAAGGGTAAGCCTAAGGGTAAAAGCAAGGGTAAGGGTAAGGGTAAGGGTAAGGGTAAGGGTAAGGGTAAGGGTAAGCTTAAGGGTAAAAGCAAGGGTAAGGGTAAGGGTAAGGGTAAGGGTAAGGGTAAGGGTAAGGGTAAGGGTAAGCTTAAGGGTAAAAGCAAGGGTAAGGGTAAGGGTAAGGGTAAGGGTAAGGGTAAGGGTAAGGGTAAAGGTAAGGGTAAGCCTAAGGGTAAAAGCAAGGGTAAGGGTAAGGGTAAGGGTAAGGGTAAGGGTAAGGGTAAGCTTAAGGGTAAAAGCAAGGGTAAGGGTAAGGGTAAGGGTAAGGGTAAGGGTAAGGGTAAGGGTAAGGGTAAGGGTAAGGGTAAGGGTAAGGGTAAGGGTAAGCTTAAGGGTAAGGGTAAGGGTAAGGGTAAGCTTAAGGGTAAAAGCAAGGGTAAGGGTAAGGGTAAGGGTAAGGGTAAGCTTAAGGGTAAAAGCAAGGGTAAGGGTAAGGGTAAGGGTAAGGGTAAGGGTAAGGGTAAGGGTAAGGGTAAGCTTAAGGGTAAGGGTAAGGGTAAGGGTAAGGGTAAGCTTAAGGGTAAAAGCAAGGGTAAGGGTAAGGGTAAGGGTAAGGGTAAGGGTAAGCTTAAGGGTAAGGGTAAGGGTAAGGGTAAGGGTAAGCTTAAGGGTAAAAGCAAGGGTAAGGTTAAGGGTAAGGGTAAGCTTAAGGGTAAGGGTAAGGGTAAGGGTAAGGGTAAGCTTAAGGGTAAAAGCAAGGGTAAGGGTAAGGGTAAGGGTAAGGGTAAGGGTAAGGGTAAGGGTAAGGGTAAGGGTAAGGGTAAGGGTAAGGGTAAGGGTAAGGGTAAGGGTAAGCTTAATGGTAAGGGTAAGTGTAAGGGTAAGCTTAAGGGTAAAAGCAAGGGTAAGGGTAAGGGTAAGGGTAAGGGTAAGGGTGAGCTTAAGGGTAAAAGCAAGGGTAAGGGTAAGGGTAAGGGTAAGGGTAAGGGTAAGGGTAAGGGTAAGGGTAAGGGTTAGGGTAAGGGTAAGGGTAAGGGTAAGCTTAAGGGTAAGGGTAAGGGTAAGCTTAAGGGTAAAAGCAAGGGTAAGGGTAAGGGTAAGGGTAAGGGTAAGGGTAAGGGTAAAGGTAAGGGTAAGCCTAAGGGTAAAAGCAAGGGTAAGGGTAAGGGTAAGGGTAAGGGTAAGGGTAAGGGTAAGGGTAAGGGTAAGGGTAAGGGTAAGGGTGAGGGTAAGGGTAAGGGTAAGGGTAAGGGTAAGCTTAAGGGTAAAAGCAAGGGTAAGGGTAAGGGTAAGGGTAAGGGTAAGGGTAAGGGTAAGGGTAAGGGTAAGGGTAAGGGTAAGCTTAAGGGTAAAAGCAAGGGTAAGGGTAAGGGTAAGGGTAAGGGTAAGGGTAAGGGTGAGGGTAAGCTTAAGGGTAAAAGCAAGGGAAAGGGTAAGGGTAAGGGTAAGGGTAAGGTTTAGGGTAAGGGTAAAGGTAAGGGTAAGCTTAAGGGTAAAAGCAAGGGTAAGGGTAAGGGTAAGGGTAAGGGTAAGGGTAAGGGTAAGGGTAAGGGTAAGAGTAAGGGTAAGGGTAAGGGTAAGCTTAAGGGTAAAAGCAAGGGTAAGGGTAAGGGTAAGGGTTAGGGTAAGCCTAAGGGTAAAAGCAAGGGTAAGGGTAAGGTTAAGGGTAAGGGTAAGGGTAAGCTTAAGGGTAAAAGCAAGGGTAAGGGTAAGGGTAAGGGTAAGGGTAAGGGTAAGCTTTAGGGTAAAAGCAAGGGTAAGGGTAAGTGTGAGGGTAAGGGTAAGGGTAAGGGTAAGGGTAAGGGTAAGGGTAAGGGTAAAGGTAAGGGTAAGCCTAATAGTAAAAGCAAGGGTAAGGGTAAGGGTAAGGGTAAGGGTAAGGGTAAGGGTAAGGGTAAAGGAAAGGGTAAGGGTAAGCTTAAGGGTAAAAGCAAGGGTAAGGATAAGGGTAAGGGTAAGGGTAAGGGTAAGGGTAAGGGTAAGGGTAAGGGTAAGGGTAAGGGTAAGCTTAAGGGTAAAAGCAAGGGTAAGGGTAAGGGTAAGGGTAAGGGTAAGGGTAAGGGTAAGGGTAAGGGTAAGGGTAAGGGTAAGGGTAAGGGTAAGGGTAAGGGTAAGGGTAAGGGTAAGGGTAAGGGTAAGGGTAAGGGTAAGGGTAAGGGTAAGGGTAAGGGTAAGGGTAAGGGTAAGGGTAAGGGTAAGGGTAAGGGTAAGGGTAAGGGTAAGGGTAAGGGTAAGGGTAAGGGTAAGGGTAAGGGTAAGGGTAAGCTTAAGGGTAAAAGCAAGGGTAAGGGTAAGGGTAAGGGAAAGGGTAAGCCTAAGGGTAAAAGCAAGGGTAAGGGTAAGGGTAAGGGTAAGGGTAAGGGTAAGGGTAAGGGTAAGGGTAAGGGTAAGCTTAAGGGTAAAAGCAAGGGTAAGGGTAAGGGTAAGGGTAAGGGTAAGGGTAAGGGTAAGGGTAAGGGTAAGGGTAAGCTTAAGGGTAAAAGCAAGGGTAAGGGTAAGGGTAAGGGTAAGGGTAAGGGTAAGGGTAAGGGTAAAGGTAAGGGTAAGCCTAAGGGTAAAAGCAAGGGTAAGGGTAAGGGTAAGGGTAAGGGTAAGGGTAAGGGTAAGCTTAAGGGTAAAAGCAAGGGTAAGGGTAAGGGTAAGGGTAAGGGTAAGGGTAAGGGTAAGGGTAAGGGTAAGGGTAAGGGTAAGGGTAAGGGTAAGGGTAAGCTTAAGGGTAAGGGTAAGGGTAAGGGTAAGCTTAAGGGTAAAAGCAAGGGTAAGGGTAAGGGTAAGGGTAAGGGTAAGCTTAAGGGTAAAAGCAAGGGTAAGGGTAAGGGTAAGGGTAAGGGTAAGGGTAAGGGTAAGGGTAAGGGTAAGGGTAAGGGTAAAGGTAAGGGTAAGCCTAAGGGTAAAAGCAAGGGTAAGGGTAAGGGTAAGGGTAAGGGTAAGAGTAAGGGTAAGGGTAAGGGTAAGGGTAAGCTTAAGGGTAAAAGCAAGGGTAAGGGTAAGGGTAAGGGTAAGGGTAAGCCTAAGGGTAAAAGCAAGGGTAAGGGTAAGGGTAAGGGTAAGGGTAAGGGTAAGCTTAAGGGTAAAAGCAGGGGTGAGGGTAAGGGTAAGGGTAAGGGTAAGGGTAAGGGTAAGGGTAAGGGTAAGGGTAAGGGTAAGGGTAAGGGTAAGGGTAAGGGTAAGGGTAAGCTTAAGGGTAAAAGCAAGGGTAAGGGTAAGGATAAGGGTAAGGGTAAGGGTAAGGGTAAGGGTAAGGGTAAGGGTAAGGGTAAGCTTAAGTGTAAAAGCAAGGGTAAGGGTAAGGATAAGGGTAAGGGTAAGGGTAAAGGTAAGGGTAAGCCTAAGGGTAAGGGCAAGGGTAAGGGTAAGGGTAAGGGTCAGGGTAAGGGTAAGGGTAAGGGTAAGGGTAAGGGTAAGGGTAAGGGTAAGGGTAAGGGTAAGGGTAAGGGTAAGGGTAAGGGTAAGGGTAAGGGTAAGGGTAAGGGTAAGGGTAAGGGTAAGGGTAAGGGTAAGGGTAAGCTTAAGGGTAAAAGCAAGGGTAAGGGTAAGGGTAAGGGAAAGGGTAAGCCTAAGGGTAAAAGCAAGGGTAAGGGTAAGGGTAAGGGTAAGGGTAAGGGTAAGGGTAAGGGTAAGCTTAAGGGTAAAAGCAAGGGTAAGGGTAAGGGTAAGGGTAAGGGTAAGGGTAAGGGTAAGGGTAAGGGTAAGCTTAAGGGTAAAAGCAAGGGTAAGGGTAAGGGTAAGGGTAAGGGTAAGGGTAAGGGTAAGGGTAAAGGTAAGGGTAAGCCTAAGGGTAAAAGCAAGGGTAAGGGTAAGGGTAAGGGTAAGGGTAAGGGTAAGGGTAAGCTTAAGGGTAAAAGCAAGGGTAAGGGTAAGGGTAAGGGTAAGGGTAAGGGTAAGGGTAAGGGTAAGGGTAAGGGTAAGGGTAAGGGTAAGGGTAAGGGTAAGCTTAAGGGTAAGGGTAAGGGTAAGGGTAAGCTTAAGGGTAAAAGCAAGGGTAAGGGTAAGGGTAAGGGTAAGGGTAAGCTTAAGGGTAAAAGCAAGGGTAAGGGTAAGGGTAAGGGTAAGGGTAAGGGTAAGGGTAAGGGTAAGGGTAAGCTTAAGGGTAAGGGTAAGGGTAAGGGTAAGGGTAAGCTTAAGGGTAAAAGCAAGGGTAAGGGTAAGGGTAAGGGTAAGGGTAAGGGTAAGCTTAAGGGTAAGGGTAAGGGTAAGGGTAAGGGTAAGCTTAAGGGTAAAAGCAAGGGTAAGGTTAAGGGTAAGGGTAAGCTTAAGGGTAAGGGTAAGGGTAAGGGTAAGGGTAAGCTTAAGGGTAAAAGCAAGGGTAAGGGTAAGGGTAAGGGTAAGGGTAAGGGTAAGGGTAAGGGTAAGGGTAAGGGTAAGGGTAAGGGTAAGGGTAAGGGTAAGGGTAAGGGTAAGGGTAAGGGTAAGGGTAAGCTTAATGGTAAGGGTAAGTGTAAGGGTAAGCTTAAGGGTAAAAGCAAGGGTAAGGGTAAGGGTAAGGGTAAGGGTAAGGGTGAGCTTAAGGGTAAAAGCAAGGGTAAGGGTAAGGGTAAGGGTAAGGGTAAGGGTAAGGGTAAGGGTAAGGGTAAGGGTTAGGGTAAGGGTAAGGGTAAGGGTAAGCTTAAGGGTAAGGGTAAGGGTAAGCTTAAGGGTAAAAGCAAGGGTAAGGGTAAGGGTAAGGGTAAGGGTAAGGGTAAGGGTAAAGGTAAGGGTAAGCCTAAGGGTAAAAGCAAGGGTAAGGGTAAGGGTAAGGGTAAGGGTAAGGGTAAGGGTAAGGGTAAGGGTAAGGGTAAGGGTAAGGGTGAGGGTAAGGGTAAGGGTAAGGGTAAGGGTAAGCTTAAGGGTAAAAGCAAGGGTAAGGGTAAGGGTAAGGGTAAGGGTAAGGGTAAGGGTAAGGGTAAGGGTAAGGGTAAGGGTAAGCTTAAGGGTAAAAGCAAGGGTAAGGGTAAGGGTAAGGGTAAGGGTAAGGGTAAGGGTGAGGGTAAGCTTAAGGGTAAAAGCAAGGAAAGGGTAAGGGTAAGGGTAAGGGTAAGGTTTAGGGTAAGGGTAAAGGTAAGGGTAAGCTTAAGGGTAAAAGCAAGGGTAAGGGTAAGGGTAAGGGTAAGGGTAAGGGTAAGGGTAAGGGTAAGGGTAAGAGTAAGGGTAAGGGTAAGGGTAAGCTTAAGGGTAAAAGCAAGGGTAAGGGTAAGGGTAAGGGTTAGGGTAAGCCTAAGGGTAAAAGCAAGGGTAAGGGTAAGGTTAAGGGTAAGGGTAAGGGTAAGCTTAAGGGTAAAAGCAAGGGTAAGGGTAAGGGTAAGGGTAAGGGTAAGGGTAAGCTTTAGGGTAAAAGCAAGGGTAAGGGTAAGTGTGAGGGTAAGGGTAAGGGTAAGGGTAAGGGTAAGGGTAAGGGTAAGGGTAAAGGTAAGGGTAAGCCTAATAGTAAAAGCAAGGGTAAGGGTAAGGGTAAGGGTAAGGGTAAGGGTAAGGGTAAGGGTAAAGGAAAGGGTAAGGGTAAGCTTAAGGGTAAAAGCAAGGGTAAGGATAAGGGTAAGGGTAAGGGTAAGGGTAAGGGTAAGGGTAAGGGTAAGGGTAAGGGTAAGGGTAAGCTTAAGGGTAAAAGCAAGGGTAAGGGTAAGGGTAAGGGTAAGGGTAAGGGTAAGGGTAAGGGTAAGGGTAAGGGTAAGGGTAAGGGTAAGGGTAAGGGTAAGGGTAAGGGTAAGGGTAAGCTTAAGGGTTAAAGCAAGGGTAAGGGTAAGGGTAAGGGTAAGGGTAAGGGTAAGGGTAAGGGTAAGGGTAAGGGTAAGGGTAAGGGTAATGGTAAAGGTAAGGGTAAGCCTAAGGGTAAAAGCAAGGGTAAGGGTAAGGGAAAGGGTAAGGGTAAGCTTAAGTGTAAAAGCAAGGGTAAGGGTAAGGGTAAGGGTAAGGGTAAGCCTGAGGGTAAAAGCAAGGGTAAGGGTAAGGGTAAGGGTAAGGGTAAGGGTAAGGGTAAGCTTAAGGGTAAAAGCAAGGGTAAGGGTAAGGGTAAGGGTAAGGGTAAGGGTAAGGGTAAGCTTAAGGGTAAAAGTAAGGGTAAGGGTAAGGGTAAGGGTAAGGGTAAGGGTAAGGGTAAGGGTACTTTTACCCTTACCCTTACCCTTACCCTTACCCTTGCTTTTACCCTTAAGCTTACCCTTACCCTTACCCTTACCCTTACCCTTCCCCTTACCCTTACACTTACCTTTACCCTTATCCTTGCTTTTACCCTTAGGCTTACCCTTACCTTTACCCTTACCCTTACCCTTACCCTTACCCTCACCCTTACCCTTACCCTTGCTTTTACCCTTAAGCTTACCCTTACCCTTACCCTTACCCTTACCCTTAAGCTTACCCTTACCCTTACCCTTGCTTTTACACTTAAGCTTACCCTTACCCTTACACTTACCCTTACCCTTTCCCTTACCCTTACACTTACCCTTACCCTTATCCTTGCTTTTACCCTTAGGCTTACCCTTACCTTTACCCTTACCCTTACCCTTACCCTTACCCTTACCCTTACCCTTGCTTTTACCCTTAAGCTTACCCTTACCCTTACCCTTACCCTTACCCTTAAGCTTACCCTTACCCTTACCCTTACCCTTACCCTTACCCTTAACCTTACCCTTACCCTTACCCTTACCCTTACCCTTACCCTTACCCTTACCCTTGCTTTTACCCTTAAGCTTACCCTTACCCTCACCCTTACCCTTACCCTTACCCTTGCCCTTACCCTTACCCTTGCTTTTACCCTTAAGCTTACCCTTACCCTTACCCTTACCCTTACCCTTACCCTTACCCTTACCCTTACCCTTACCCTTACCCTTGCTTTTACCCTTAAACTTACCCTTACCCTTACCCTTACCCTTACCCTTACCCTTACCCTTACCCTTACCCTCTCCCTTGCTTTTACCCTTAAGCTTTCCCTTACCCTTACCCTCACCCTTACCCTTACCCTTACCCTTGCTTTTACCCTTAAGCTTACCCTTACCCTTACCCTTACCCTTACCCTTACCCTTGCTTTTACCCTTAGGCTTACCCTTACCCTTACCCTTACCCTTACCCCTGCTTTTACCCTTAAGCTTACCCTTACCCTTACCCTTACTCTTACCCTTACCCTTACCCTTACCCTTACCCTTGCTTTTACCCTTAGGCTTACCCTTACCTTTACCCTCACCCTTACCCTTACCCTTACCCTTACCCTTACCCTTACCCTTACCCTTACCCTTGCTTTTACCCTTAAGCTAACCCTTACCCTTACCCTTACCCTTACCCTTACCCTTACCCTTAACCTTACCCTTACCCTTGCTTTTACCCTTAAGCTCACCCTTACCCTTACCCTTACCCTTACCCTTACACTTACCCTTACCCTGACCCTTACCCTTGCTTTTACCCTTAAGCTTACCCTTACTCTTACCCTTACCCTTACCCTTAAGCTTACCCTTACCCTTACCCTTACCCTTATCCTTACCCTTACCCTTACCCTTGCTTTTACCCTTAAGCTTACCCTTACCCTTACCCTTACCCTTACCCTTACCCTTGCTTTTACCCTTAAGCTTACCCTTACCCTTACCCTTACCCTTAAGCTTACCCTTACCCTTACCCTTACCCTTACCCTTACCCTTGCTTTTACCCTTAAGCTTACCCTTACCCTTACCCTTACCCTTACCCTAACCCTTACCCTTAACCTTACCCTTAACCTTACCCTTACCCTTACCCTTACCCTTACCCTTACCCTTACCCTTGCTTTTACCCTTAGGCTTACCCTTACCTTTACCCTTACCATTACCCTTACCCTTACCCTTACCCTTACCCTTACCCTTACCCTTACCCTTGCTTTTACCCTTAAGCTTACCCTTACCCTTACCCTTACCCTTACATTTACCCTTACCCTTACCCTTACCCTTACCCTTACCCTTACCCTTACCCTTGCTTTTACCCTTAAGCTTACCCTTACCCTTACCCTTACCCTTACCCTTACCCTTACCCTTACCCTTACCCTTACCCTTACCCTTACCCTTACCCTTACCCTTACCCTTACCCTTACCCTTGCTTTTACCCTTAAGCTTACCCTTACCCTAACCCTTACTCTTACCCTTACCCTTACCCTTACCCTTACACTTGCTTTTACCCTTAAGCTTACCCTTACCCTTACCTTTACCCTTACCCTTACCCTTACCCTTACCCTTACTCTTACTCTTACCCTTACCCTAACCCTTACCCTTGCTTTTACCCTTAGGCTTACCCTTACCTTTAGCCTTACCCTTACCCTTACCCTTACCCTTACCCTTACCCTTACCCTTACCCTTACCCTTACCCTTACCCTTGCTTTTACCCTTAAGCTTACCCTTACCCTTACCCTTACCCTTACCCTTACCCTTACCCTTACCCTTACCCTTACCCTTACCCTTACCCTTACCCTTACCCTTGCTTTTACCCTTAAGCTTACCCTTACCCTTACCCTTACCCTTACACTTACCCTTGCTTTTACCCTTAGGCTTACCCTTACCCTTACCCTTACCCTTACCCTTACCCTTAAGCTTACCCTTACACTTACCCTTACCCTTACCCTTACCCTTACCCTTACCCTTACCCTTACCCTTACCCTTACCCTTACCCTTACCCTTACCCTTACCCTTACCCTTACCCTTACCCTTACCCTTACCCTTACCCTTACCCTTACCCTTGCTTTTACCCTTAAGCTTACCCTTACCCTTACCCTTACTCTTACCCTTACCCTTACCCTTACCCTTACCCTTACCCTTACCCTTGCTTTGACCCTTAGGCTTACCCTTACCTTTACCCTTACCCTTACCCTTACCCTTACCCTTACCCTTACCCTTACCCTTACCCTTACCCTTACCCTTACCCTTACCCTTACCCTTGCTTTTACCCTTAAGCTTACCCTTACCCTTACCCTTACCCTTACCCTTACCCTTACCCTTACCCTTACCCTTACCCTTGCTTTTACCCTTAAGCTTACCCTTACCCTTACCCTTACCCTTACCCTTACCCTTGCTTTTACCTTTAGGCTTACCCTTACCCTTACCCTTAACCTTACCCTTGCTTTTACCCTTAAGCTTACCCTTACCCTTACCCTTACCCTTACCCTTACCCTTACCCTTACCCTTACCCTTACCCTTACCCTTACCCTTACCCTTACCCTTACCCTTACCCTTACCCTTACCCTTACCCTTACCCTTGCTTTTACCCTTAGGCTTACCCTTACCTTTACCCTTACCCTAACCCTTACCCTTACCCTTACCCTTACACTTACCCTTGCTTTTACCCTTAAGCTTACCCTTACCCTTACCCTTACCCTTACCCTTACCCTTACCCTTACCCTTACCCTTACCCTTACCCTTACCCTTACCCTTGCTTTTACCCTTAAGCTCACCCTTACCCTTACCCTTACCCTTACCCTTACCCTTACCCTTACCCTTACCCTTACCCTTACCCTTGCTTTTACCCTTAAGCTTACCCTTACCCTTACCCTTACCCTTACCCTTACCCTTACCCTTACCCTTACCCTTACCCTTACCCTTACCCTTGCTTTTACCCTTAGGCTTACCCTTACCTTTACCCTTACCCTTACCCTTACCCTTACCCTTACCCTTGCTTTTACCCTTAAGCTTACCCTTACCCTTACCCTTACCCTTAAGCTTACCCTTACCCTTACCCTTACCCTTACCCTTACCCTTACCCTTACCCTTACCCTTACCCTTACCCTTACCCTTACCCTTACCCTTGCTTTTACCCTTAAGCTTACCCTTACCCTTACCCTTACCCTTACCCTTACCCTTGCTTTTACCCTTAAGCTTACCCTTACCCTTACCCTTACCCTTAAGCTTACCCTTACCCTTAGCCTTACCCTTACCCTTACCTTTACCCTTACCCTTACCCTTACCCTTACCCTTACCCTTACCCTTACCCTTACCCTTGCTTTTACCCTTAAGCTTACCCTTACCCTTACCCTTACCCTAACCCTTAAGCTTACCCTTACCCTTACCCTTACCCTTACCCTTACCCTTACCCTTAACCTTACCCTTGCTTTTACCCTTAAGCTTACCCTTACCCTTACCCTTACCCTTAAGCTTACCCTTACCCTTACCCTTACCCTTACCCTTACCCTTGCTTTTACCCTTAAGCTTACCCTTACCCTTACCCTTACCCTTACCCTTAAGCTTACCCTTACCCTTACCCTTACCCTTACCCTTACCCTTACCCTTACCCTTACCCTTACCCTTACCCTTACCCTTACCCTTGCTTTTACCCTTAAGCTTACCCTTACCCTTACCCTTACCCTTACCCTTGCTTTTACCCTTAAGCTTACCCTTAACCTTACCCTTACCCTTACCCTTAAGCTAACCCTTACCCTTACCCTTACCCTTACCCTTACCCTTACCCTTACCCTTACCCTTACCCTTGCTTTTACCCTTAAGCTTACCCTTACCCTTACCCTTACCCTTACCCTTACCCTTACCCTTACCCTTACCCTTGCTTTTACCCTTAGGCTTACCCTTACCTTTACGCTTACCCTTACCCTTACCCTTACCCTTGCTTTTACCCTTAAGCTTACCCTTACCCTTACCCTTACCCTTACCCGTACCCTTACCCTTACCCTTTCTTTTACCCTTAAGCTTACCCTTACCCTTACCCTTACCCTTACCCTTACCCTTACCCTTGCTTTTACCCTTAGGCTTACCCTTACCCTTACCCTTACCCTTACCCTTGCTTTTACCCTTAAGCTCACCCTTACCCTCACCCTTACCCTTACCCTTACCCTTACCCTTACCCTTACCCTTACCCTTACCCTTACCCTTGCTTTTACCCTTAAGCTTACCCTTACCCTTACCCTTACCCTTACCCTTACCCTTACCCTTACCCTTACCCTTACCCTTACCCTTACCCTTACCCTTACCCTTACCCTCACCCTTGCTTTTACCCTTAAGCTTACCCTTACCCTTACCCTTACCCTTACCCTTACCCTTACCCTTACCCTTACCCTTACCCTTGCTTTTACCCTTAAGCTTACCCTTACCCTTACCCTCACCCTTACCCTTACCCTTGCTTTTACCCTTAGGCTTACCCTTACCCTTACCCTTACCCTTACCCTTACCCTTACCCTTACCCTTGCTTTTACCCTTAAGCTTACCCTTACCCTTACCCTTACCCTTACCCTTACCCTTACCCTTACCCTTACCCTTACCCTTACCCTCACCCTTGCTTTTACCCTTAAGCTTACCCTTACCCTTACCCTTACCCTTACCCTTACCCTTACCCTTAACCTTACCCTTGCTTTTACCCTTGAGCTTACCCTTACTCTTACCCTTACCCTTACCCTTACCCTTGCTTTTACCCTTAGGCTTACCCTTACCCTTACCCTTACCCTTACCCTTGCTTTTACCCTTAAGCTTACCCTTACCCTTACCCTTACTCTTACCCTTACCCTTACCCTTACCCTTACCCTTGCTTTTACCCTTAGGCTTACCCTTACCTTTACCCTTACCCTTACCCTTACCCTTACCCTTACCCTTACCCTTACCCTTACCCTTACCCTTGCTTTTACCCTTAAGCTTACCCTTACCCTTACCCTTACCCTTACCCTTACCCTTACCCTTACCCTTACCCTTACCCTTACCATTACCCTTACCCTTGCTTTTACCCTTAAGCTCACCCTTACCCTAACCCTTACCCTTACCCTTACCCTTACCCTTTACTCTTACCCTTACCCTTGCTTTTACCCTTAAGCTTAGCCTTACCCTTACCCTTACCCTTAAGCTTACCCTTACACTTACCCTTACCCTTACCCTTACCCTTACCCTTACCCTTGCTTTTACCCTTAAACTTACCCTTACCCTTACCCTTACCCTTACCCTTACCCTTGCTTTTACCCTTAAGCTTACCCTTACCCTTACCCTTACCCTTACCCTTACCCTTACCCTTAAGCTTACGCTTACCCTTACCCTTACCCTTACCCTTACCCTTACCCTTACCCTTGCTTTTACCCTTAAGCTTACCCTTACCCTTACCCTTACCTTTACCCTTACCCTTACCCTTACCCTTACCCTTACCCTTACCCTTACCCTTGCTTTTACCCTTAGGCTTACCCTTACCTTTACCCTTACCATTACCCTTACCCTTACCCTTACCCTTACCCTTACCCTTACCCTTACCCTTGCTTTTACCCTTAAGCTTACCCTTACCCTTACCCTTACCCTTACCCTTACCCTTACCCTTGCTTTTACCCTTAAGCTTACCCTTACCCTTACTCTTACCCCTACCCTTACCCTTACCCTAACCCTTACCCTTACCCTTACCCTTGCTTTTACCCTTAAGCTCACCCTTACCCTTACCCTCATCCTTACCCTTACCCTTACCCTTACCCTTACCCTTACCCTTACTCTTACCCTTACCCTTGCTTTTACCCTTAAGCTTACCCTTACCCTTACCCTTACCCTTAAGCTTACCCTTACCCTTACCCTTACCCTTACCCTTAACCTTACCCTTACCCTTGCTTTTACCCTTAAGCTTACCCTTACCATTACCCTTACCCTTACCCTTACCCTTGCTTTTACCCTTAAGCTTACCCTTACCCTTACCCTTACCCTTACCCTTAAGCTTACGCTTACCCTTACCCTTACCCTTACCCTTACCCTTACCCTTACCCTTGCTTTTACCCTTAAGCTTACCCTTACCCTTACCCTTACCCTTACCCTTACCCTTACCCTTACCCTTACACTTGCTTTTACCCTTAGGCTTACCCTTACCTTTACCCTTACCATTACCCTTACCCTTACCCTTACCCTTACCCTTACCCTTACCCTTGCTTTTACCCTTAAGCTTACCCTTACCCTTACCCTTACCCTTACCCTTACCCTTACCCTTGCTTTTACCCTTAAGCTTACCCTTACCCTTACCCTTACCCTTACCCTTACCCTTACCCTTACCCTTACCCTTACCCTTACCCTTACCCTTACCCTTACCCTTACCCTTACCCTTACCCTTACCCTTACCCTTGCTTTTACCCTTAAGCTTACCCTTACCCTTACCCTTACCCTTACCCTTACCCTTACCCTTGCTTTTACCCTTAAGCTTACCCTTACCCTTACTCTTACCCCTACCCTTACCCTTACCCTTACCCTTACCCTTACCCTTACCCTTTCCCTTACCCTTGCTTTTACCCTTAGGCTTACCCTCACCTTTACCCTTACCCTTACCCTTACCCTTACCCTTACCCTTACCCTTACCCTTACACTTACCCTTACCCTTGCTTTTACCCTTAAGCTTACCCTTACCCTTACCCTTACCCTTACCCTTAGCCTTACCCTTACCCTTGCTTTTACCCTTAAGCTTACCCTTACCCTTACCCTTACCCTTACCCTTACCCTTGCATTTACCCTTAGGCTTACCCTTACCCTTACCCTTACCCTTACCCTTAAGCTTACCCTTACCCTTACCCTTACCCTTACCCTTACCCTTACCCTTACCCTTACCCTTACCCTTACCCTTACCCTTACCCTTACCCTTACCCTTACCCTTGCTTTTACCCTTAAGCTTACCCTTACCCTTACCCTTACCTTTACCCTTACCCTTACCCTTACCCTTACCCTTACCCTTACCCTTACCCTTACCCTTACTTAGGGTAAGGGTAAGGGTAAGCTTAAGGGTAAAAGCAAGGGTAAGGGTAAGGGTAAGGGTAAGGGTAAGGGTAAGGGTAAGGGTAAGGGTAAGGGTAAGCTTAAGGGTAAGGGTGAGGGTAAGGGTAAGGGTAAGCTTAAGGGTAAAAGCAAGGGTAAGGGTAAGGGTAAGGGTAAGGGTAAGGGTAAGCTTAAGGGTAAGGGTAAGGGTAAGGGTAAGGGTAAGCTTAAGGGTAAAAGCAAGGGTAAGGTTAAGGGTAAGGGTAAGGGTAAGGGTAAGGGTAAGGGTAAGCTTAAGGGTAAGGGTAAGGGTAAGGGTAAGGGTAAGCTTAAGGGTAAAAGCAAGGGTAAGGGTAAGGGTAAGGGTAAGGGTAAGGGTAAGGGTAAGGGTAAGGGTAAGGGTAAGGGTAAGGGTAAGGGTAAGGGTAAGGGTAAGGGTAAGGGTAAGGGTAAGCTTAAGGGTAAGGGTAAGGGTAAGGGTAAGCTTAAGGGTAAAAGCAAGTGTAAGGGTAAGGGTAAGGGTAAGGGTAAGGGTAAGCTTAAGGGTAAAAGCAAGGGTAAGGGTAAGGGTAAGGGTAAGGGTAAGGGTAAGGGTAAGGGTAAGGGTAAGGGTAAAGGTAAGGGTAAGGGTAAGGGTAAGCTTAAGGGTAAGGGTAAGGGTAAGGGTAAGCTTAAGGGTAAAAGCAAGGGTAAGGGTAAGGGTAAGGGTAAAGGTAAGGGTAAGCCTAAGGGTAAAAGCAAGGGTAAGGGTAAGGGTAAGGGTAAGGGTAAGGGTAAGGGTAAGGGTAAGGGTAAGGGTAAGGGTAAGGGTAAGGGTAAGGGTAAGCTTAAGGGTAAAAGCAAGGGTAAGGGTAAGGGTAAGGGTAAGGGTAAGGGTAAGGGTAAGGGTAAGGGTAAGGGTAAGGGTAAGCTTAAGGGTAAAAGCAAGGGTAAGGGTAAGGGTAAGGGTAAGAGTAAGGGAAAGGGTAAGGGTAAGGGTAAGGGTAAGCTTAAGGGTAAAAGCAAGGGTAAGGGTAAGGGTAAGGGTAAGGGTAAGGGTAAGGGTAAGGGTAAGGGTAAGGGTAAGGGTTAGGGTAAGGGTAAAGGTAAGGGTAAGCCTAAGGGTAAAAGCAAGGGTAAGGGTAAGGGTAAGGGTAAGGGTAAGGGTAAGGGTAAGGGTAAGGGTAAGGGTAAGGGTAAGGGTAAGAGTAAGGGTAAGGGTAAGGGTAAGCTTAAGGGTAAAAGCAAGGGTAAGGGTAAGGGTAAGGGTAAGGGTAAGCCTAAGGGTAAAAGTAAGGGTAAGGGTAAGGTTAAGGGTAAGGGTAAGGGTAAGCTTAAGGGTAAAAGCAAGGGTAAGGGTAAGGGTAAGGGTAAGGGTAAGGGTAAGCTTAAGGGTAAAAGCAAGGGTAAGGGTAAGGGTGAGGGTAAGGGTAAGGGTAAGGGTAAGGGTAAGGGTAAAGGTAAGGGTAAGCCTAAGAGTAAAAGCAAGGGTAAGGGTAAGGGTAAGGGTAAGGGTAAGGGTAAGGGTAAGGGTAAGGGTAAGGGTAAGGGTAAGGGTAAGCTTAAGGGTAAAAGCAAGGGTAAGGATAAGGGTAAGGGTAAGGGTAAGGGTAAGGGTAAGGGTAAGGGTAAGGGTAAGGGTAAGGGTAAGCTTAAGGGTAAAAGCAAGGGTAAGGGTAAGGGTAAGGTTAAGGGTAAGGGTAAGGGTAAGGGTAAGGGTAAGGGTAAGCTTAAGGGTAAAAGCAAGGGTAAGGGTTAGGGTAAGGGTAAGGGTAAGGGTAAGGGTAAGGGTAAGCTTAAGGGTAAAAGCAAGGGTAAGGGTAAGGGTTAGGGTAAGGGTAAGGGTAAGGGTAAAGGTAAGGGTAAGCCTTAGGGTAAAAGCAAGGGTAAGGGTAAGGGTAAGGGTAAGGGTAAGGGTAATGGTAAGGGTAAGGGTAAGGGTGAGGGTAAGGGTAAGGGTAAGGGTAAGCTTAAGGGTATAAGCAAGGGTAAGGGTAAGGGTAAGGGTGAGGGTAAGGGTAAGTGTAAGGGTAAGGGTAAGCTTAAGGGTAAAAGCAAGGGTAAGGGTAAGGGTAAGGGTAAGGGTAAGGGTAAGGGTAAGGGTAAGGGTAAGCTTAAGGGTAAAAGCAAGGGTAAGGGTAAGGGTAAGGGTGAGGGTAAGGGTAAGGGTAAGGGTAAGGGTAAGGGTAAGGGTAAGGGTAAGGGTAAGGGTAAAGGTAAGGTTAAGCCTTAGGGTAAAAGCAAGGGTAAGGGTAAGGGTAAGGGTAAGGGTAAGGGTAAGGGTAACGGTAAGGGTAAGGGTAAGGGTGAGGGTAAGGGTAAGGGTAAGGGTAAGCTTAAGGGTAAAAGCAAGGTTAAGGGTAAGGGTAAGGGTAAGGGTAAGCCTAAGGGTAAAAGCAAGGGTAAGGGTAAGGGTAAGGGTAAGGGTAAGGGTAAAAGCAAGGGTAAGGGTAAGGGTAAGGGTAATGGTAAGGGTAAGGGTAAGGGTAAGGGTAAGCTTAAGGGTAAAAGCAAGGGTAAGGGTAAAGGTAAGGGTAAGGGTAAGGGTAAGGGTAAGGGTAAGGGTAAGGGTAAAGGTAAGGGTAAGCCTAAGGGTCAAAGCAAGGGTAAGGGTAAGGGTAAGGGTAAGGGTAAGGGTAAGGGTAAGGGTAAGGGTAAGCTTAAGGGTAAAAGCAAGGGTAAGGGTAAGGGTAAGGGTAAGGGTAAGGGTAAGGGTAAGGGTAAGGGTAAGGGTAAGGGTAAGGGTAAGCTTAAGGGTAAGGGTATGGGTAAGGGTAAGGGTAAGCCTAAGGGTAAAAGCAAGGGTAAGTGTAAGGGTAAGGGTAAGGGTAAGGATAAGCTTACCCTTACCCTTACCCTTACCCTTACCCTTGCTTTTACCCTTAAGCTTACCCTTATCCTTACCCTTACCCTTACCCTTACCCTTACCCTTACCCTTATCCTTACCCTTGCTTTTACCCTTAAGCTTACCCTTACCCTTACCCTTACCCTTACCCTTACCCTTACCCTTACCCTTGCTTTTACTCTTAGGCTTACCCTTACCTTTACCCTTACCCTTACCCTTACCCTTACCCTCACCCTTACCCTTACCCTTGCTTTTACCCTTAAGCTTACCCTTACCCTTACCCTTACCCTTACCCTCACCCTTGCTTTTACCCTTAAGCTTACCCTTACCCTTACCCTTAACCTTACCCTTACCCTTGCTTTTACCCTTAGGCTTACCCTTACCCTTACCCTTACCCTTACCTTTGCTTTTACCCTTAAGCTTACCCTTTCCCTTACCCTTACTCTTACCCTTACCCTTACCCTTACCCTTACCCTTACCCTTACCCTTACCCTTACCCTTACCCTTACCCTTACCCTTGCTTTTACCCTTAGGCTTACCCTTACCTTTACCCTTACCCTAACCCTTACCCTTACCCTTACCCTTACCCTTACCCTTGCTTTTACCCTTAAGCTTACCCTTACCCTTACCCTTACCCTTACCCTTACCCTTACCCTTACCCTTACCCTTACCCTTACCCTTACCCTTACCCTTACCCTTACCCTTACCCTTACCCTTGCTTTTACCCTTAAGCTCACCCTTACCCTTACCCTTACCCTTACCCTTACCCTTACCCTTACCCTTGCTTTTACCCTTAAGCTTACCCTTACCCTTACCCTTACCCTTACCCTTACCCTTACCCTTACCCTTACCCTTACCCTTACCCTTACCCTTACCCTTGCTTTTACCCTTAGGCTTACCCTTACCTTTACCCTTACCCTTACCCTTACCCTTACCCTTACCCTTGCTTTTACCCTTAAGCTTACCCTTACCCTTACCCTTACCCTTAAGCTTACCCTTACCCTTACCCTTACCCTTACCCTTACCCTTACCCTTACCCTTACCCTTACCCTTGCTTTTACCCTTAAGCTTACCCTTACCCTTACCCTTACCCTTACCCTTGCTTTTACCCTTAAGCTTACCCTTACCCTTACCCTTACCCTTAAGCTTACCCTTACCCTTACCCTTACCCTTACCCTTCCCCTCATCCTTACCCTTACCCTTACCCTTACCCTTACCCTTACCCTTGCTTTCACCCTTAAGCTTACCCTTACCCTTACCCTTACCTTTACCCTTAAGCTTACCCTTACCCTTACCCTTACCCTTACCCTTACCCTTAACCTTACCCTTGCTTTTACCCTTAAGCTTACCCTTACCCTTACCCTTACCCTTACCCTTAAGCTTACCCTTACCCTTACCCTTACCCTTACCCTTACCCTTGCTTTTACCCTTGAGCTTACCCTTACCCTTACCCTTACCCTTACCCTTAAGCTTACCCTTACCCTTACCCTTACCCTTACCCTTACCCTTACCCTTACCCTCACCCTTACCCTTACCCTTGCTTTTACCCTTAAGCTTACCCTTACCCTTACCCTTAAGCTTACCCTTACCCTTACCCTTACCCTTACCCTTACCCTTATCCTTACCCTTACCCTTACCCTTACCCTTACCCTTACCCTTGCTTTTACCCTTAAGCTTACCCTTACCCTTACCCTTACCCTTACCCTTAAGCTTACCCTTACCCTTACCCTTACCCTTACCCTTACCCTTACCCTTACCCTTAACCTTACCCTTGCTTTTACCCTTAAGCTTACCCTTACCCTTACCCTTACCCTTAAGCTTACCCTTACCCTTACCCTTACCATTACCCTTACCCTTGCTTTTACCCTTAAGCTTACCCTTACCCTTACCCTTACCCTTACCCTTAAGCTTACCCTTACCCTTACCCTTACCCTTACCCTTACCCTTACCCTTACCCTTACCCTTACCCTTACCCTTACCCTTACCCTTGCTTTTACCCTTAAGCTTACCCTTACCCTTACCCTTACCCTTACCCTTACCCTTACCCTTACCCTTACCCTTACCCTTACCTTTGCTTTTACCCTTAGGCTTACCCTTACCTTTACCCTTACCCTTACCCTTACCCTTACCCTTACCCTTACCCTTGCCCTTGCTTTTACCCTTAAGCTTACCCTTACCCTTACCCTCACCCTTACCCTTACCCTTACCCTTGCTTTTACCCTTAAGCTTACCCTTACCCTTACCCTTATCCTTACCCTTACCCTTGCTTTTACCCTTAGGCTTACCCTTACCCTTACCCTTACCCTTACCCTTGCTTTTACCCTTAAGCTTACCCTTACCCTTACCCTTACCCTTACCCTTACCCTTACCCTTACCCTTACCCTTACCCTAACCCTTACCCTTACCCTTACCCTTACCCTTACCCTTACCCTTACCCTTACCCTTACCCTTACCCTTACCCTTACCCTTACCCTTACCCTTACCCTTGCCCTTGCTTTTACCCTTAGGCATACCCTTACCTTTACCCTTACCCTTACCCTTACCCTTACCCTTACCCTTACCCTTACCCTTGCTTTTACCCTTAAGCTTACCCTTACCCTTACCCTTACCCTTACCCTTACCCTTACCCTTACCCTTACCCTTACCCTTGCTTTTACCCTTAAGCTTACCCTTACCCTTACCCTTACCCTTACCCTTACCCTTACCCTTACCCTTACCCTTACCCTCACCCTTGCTTTTACCCTTAAGCTTACCCTTACCCTTACCCTTACCCTTACCCTTACCCTTGCTTTTACCCTTAGGCTTACCCTTACCCTTACCCTTACCCTTACCCTTGCTTTTACCCTTAGGCTTACCCTTACCCTTACCCTTACCCTTACCCTTGCTTTTACCCTTAAGCTTACCCTTACCCTTACCCTTACCCTTACTCTTACCCTTACCCTTACCCTTACCCTTACCCTTGCTTTTACCCTTAGGCTTACCCTTACCTTTACCTTTACCCTTACCCTTACCCTTACCCTTACCCTTACCCTTACCCTTGCTTTTACCCTTAAGCTCACCCTTACCCTTACCCTTACCCTTACCCTTACCCTTACCCTTACCCTTACCCTCACCCTTACCCTTACCCTTGCTTTTACCCTTAAGCTCACCCTTACCCTTACCCTTACCCTTACCCTTACCCTTACCCTTACCCTTACCCTTACCCTTACCCTTACTCTTACCCTTACCCTTGCTTTTACCCTTAAGCTTACCCTTACCCTTACCCTTACCCTTACCCTTAAGCTTACCCTTACCCTTACCCTTACCCTTACCCTTACCCTTACCCTAACCCTTGCTTTTACCCTTAAGCTTACCCTTACCCTTACCCTTACCCTTACCCTTACCCTTGCTTTTACCCTTAAGCTTACCCTTACCCTTACCCTTACCCTTACCCTTAAGCTTACCCTTACCCTTACCCCTACCCTTACCCTTACCCTTGCTTTTACCCTTAAGCTTACCCTTACCCTTACCCTTACCCTTACCCTTACCCTTACCCTTACCCTTACCCTTACCCTTACCCTTACTCTTACCCTTACCCTTGCTTTTACCCTTAAGCTTACCCTTACCCTTACCCTTACCCTTACCCTTAAGCTTACCCTTAAGCTTACCCTTACCCTTACCCTTACCCTTACCCTTACCCTTACCCTTACCCTTGCTTTTACCCTTAAGCTTACCCTTACCCTTACCCTTACCCTAACCCTTACCCTTACCCTTGCTTTTACCCTTAAGCTTACCCTTACCCTTACCCTTACCCCTACCCTTAAGCTTACCCTTACCCTTACCCTTACCCTTACCCTTACCCTTACCCTTACCCTTACCCTTACCCTTGCTTTTACCCTTAGGCTTACCCTTACCTTTACCCTTACTATTACCCTTACCCTTACCCTTACCCTTACCCTTACCCTTACCCTTGCTTTTACCCTTAAGCTTACCCTTACCCTTACCCTTACCCTTACCCTTACCCTTACCCTTACCCTTACCCTTACCCTTACCCTTACCCTTACCCTTACCCTTACCCTTACCCTTACCCTTACCCTTACCCTTACCCTTACCCTTACCCTTACCCTTACCCTTACCCTTACCCTTACCCTTACCCTTACCCTTACCCTTACCCTTACCCTTACCCTTACCCTTACCCTTACCCTTGCTTTTACCCTTAAGCTTACCCTTACCCTTACCCTTACCCTTACCCTTACCCTTACCCTGGCTTTTACCCTTAAGCTTACCCTTACCCTTACTCTTACCCCTACCCTTACCCTTACCCTTACCCTTACCCTTACCCTTACCCTTACCCTTACCCTTGCTTTTACCGTTAGGCTTACCCTCACCTTTAC
Organism: Myrrha octodecimguttata; assembly: GCA_958510865.1. Classification (NCBI taxonomy): domain Eukaryota; kingdom Metazoa; phylum Arthropoda; class Insecta; order Coleoptera; family Coccinellidae; genus Myrrha; species Myrrha octodecimguttata. The sequence goes on from CAUEHS010000692.1 coordinate 163,110, forward strand.
CCTTACCCTTACCCTTACGCTTACCCTTACCCTTACCCTTACCCTTGCTTTTACCCTTAAGCTTACCCTTACCCTTACCCTTACCCTTAGCTTTACCCTTACCCTTGCTTTTACCCTTAAGCTTACCCTTACCCTTACCCTTACCCTTACCCTTACCCTTGCTTTTACCCTTAGGCTTACCCTTACCCTTACCCTTAAGCTTACCCTTACCCTTACCCTTACCCTTACCCTTACCCTTACCCTTACCCTTACCCTTACCCTTACCCTTAAGCTTACCCTTACCCTTACCCTTACCCTTACCCCTACCCTTACCCTTACCCTTACCCTTACCCTTACCCTTACCCTTACCCTTACCCTAACCCTTACTTAGGGTAAGGGTAAGGGTAAGCTTAAGGGTAAAAGCAAGGGTAAGGGTAAGGGTAAGGGTAAGGGTAAGGGTAAGGGTAAGGGTAAGGGTAAGGGTAAGCTTAAGGGTAAGGGTAAGGGTAAGGGTAAGGGTAAGGGTAAGGGTAAGGGTAAGGGTAAGCTTAAGGGTAAAAGCAAGGGTAAGGGTAAGGGTAAGGGTAAGGGTAAGGGTAAGGGTAAGGGTAAGGGTAAGGGTAAGAGTAAGGGTAAGGGTAAGGGTAAGCTTAAGGGTAAAAGCAAGGGTAAGGGTAAGGGTAAGGGTAAGGGTAAGCCTAAGGGTAAAAGCAAGGGTAAGGGTAAGGTTAAGGGTAAGGGTAAGGGTAAGCTTAAGGGTAAAAGCAAGGGTAAGGGTAAGGGTAAGGGTAAGGGTAAGGGTAAGCTTAAGGGTAAAAGCAAGGGTAAGGGTAAGGGTGAGGGTAAGGGTAAGGGTAAGGGTAAGGGTAAAGGTAAGGGTAAGCCTAAGAGTAAAAGCAAGGGTAAGGGTAAGGGTAAGGGTAAGGGTAAGGGTAAGGGTAAGGGTAAGGGTAAGGGTAAGCTTAAGGGTAAAAGCAAGGGTAAGGATAAGGGTAAGGGTAAGGGTAAGGGTAAGGGTAAGGGTAAGGGTAAGGGTAAGGGTAAGGGTAAGCTTAAGGGTAAAAGCAAGGGTAAGGGTAAGGGTAAGGGTAAGGGTAAGGGTAAGGGTAAGGGTTAGGTTAAGGGTAAGGGTAAGCTTAAGGGTAAAAGCAAGGGTAAGGGTTAGGGTAAGGGTAAGGGTAAGGGTAAGGGTAAGTGTAAGCTTAAGGGTAAAAGCAAGGGTAAGGGTAAGGGTAAGGGTAAGGGTAAGGGTAAGGGTAAGGGTAAAGGTAAGGGTAAGCCTAAGGGTAAAAGCAAGGGTAAGGGTAAGGGTAAGGGTAAGGGTAAGCGTAAGGGTAAGTGTAAGGGTAAGGGTAAGGGTAAGGGTAAGGGTAAGGGTAAGGGTAAGGGTAAGGGTAAGGGTAAGGGTAAGCTTAAGGGTATAAGCAAGGGTAAGGGTAAGGGTAAGGGTGAGGGTAAGGGTAAGGGTAAGGGTAAGGGTAAGGTTAAGCTTAAGGGTAAAAGCAAGGGTAAGGGTAAGGGTAAGGGTAAGGGTAAGAGTAAGGGTGAGGGTAAGGGTAAGCTTAAGAGTAAAAGCAAGGGTAAGGGTAAGGGTAAGGGTAAGGGTAAGGGTAAGGGTAAGGGTAAGGGTAAGGGTAAGGGTAAGGGTAAGGGTGAGGGTAAGGGTAAGGGTAAAGGTAAGGTTAAGCCTAAGGGTAAAAGCAAGGGTAAGGGTGAGGGTAAGGGTAAGGGTAAGGGTAAGGGTAGGGGTAAGGGTAAGCTTAAGGGTAAAAGCAAGGGTAAGGGTAAGGGTAAGGGTAAGGGTTACCCTTACCGTTACCGTTACCCTTACCCTTACCCTTACCCTTACCCTTACCCTTACCCTTACCCTTACCCTTACCCTTACCCTTACCCTTACCCTTGCTTTTACCCTTAGGCTTACCCTTACCTTTACCCTCACCCTTACCCTTACCCTTACCCTTACCCTTACCCTTACCCTTGCTTTTACCCTTAAGCTTACCCTTACCCTTACCCTTACCCTTACCCTTACCCTTTCCCTTACCTTTACCCTTACCCTTTCCCTTGCTTTTACCCTTAAGCTTACCCTTACCCTTACCCTTACCCTTACCCTTACCCTTACCCTTACCCTTACCCTTACCCTTGCTTTTACCCTGAAGCTTACCCTTACCCTTACCCTTACCCTTACCCTTACCCTTACCCTTGCTTTTACCCTAAAGCTTACCCTTACCCTTACCCTTACCCTTACCCTTACCCTTACCCTTACCCTTACCCTTACCCTTACCCTTACCCTTGCTTTTACCCTTAGGCTTACCCTTACCTTTACCCTTACCCTTACCCTTACCCTTACCCTTACCCTTACCCTTGCTTTTACCCTTAAGCTTACCCTTACCCTTACCCTTACCCTTACCCTTACACTTACCCTTGCTTTTACCCTTAAGCTTACCCTTACCCTTACCCTTACCCTTACCCTTACCCTTGCTTTTACCCTTAGGCTTACCCTTACCCTTACCCTTACCCTTACCCTTGCTTTTACCCTTAAGCTTACCCTTACCCTTACCCTTACCCTTACCCTTACCCTTACCCTTACCCTTACCCTTACCCTTACCCTTACCCTTACCCTTACCCTTACCCTTACCCTTGCTTTTACCCTTAGGCTTACCCTTACCTTTACCCTTACCCTTACCCTTACCCTTACCCTTACCCTTACCCTTACCCTTACCCTTACCCTTACCCTTGCTTTTACCCTTAAGCTTACCCTTACCCTTACCCTTACCCTTACCCTTACCCTTACCCTTACCCTTGCTTTTACCCTTAAGGTTACCCTTACCCTTACCCTTACCCTTACCCTTACCCTTACCCTTACCCTTACCCTCACCCTTACCCTCACCCTTGCTTTTAACCTTAAGCTTACCCTTACCCTTACCCTTACCCTTACCCTTACCCTTACCCTTGCTTAGGGTAAAAGCAAGGGTAAGGGTAAGGGTAAGGTTAAGGGTAAGGGTAAGGGTAAGGGTAAGGGTAAGGGTATGCTTAAGGGTAAAAGCAAGGGTAAGGGTAAGGGTAAGGGTAAGGGTAAGGGTAAGGGTAAGGGTAAGGGTAAGGGTAAGGGTAAGGGTAAGGGTAAGGGTAAGGGTAAGGGTAAGCTTAAGGGTAAAAGCAAGGGTAAGGGTAAGGGTAAGGGTAAGGGTAAGGGTAAGGGTAAGGGTAAGGGTAAGGGTAAGGGTAAGGGTTAGCTTAAGGGTAAAAGCAAGGGTAAGGGTTAGGGTAAGGGTAAGGGTAAGGGTAAGGGTAAGGGTAAGGGTAAGCTTAAGGGTAAGGGTAAGGGTAAGGGTAAGGGTAAACCTAAGGGTAAAAGCAAGGGTAAGGGTGAGGGTAAGGGTAAGGGTAAGGGTAAGGGTAAGCTTAAGGGTAAAAGCAAGGGTAAGGGTAAAGGTAAGGGTAAGGGTAAGGGTAAGGGTAAGCTTAAGGGTAAAAGCAAGGGTAAGGGTAAGGGTAAGGGTAAGGGTAAGGGTAAAGGTAAGGGTAAGCCTACGGGTAAAAGCAAGGGTAAGGGTAAGGGTAAGGGTAAGGGTAAGGGTAAGGGTAAGGGTAAGGGTAAGGGTAAGGGTAAGCTTAAGGGTAAAAGCAAGGGTAAGGGTAAGGGTGAGGGTATGGGTAAGGGTAAGGGTAAGGGTAAGGGTAAGGGCAAGGGTAAGGGTAAGGGTAAGGGTAAGGGTAAGGGTAAGGGTAAGGGTAAGGGTAAGGGTAAGGGTAAGGGTAAGGGTAAGCTTAAGGGTAAAAGCAAGGGTGAGGGTAAGGGTAAGGGTAAGGGTAAGGGTAAGGGTAAGGGTAAGGGTAAGGGTAAGGGTAAGGGTAATGGTAAGGGTAAGCTTAAGGGTAAAAGCAAGGGTAAGGGTAAGGGTAAGGGTAAGGGTAAGGGTAAGGGTAAGGGTAAGGGTAAAGGTAAGGGTAAGCCTAAGGGTAAAAGCAAGGGTAAGGGTAAGGGTAAGGGTAAGGGTAAGGGTAAGGGTAAGGGTAAGCTTAAGGGTAAAAGCAAGGGTAAGGGTAAGGGTAAGGGTAAGGGTAAGGGTAAGGGTAAGGGTAAGGGTAAGGGTAAGGGTAAGGGTAAGGGTAAGGGTAAGCTTAAGGGTAAGGGTAAGGGTAAGGGTAAGGGTAAGGGTAAGGGTAAGCTTAAGGGTAAAAGCAAGGGTAAGGGTAAGGGTGAGGGTAAGGGTAAGGGTAAGGGTAAGGGTAAAGGTTAGGGTAAGCCTAAGAGTAAAAGCAAGGGTAAGGGTAAGGGTAAGGGTAAGGGTAAGGGTAAGGGTAAGGGTAAGGGTAAGGGTAAGGGTAAGCTTAAGGGTAAAAGCAAGGGTAAGGATAAGGGTAAGGGTAAGGGTAAGGGTAAGGGTAAGGGTAAGGGTAAGGGTAAGGGTAAGCTTAAGGGTAAAAGCAAGGGTAAGGGTAAGGGTAAGGGTAAGGGTAAGGGTAAGGGTAAGGGTTAGGTTAAGGGTAAGGGTAAGCTTAAGGGTAAAAGCAAGGGTAAGGGTTAGGGTAAGGGTAAGGGTAAGGGTAAGGGTAAGTGTAAGCTTAAGGGTAAAAGCAAGGGTAAGGGTAAGGGTAAGGGTAAGGGTAAGGGTAAGGGTAAGGGTAAAGGTAAGGGTAAGCCTAAGGGTAAAAGCAAGGGTAAGGGTAAGGGTAAGGGTAAGGGTAAGGGTAAGGGTAAGTGTAAGGGTAAGGGTAAGGGTAAGGGTAAGGGTAAGGGTAAGGGTAAGGGTAAGGGTAAGGGTAAGGGTAAGCTTAAGGGTATAAGCAAGGGTAAGGGTAAGGGTAAGGGTGAGGGTAAGGGTAAGGGTAAGGGTAAGGGTAAGGTTAAGCTTAAGGGTAAAAGCAAGGGTAAGGGTAAGGGTAAGGGTAAGGGTAAGAGTAAGGGTGAGGGTAAGGGTAAGCTTAAGAGTAAAAGCAAGGGTAAGGGTAAGGGTAAGGGTAAGGGTAAGGGTAAGGGTAAGGGTAAGGGTAAGGGTAAGGGTAAGGGTAAGGGTAAGGGTAAGTGTAAGGGTGAGGGTAAGGGTAAGGGTAAAGGTAAGGTTAAGCCTAAGGGTAAAAGCAAGGGTAAGGGTGAGGGTAAGGGTAAGGGTAAGGGTAAGGGTAAGGGTAAGGGTAAGCTTAAGGGTAAAAGCAAGGGTAAGGGTAAGGGTAAGGGTAAGGGTTACCCTTACCGTTACCGTTACCCTTACCCTTACCCTTACCCTTACCCTTACCCTTACCCTTACCCTTACCCTTACCCTTACCCTTACCCTTACCCTTGCTTTTACCCTTAGGCTTACCCTTACCTTTACCCTCACCCTTACCCTTACCCTTACCCTTACCCTTACCCTTACCCTTGCTTTTACCCTTAAGCTTACCCTTACCCTTACCCTTACCCTTACCCTTACCCTTTCCCCTGCCTTTACCCTTACCCTTTCCCTTGCTTTTACCCTTAAGCTTACCCTTACCCTTACCCTTACCCTTACCCTTACCCTTACCCTTACCCTTACCCTTACCCTTACCCTTGCTTTTACCCTGAAGCTTACCCTTACCCTTACCCTTACCCTTACCCTTACCCTTACCCTTACCCTTACCCTTGCTTTTACCCTAAAGCTTACCCTTACCCTTACCCTTACCCTTACCCTTACCCTTACCCTTACCCTTACCCTTACCCTTACCCTTACCCTTACCCTTACCCTTGCTTTTACCCTTAGGCTTACCCTTACCTTTACCCTTACCCTTACCCTTACCCTTACCCTTACCCTTACCCTTACCCTTGCTTTTACCCTTAAGCTTACCCTTACCCTTACCCTTACCCTTACCCTTACACTTACCCTTGCTTTTACCCTTAAGCTTACCCTTACCCTTACCCTTACCCTTACCCTTACCCTTGCTTTTACCCTTAGGCTTACCCTTACCCTTACCCTTACCCTTACCCTTGCTTTTACCCTTAAGCTTACCCTTACCCTTACCCTTACCCTTACCCTTACCCTTACCCTTACCCTTACCCTTACCCTTACCCTTACCCTTACCCTTACCCTTACCCTTACCCTTGCTTTTACCCTTAGGCTTACCCTTACCTTTACCCTTACCCTTACCCTTACCCTTACCCTTACCCTTACCCTTACCCTTACCCTTACCCTTACCCTTGCTTTTACCCTTAAGCTTACCCTTACCCTTACCCTTACCCTTACCCTTACCCTTACCCTTACCCTTACCCTTACCCTTACCCTTGCTTTTACCCTTAAGCTTACCCTTACCCTTACCCTTACCCTTACCCTTACCCTTACCCTTACCCTTACCCTCACCCTTACCCTCACCCTTGCTTTTAACCTTAAGCTTACCCTTACCCTTACCCTTACCCTTACCCTTACCCTTACCCTTGCTTAGGGTAAAAGCAAGGGTAAGGGTAAGGGTAAGGTTAAGGGTAAGGGTAAGGGTAAGGGTAAGGGTAAGGGTATGCTTAAGGGTAAAAGCAAGGGTAAGGGTAAGGGTAAGGGTAAGGGTAAGGGTAAGGGTAAGGGTAAGGGTAAGGGTAAGGGTAAGGGTAAGGGTAAGGGTAAGCTTAAGGGTAAAAGCAAGGGTAAGGGTAAGGGTAAGGGTAAGGGTAAGGGTAAGGGTAAGGGTAAGGGTAAGGGTAAGGGTAAGGGTAAGCTTAAGGGTAAAAGCAAGGGTAAGGGTTAGGGTAAGGGTAAGGGTAAGGGTAAGGGTAAGGGTAAGCTTAAGGGTAAGGGTAAGGGTAAGGGTAAGGGTAAACCTAAGGGTAAAAGCAAGGGTAAGGGTGAGGGTAAGGGTAAGGGTAAGGGTAAGGGTAAGCTTAAGGGTAAAAGCAAGGGTAAGGGTAAAGGTAAGGGTAAGGGTAAGGGTAAGGGTAAGCTTAAGGGTAAAAGCAAGGGTAAGGGTAAGGGTAAGGGTAAGGGTAAGGGTAAAGGTAAGGGTAAGCCTACGGGTAAAAGCAAGGGTAAGGGTAAGGGTAAGGGTAAGGGTAAGGGTAAGGGTAAGGGTAAGGGTAAGGGTAAGGGTAAGCTTAAGGGTAAAAGCAAGGGTAAGGGTAAGGGTAAGGGTATGGGTAAGGGTAAGGGTAAGGGTAAGGGTAAGGGTAAGGGTAAGGGTAAGGGTAAGGGTAAGGGTAAGGGTAAGGGTAAGGGTAAGGGTAAGGGTAAGCTTAAGGGTAAAAGCAAGGGTGAGGGTAAGGGTAAGGGTAAGGGTAAGGGTAAGGGTAAGGGTAAGGGTAAGGGTAAGGGTAATGGTAAGGGTAAGCTTAAGGGTAAAAGCAAGGGTAAGGGTAAGGGTAAGGGTAAGGGTAAGGGTAAGGGTAAGGGTAAGGGTAAAGGTAAGGGTAAGCCTAAGGGTAAAAGCAAGGGTAAGGGTAAGGGTAAGGGTAAGGGTAAGGGTAAGGGTAAGGGTAAGCTTAAGGGTAAAAGCAAGGGTAAGGGTAAGGGTAAGGGTAAGGGTAAGGGTAAGGGTAAGGGTAAGGGTAAGGGTAAGGGTAAGGGTAAGGGTAAGGGTAAGCTTAAGGGTAAGGATAAGGGTAAGGGTAAAAGCAAGGGTAAGGGTAAGGGTAAGGGTAAGGGTAAGGGTAAGGGTAAGCTTAAGGGTAAAGGTAAGGGTAAGGGTAAGGGTAAGCCTAAGGGTAAAAGCAAGGGTAAGGGTGAGGGTAAGGGTAAGGGTAAGGGTAAGGGTAAGCTTAAGGGTAAAAGCAAGGGTAAGGGTAAGCTTAAGGGTAAAAGCAAGGGTAAGGGTAAGGGTAAGGGTAAGGGTAAGGGTAAGCTTAAGGGTAAAAGCAAGGGTAAGGGTAAGGGTAAGGGTAAGGGTAAGGGTAAGGGTAAGGGTAAGGGTAAGGGTAAGGGTAAGGGTAAGCTTAAGGGTAAGGGTAAGGGTAAGGGTAAGCTTAAGGGTAAAAGCAAGGGTAAGGGTAAGGGTAAGGGTAAGGGTAAGGGTTAGGGTAAGGGTAAAGGTAAGGGTAAGCCTAAGGGTAAAAGCAAGAGTAAGGGTAAGGGTAAGGGTAAGGGTAAGGGTAAGGGTAAGGGTAAGGGTAAGGGTAAGGGTAAGGGTAAGAGTAAGGGTAAGGGTAAGGGTAAGCTTAAGGGTAAAAGCAAGGGTAAGGGTAAGGGTAAGGGTAAGGGTAAGCCTAAGGGTAAAAGCAAGGGTAAGGGTAAGGTTAAGGGTAAGGGTAAGGGTAAGCTTAAGGGTAAAAGCAAGGGTAAGGGTAAGGGTAAGGGTAAGGGTAAGGGTAAGCTTAAGGGTAAAAGCAAGGGTAAGGGTAAGGGTGAGGGTAAGGGTAAGGGTAAGGGTAAGGGTAAAGGTAAGGGTAAGCCTAAGAGTAAAAGCAAGGGTAAGGGTAAGGGTAAGGGTAAGAGTAAGGGTAAGCTTAAGGGTAAAAGCAAGGGTAAGGGTAAGGGTAAGGGTAAGGGTAAGGGTAAGGGTAAGGGTAAGGGTAAGGGTAAGGGTAAAGGTAAGGGTAAGCCTAAGGGTAAAAGCAAGGGTAAGGGTAAGGGTAAGGGTAAGGGTAAGGGTAAGGGTAAGGGTAAGGGTAAGGGTAAGGGTAAGGGTAAGCTTAAGGGTAAAAGCAAGGGTAAGGTTAAGGGTAAGGGTAAAGGTAAGCCTAAGGGTAAAAGCAAGGGTAAGGGTAAGGGTAAGGGTAAGGGTAAGCTTAAGGGTAAAAGCAAGGGTAAGGGTAAGGGTAAGGGTAAGGGTAAGGGTAAGGGTAAGCTTAAGGGTAAAAGCAAGGGTAAGGATAAGGGTAAGGGTAAGGGTAAGGGTAAGGGTAAGGGTAAAGGTAAGGGTAAGCCTAAGGGTAAAAGCAAGGGTAAGGGTAAGGGTAAGGGTAAGGGTAAGGGTAAGGGTAAGGGTAAGGGTAAGGGTAAGGGTAAGGGTAAGGGTAATGGTAAGGGTAAGGGTAAGGGTAAGCTGAAGGGTAAAAGCAAGGGTAAGGGTAAGGGTAAGGGTAAGGGTAAGGGTAAGGGTAAGGGTAAGCTTAAGGGTAAAAGCAAGGGTAAGGGTAAGGGTAAGGGCAAGGGTAAGGGTAAGGGTAAGGGTAAGGGTAAGGGTAAGCTTAAGGGTAAAAGTAAGGGTAAGGGTAAGGGTAAGTGTAAGGGTAAGGGTAAGGGTAAGGGTAAGGGTAAGGGTAAGCTTAAGGGTAAAAGCAAGGGTAAGGGTAAGGGTAAGGGTAAGGGTAAGGGTAAGGGTAAGGGTAAGGGTAAAGGTAAGGGTAAGCCTAAGGGTAAAAGCAAGGGTAAGGGTAAGGGTAAGGGTAAGGGTAAGGGTAAGGGTAAGGGTAAGGGTAAGGGTAAGGGTAAGGGTAAGGGTAAGGGTAAGGGTAAGCTTAAGGGTAAAATCAAGGGTAAGGGTAAGGGTAAGGGTAAGGGTAAGGGTAAGGGTTAGGGTAAGGGTAAGGGTAAGGGTAAGGGTAAGCTTAAGGGTAAGGGTAAGGGTAAGGGTAAGGGTAAGCTTAAGGGTAAAAGCAAGGGTAAGGGTAAGGGTAAGGGTAAGGGTAAGGGTAAGCTTAAGGGTAAAAGCAAGGGTAAGGGTAAGGGTAAGGGTAAGGGTAAGGGTAAGGGTAAGGGTAAGGGTAAGGGTAAGGGTAAGGGTAAGGGTAAGGGTAAGGGTAAGGGTAAGCTTAAGGGTAAGGGTAAGGGTAAGGGTAAGCTTAAGGGTAAAAGCAAGGGTAAGGGTAAGGGTAAGGGTAAGGGTAAGGGTAAGGGTAAGGTTAAGGGTAAGGATAAGGGTAAGGGTAAGGGTAAGCTTAAGGGTAAAAGCAAGGGTAAGGGTAAGGGTAAGGGTAAGGGTAAGGGTAAGGGTAAGGGTAAGCTTAAGGGTAAAAGCAAGAGTAAGGGTAAGGGTAAGGGTAAGGGTAAGGGTAAGGGTAAGGGTAAAGGTAAGGGTAAGCCTAAGGGTAAAAGCAAGGGTAAGGGTAAGGGTAAGGGTAAGGGTAAGGGTAAGGGTAAGGGTAAGGGTAAGGGTAAGGGTAAGGGTAAGGGTAAGGGTAAGGGTAAGGGTAAGGGTAAGGGTAAGGGTAAGGGTAAGGGTAAGGGTAAGGGTAAGGGTAAGCTTAAGGGTAAAAGCAAGGGTAAGGGTAAGGGTAAGGGTAAGGGTAAGGGTAAGGGTAAGGGTAAGGGTAAGGGTAAGGGTAAGGGTAAGGGTAAGGGTAAGGGTAAGCTTAAGGGTAAGGCTAAGGGTAAGGGTAAGGGTAAGCTTAAGGGTAAAAGCAAGGGTAAGGGTAAGGGTAAGGGTAAGGGTAAGGGTAAGCTTAAGGGTAAATGCAAGTGTAAGGGTAAGGGTAAGGGTAAGGGTAAGGGTAAAGGTAAGGGTAAGGGTAAGGGTAAGGGTAAGGGTAAGCTTAAGGGTTAAAGCAAGGGTAAGGGTAAGGGTAAGGGTAAGGGTAAGGGTAAGGGTAAGGGTAAGGGTAAGGGTAAGGGTAATGGTAAAGGTAAGGGTAAGCCTAAGGGTAAAAGCAAGGGTAAGGGTAAGGGTAAGGGTAAGGGTAAGCTTAAGTGTAAAAGCAAGGGTAAGGGTAAGGGTAAGGGTAAGGGTAAGCCTGAGGGTAAAAGCAAGGGTAAGGGTAAGGGTAAGGGTAAGGGTAAGGGTAAGCTTAAGGGTAAAAGCAAGGGTAAGGGTAAGGGTAAGGGTAAGGGTAAGGGTAAGCTTAAGGGTAAAAGCAGGGTAAGGGTAAGGGTAAGGGTAAGGGTAAGGGTAAGGGTAAGGGTAAGGGTAAGGGTAAGGGTAAGGGTAAGGGTAAGGGTAAGGGTAAGGGTAATGGTAAGGGTAAGGGTGAGGGTAAGGGTAAGGGTAAGGGTAAGCTTAAGGGTAAAAGCAAGGGTAAGGGTAAGGGTAAGGGTAAGGGTAAGGGTAAGGGTAAGGGTAAGGGTAAGGGTAAGGGTAAGGTTAAGGGTAAGGGAAAGGGTAAGGGTAAGGGTTAGGGTAAGGGTAAGGGTAAGGGTAAGGGTAAGCTTAAGGGTAAAAGCAAGGGTAAGGGTAAGGGTAAGGGTAAGGGTAAGGGTAAGCCTAAGGGTAAAAGCAAGGGTAAGGGTAAGGGTAAGGGTAAGGTTAAGGGTAAGGGTAAGGGTAAGCTTAAGGGTAAAAGCAAGGGTAAGGGTAAGGGTAAGCCTAAGGGTAAAAGCAAGGGTAAGGGTAAGGGTAAGGGTAAGGGTAAGGGTAAGGGTAAGGGTAAGGGTAAGCTTAAGGGTAAAAGCAAGGGTAAGGGTAAGGGTAAGGGTAAGGGTAAGGGTAAGGGTAAGGGTAAGGGTAAAGGTAAAGGGTAAGCCTTAGGGTAAAAGCAAGGGTAAGGGTAAGGGTAAGGGTAAGGGTAAGGGTAAGGGTAAGGGTAAGGGTAAGGGTAAGGGTGAGGGTAAGGGTAAGGGTAAGCTTAAGGGTAAAAGCAAGGGTAAGGGTAAGGGTAAGGGTAAGGGTAAGGGTAAGGGTAAGGGTAAGGGTAAGGGTAAGGGTAAGAGTAAGCTTAAGGGTAAGGGTAAGGGTAAGGGTAAGGGTAAGCTTAAGGGTAAAAGCAAGGGTAAGGGTAAGGGTAAGGGTAAGGGTAAGGGTAAGGGTAAGGGTAAGGGTAAGGGTAAGGGTAAGGGTAAGGGTAAGGGTAAGGGTAAGGGTAAGGGTAAGGGTAAGGGTAAGGGTAAGGGTAAGGGTAAGGGTAAGGGTAAGGGTAAGGGTAAGGGTAAGGGTAAGGGTAAGGGTAAGGGTAAGGGTAAGGGTAAGGGTAAGGGTAAGGGTAAGGGTAAGGGTAAGCTTAAGGGTAAAAGCAAGGGTAATGGTAAGGGTACGGGTAAGGGTAAGCGTAAGGTAAGGGTAAGGGTAAGGGTAAGGGTAAGGGTAAGGGTAAGGGTAAGGGTAAGGGTAAGGGTAAGGTAGGGTAAGGGTAAGGGTAAGGGTAAGGGTAAGGGTAAGGGTAAGGGTAAGGGTAAGGGTAAGGGTAAGGGTAAGGGTAAGGGTAAGGGTAAGGGTAAGGGTAAGGGTAAGGGTAAGGGTAAGGGTAAGGGTAAGGGTAAGGGTAAGGGTAAGGGTAAGGGTAAGGGTAAGGGTAAGGGTAAGGGTAAGCTTAAGGGTAAAAGCAAGGGTAAGGGTAAGGGTAAGTGTAAGGGTAAAGGTAAGGGTAAGCCTAAGGGTAAAAGCAAGGGTAAGGGTAAGGGTAAGGGTAAGGGTAAGGGTAAGGGTAAGGGTAAGGGTAAGGGTAAGGGTAAGGGTAAGGGTAAGGGTAAGGGTAAGGGTAAGGGTAAGGGTAAGGGTAAGGGTAAGGGTAAGGGTAAGGGTAAGGGTAAGGGTAAGGGTAAGGGTAAGGGTAAGGGTAAGGGTAAGGGAAAGGGTAAGGGTAAGGGTAAGGGTAAGGGTAAGGGTAAGGGTAAGCTTAAGGGTAAAATCAAGGGTAAGGGTAAGGGTAAGGGTAAGCTTAAGGGTAAAAGCAAGGGTAAGGGTAAGGGTAAGGGTAAGGGTAAAAGCAAGGGTAAAAGCAAGGGTTAGGGTAAGGATAAGGGTAAGGGTAAGGGTAAGGGTAAGGGTAAGGGTAAGGGTAAGGGTAAGGGTAAAGGTAAGGGTAAGGGTAAGGGTTAGGGTAAGGGTAAGGGTAAGGGTAAGGGTAAGGGTAAGGGTAAGGGTTAAAGCAAGGTTAAGGGTAAGGGTAAGGGTAAGGGTAAGGGTAAGGGTAAGGGTAAGGGTGAGGGTGAGGGTAAGGGTAAGGGTAAGGATAAGGGTAAGGGTAAGGGTAAGTGTAAGGGTAAGGGTAAGGGTAAGGGTAAGGGTAAGGGTAAGGGTGAGGGTAAGGGTAAGGGGTAAGGGTAAAAGCAAGGGTAAGGGTAAGGGTAAGGGTAGGGTAAGGGTAAGGGTAAGGGTAAAGGTAAGGGTAAGCCTAAGGGTAAAAGCAAGGGTAAGGGCAAGGGTGAGGGTAAGGGTAAGGGTAAGGGTAAGGGTAAGGGTAAGGGTTAAGGGTAAGGGTAAGGGTAAGGGTAAGGGTAAAGGTAAGGGTATGGGTAAGGGTAAGGGTAAGGGTAAGATTAAGGGGTAAGGGTAAGGGTAAGGGTAAGGGTAAGGGTAAGGGTAAGGGTAAGGGTAAGGGTAAGGGTAAGGGTAAGGGTAAGGGTAAGGGTAAGGGTAAGGGTAAGGTAGGGTAAGGGTAAGGGTAAGGGTAAGGGTAAGGGTAAGGGTAAGGGTAAGGGTAAGGGTAAGGGTAAGGGTAAGGGTAAGGGTAAGGGTATGGGTAAGGGTAAGGGAAGGGTAAGGGTAAGGGTAAGGGTTAGGGTAGGGTAAGCTTAAGGGTAAAAGCAAGGGTAAGGGTAAGGGTAAGGGTAAGGGTAAGGGTAAGGGTAAGGGTAAGGGTGAGGGTAAGGGTAAGGGTAAGGGTAAGGGCAAGGGTAAGGGTAAGTGTAAGGGTAAGGGTAAGGGTAAGGGTAAGGGTAAGAGTAAGGGTAAGGGTAAGGGGGTAAGGGTAAGGGTAAGGGTAAGGGGTAAGGGTAAGGGTAAGGGTAAGGGTAAGGGTAAGGGTAAGGGTAAGGGTAAGGGTAAGGGTAAGGGTAAGGGAAGGGCAAGGTAAGGGTAAGGGTAAGGTAAGGGTAAGGGTAAGGGTAAGGGTAAGGGTAAGGGTAAGGGTATGGGTAAGGGTAAGGGTAGGGTAAGTGTAAGGGTAAGGGTAAGGCTTTTACCCTTAAGCTTACCCTTACCCTTACCCTTACCCTTACCTTACCCTTACCCTTACCCTTACCCTTACCCTTAACCCTTACCCTTACCCTTACCCTTACCCTTACCCTTACCTTACCCTTACCCTTACCCTTACCCTTACCCTTACCCTTACCCTTACCCTTACCCTTACTCCTTACCCTTACCCTTACCCTTACCTTACCCTTACCCTTACCCTTACCCCTTACCCTTACCCTTACCCTTACCCTTACCCTTACCCTTACCCTTACCTTACCCTTACCCTTACCCTTACCCTTACCCTTACCCTTACCCTTACCCTTACCCTTACCCTTGCTTTTACCCTTAGCTTACCCTTACCTTTACCCTTACCCTTACCCTTACCCTTACCCTTACCCTTACCCTTACCCTTGCTTTTACCCTTAAGCTTACCTTACCCTTACCCTTTCCCTTACCCTTACCCTTACCCTTACCCATACCCTTACCCTTACCCTTACCCTTATTCTTACACTTACCCTTACCCTTACCCTTACCCTTACCCTTACCCTTACCCTTACCCTTACCCTTACCCTTACCCTTACCCTTACCATTACCCTACCCTTACCCTTATCCTTGCTTTTACCCTTAAGCTTACCCTTACCCTCACCCTTACCCTTACCCTTACCCTTACCCTTACCCTTACCCTTACCTTACCCTTACCCCTTACCCTTACCCTTACCCTTACCCCTTACCCTTACCCTTACCCTTACCCATACCCCTTACCCTTACCCTTACCTTACCCCTACCCTTACCCTTACCCTATAGCCTTACCCTTACCCTTACCCTTACCCTTACCCTACCCTTACCTTTACCCTTACCCTTACCCTTACCCTTACCCTTACCCTTACCCTTGCCCTTACCCTTGCTTTTACCCTTAGGCTTACCCTTACCTTTACCCTTACCCTTACCCTTACCCTTACCCTTACCCTTGCTTTTACCCTTACCCTTACCCTTACCCTTACCCTTACCCTTACCCTTACCCTTACCATTACCCTTACCCTTACCCTTACCCTTACCCTTACCCTTACCCTACCCTTACCCTTACCCTTACCCTTACCCTTACCCTTACCCTACCCTTACCCTTACCCTTACCCTTACCCTTACCCTTACCTTACCCTAACCCTTACCCTTACCCTTACCCTTACCCTTACCCTTACCCTTACCCTTACCCTTACCCTTGCCTTTACCCTTACCCTTACCCTTACCCTTACCCTTACCCTTACCCTTACCCTTACCCTTACCCTTACCCTTACCCTTACCCTTACCCTTACCCCTTACCCTTACCCTTACCCTAACCCCAACCCCTTACCCTTACCCTTACCCTTACCCTTACCCTTACCCTTACCCTTACCCTTACCCTTACCCTTACCCTTACCCTTACCCTTACCCTTGCTTTTACCCTTGCTTTTACCCTAACCCTCACCCTTACCTTTGCTTTTACCTTAAGCTTACCCTTACCCTTACCCTTACCCTTGCTTTACCCTTAAGCTTACCCTTACCCTTACCCTTACCTTACCCTTACCCTTACCCTTACCCTTACCCTTACCCTTACCCTTACCCTTACCCTTACCCTTACCCTTACCCTTACACTTACCCTTACCCTTACCCTTACCCTTACCCTACCCTTACCTTACCCTACCCTTACCCTTGCTTTTACCCTTAGGCTTACCCTTACCCTTACCCTTACCCTTACCCTTACCCTTACCCTTGCTTTTACCCTTAAGCTTACCCTTACCCTTACCCTTACCCTTACCCTTACCCTTACCCTTACCCTTACCCTTACCCTTACCCTTACCCTTACCCTTACCCTTACCCTTACCCTTACCCTTACCCTTACCCTTGCCCTTACCCTTACCCTTACCCTTACCCTTACCCTTACCCTTACCCTTACCCTTACCCTTACCCTTACCCTTACCCTTACCCTTACCCTTACCCTTACCCTTACCCTTACCCTTACCCTCACCCTTACCCTTACCCTTACCCTTACCCTTACCCTAACCCTTACTCTTACCCTTACCCTTACCCTTACCCTTACCCTTACCCTTACCCTTACCCTTACCCTTACCCTTACCCTTACCCTTACCCTTACCCTTACCCTTACCCTTACCCTTACCCTTATTCTTACTCTCACCCTTTTACCCTTACCCTTACCCTTACCCTTACCCTTACCCTTACCCTTACCCTTACCCTTGCTTTTACCCTTAAGCTTACCCTTACCCTTACCCTTACCCTTGCTTTTACCCTTAAGCTTACCCTTACCCTTACCCTTACCCTCACCCTTACCCTTACCCTTACCCTTACCCTTACCCTTTCCCTTACCCTTACCCTTACCCTTACCCTTACCTTTACCCTTACCCTTACCCTTGCTTTTACCCTTAGGCTTACCCTTACCTTTACCCTTACCCTTACCCTTACCCTTACCCTTGCTTTTACCCTTAAGCTTACCCTTACCCTTACCCTTACCCTCACCCCTACCCTTACCCTTACCCTTACCCTTACCCTTACCCTTACCCTTACCCTTACCCTTACCTTACCCTTACCCTTACCCTTACCCTTTCCCTTACCCTTACCCTTACCCTTACCCTTACCCTTACCCTTACCCTTACCCTTACCCTTACCCTTACCCTTACCCTTACCCTTACCCTTACCTTACCCTTACCCTTACCCTTACCTTACCCTTACCCTTACCCTTACCCTTACCCTTACCCTTACCCTTACCCTTACCCTTACCCTTACCCTTACCCTTACCTTACCCTTACCCTTACCCTTACCCTTACCCTTACCCTTACCCTTACCCTTACCCTTACCCTTACCCTTACCCTTACCCTTACCCTTACTCTTACCCTTACCCTTACCCTTACCCTTACCCTTACCCTTACCCTTACCCTTACCCTTACCCTTACCCTTACCCTTACCCTTACCCTTGCTTTTACCCTTAAGCTTACCCTTACCCTTACCCTTACCCTTACCCTTACCCTTACCCTTACCCTTACCCTTACCCTTACCCTTACCCTTACCCTTACCCTTACCCTTACCCTTACCCTTACCCTTACCCTTACCCTTACCCTTATCTTTACCCTTACCCTTACCCTTACCCTTACCCTTACCCTTACCCTTACCCTTACCCTTACCCTTACCCTTACCCTAACCCTTACCCTTACCCTTACCCTTACCCTTACCCTTACCCTTACCCTTACCCTTACCCTTACCCTTAACCTTACCCTTATTCTTACTCCTACCCTTACCCTTACCCTTACCCTTACCCTTGCTTTTACCCTTAAGCCTACCCTTACCCTTACCCTTGCTTTTACCCTTAAGCTTACCCTTACCCTTACCCTTACCCTTACCCTTACCCTTACCCTTACCCTTACCCTTACCCTTACCCTGACCCTTGCCCTTACTCTTACCCTTACCCTTACCCTTACCCTTACCCTTACCCTTACCCTTACCCTTACCCTTACCCTTACCCTTACCCTTACCCTTACCCTTACCCTTACCCTTACCCTCTACCCCTTACCCTTACCTTACCCTTACCCTTACCCTTACCCTTACCTTACCCTTACCCTTACCCTTACCCTTACCCTTACCCTTACCCTTACCCTTACCCTTACCCTTACCCTTACCCTTACCCTTACCCCTACCCTTACCCTTACCCTTACCCTTACCCTTATTCTTACTCTCACCCTTTTACCCTGACCCTTACCCTTACCCTTACCCTTACCCTTACCCTTACCCTTACCCTTACCTTTACCCTTACCCTTACCCTTACCCTTACCCTTACCCTTACCCTTACCCTTACCCTTACCCTTACCCTTACCCTTACCCTTACCCTTACCCTTACCTTTACCCTTACCCTTACCCTTAACCTTACCCTTACCCTTACCCTTACCCTTACCCTTACCCTTACCCTTACCCTTATTCTTACTCTTACCCTTACCCTTACCCTTGCTTTTACCCTTAGGCTTACCCTTACCTTTACCCTTACCTTTACCCTTACCCTTACCCTTATCCTTGCTTTTACCCTTAAGCTTACCCTTACCCTTACCCTTACCCTTATTCTTACCCTTACCCTTATTCTTACCCTTACCCTTACCCTTACCCTTACCCTTACCCTTACCCTTACCCTTACCCTTATTCTTACTCTTGCCCTTACATTTACCCTTGCTTTTACCCTTAAGCTTACCCTTGCCCTTACCCTTACCCTTACCCTTACCCTTACCCTTACCCTCACCCTTACCCTTGCTTTTACCCTTAGGCTTAAGGGTAAAAGCAAGGGTAAGGGTAAGGGTAAGGGTAAGGGCAAGGGTAAGGGTAAGGGTAAGGGTAAGGGTAAGGGTAAGGCTAAGGGTAAGGGTAAGGGTAAGGGTAAGGGTAAGAATAAGGGTAAGGGTAAGGGTAAGGGTAAGCTTAAGGGTAATGGTAAGGGTAAGGGTAAGGGTAAGGGTAAGGGTAAGGGTAAGGGTAAGGGTAAGGGTAAGGGTAAGGGTAAGGGTAAGGGTAAGGGTAAGGGTAAGGGTAAGGGTAGGGGTTAGGGTAAGGGTAAGGGTAAGGGTAAGGGTAAGGGTAAGGGTAAAGGTAAGGGTAAGCCTAAGGGTAAAAGCAAGGGTAAGGGTAAGGGTAAGGGTTAGGGTAAAGGTAAGGGTAAGCCTAAGGGTAAAAGCAAGGGTAAGGGTAAGGGTAAGGGTAAGAGTAAGGGTAAGGGTAAGGGTAATGGTAAGGGTAAGGGTAAGGGTAAGGGTAAGGGTAAGGGTAAGGGTAAGGGTAAGGGTAAGGGTAAGGGTAAGGGTAAGGGTAAGGGTAAGCTTAAGGGTAAAAGCAAGGGTAAGGGTAAGAGTAAGGGTAACGGTAAGGGTAAGGGTAAGGGTAAGGGTAAGAATAAGGGTAAGGGTAAGGGTTAGGGTAAGGGTAAGGGAAAGGGTAAGGGTAGGGATAAGGGTAAGGGTAAGAATAAGGGTAAGGGTAAAGGTAAGGGTAAGGGTAAGGGTAAGGGTAAGGGTAAGGGTAAGGGTAAGGGTAAGGGTAAGGGTAAGGGTAAGGGTAAGGGTAAGGGTAAGGGTAAGGGTAAGGGTAAGGTTAAGGGTAAGGGTAAGGGTAAGAGTAAGGTTAAGGGTAAGCCTAAGGGTAAAAGCAAGGGTAAGGGTAAGGGTAAGGGTAAGGGTAAGGGTAAGGGTAAGGGTAAGGGTAAGGGTAAGGGTAAGGGTAAGGGTAAGGCTAAGGGCAAGGGTAAGCTTAAGGGTAAAAGCTTGGGTAAGGGTAAGGGTAAGGGTAAGGGTAAGGGTAAGGGTAAGGGTAAGGGTAAGGGTAAGCTTAAGGGTTAACCCTTACCCTTACCCTTACCCTTACCCTTACCCTTACCCTTGCTTTTACCCTTAAGCTTACCCTTACCCTTACCCTTACCCTTACCCTTACCCTTACCCTTACCCTTGCCTTTACCCTTAAGCTTACCCTTACCCTTACACTTACCCTTACCCTTACCCTTACCCTTACCCTTACCCTTACCCTTACCCTTACCCTTACCCTTACCCTTACCCTTACCCTTACCCTTACCCTTGCTTTTACCCTTAAGCTTACCCTTACCCTTACCCTTACTCTTACCCTTACCCTTACCCTTACCCTTACCTTTACCCTTACCCTTACCCTTATTCTTACTCTCACCCTTTTACCCTTACACTTACCCTTACCCTTACCCTTACCCTTACCCTTACCCTTACCCTTACCCTTACCTTTACCCTTACCCTTACCCTTACCCTTACCCTTACCCTTACCCTTACCCTTACCCTTACCCTTACCCTTACCTTTACCCTTACCCTTACCCTTACCCTTACCCTTACCCTTACCCTTACCCTTATTCTTACCCTTACCCTTACCCTTACCCTTACCCTTACCCTTGCTTTTACCCTTAAGCTTACCCTTACCCTTACCCTTACCCTTATTCTTACCCTTACCCTTACCCTTACCCTTACCCTTACCCTTACCCTTACCCTTACCCTTACCCTTACCCTTACCCTTACCCTTACCCTTACCCTTACCCTTACCCTAACCCTTACCCTTACCCTTACCCTTACCCTTACCCTTATTCTTACTCTTACCCTTACCCTTACCCTTGCTTTTACCCTTAGGCTTACCCTTACCTTTACCATTACCCTTACCCTTACCCTTACCCTTACCCTTACCCTTACCCTTACCCTTACCCTTACCCTTACCCTTGCTTTTACCCTTAAGCTTACCCTTACACTTACCCTTACCCTTAACCTTACCCTTACCCTTATTCTTACCCTTACCCTTATCCTTACCCTTACCCTTACCCTTACCCTTACCCTTGCTTTTACCCTTAAGCCTACCCTTACCCTTACCCTTGCTTTTACCCTTAAGCTTACCCTTACCCTTACCCTTACCCTTACCCTTACCCTTACCCTTACCCTTACCCTGACCCTTGCCCTTACTCTTACCCTTACCCTTACCCTTACCCTTACCCTTACCCTTACCCTTACCCTTACCCTTACCCTTACCCTTACCCTTACCCTTACCCTTACCCTTACCCTTACCCTTACCCTTACCCTTACCCTTACCCTTACCCTTACCCTTACCCTTACCCTTACCCTTACCCTTACCCTTACCCTTACCCTTACCCTTACCCTTACCCTTACCCTTACCCCTACCCTTACCCTTACCCTTACCCTTACCCTTATTCTTACTCTCACCCTTTTACCCCGACCCTTACCCTTACCTTTACCCTTACCCTTACCCTTACCCTTACCCTTACCTTTACCCTTACCCTTACCCTTACCCTTACCCTTACCCTTACCCTTACCCTTACCCTTACCCTTACCCTTACCCTTACCCTTACCCTTACCCTTACCTTTACCCTTACCCTTACCCTTAACCTTACCCTTACCCTTACCCTTACCCTTACCCTTACCCTTATTCTTACCCTTACCCTTACCCTTACCCTTACCCTTGCTTTTACCCTTAAGCTTACCCTTACCCTTACCCTTACCCTTATTCTTACCCTTACCCTTACCCTTACCCTTACCCTTACCCTTACCCTTACCCTTACCCTTACCCTTACCCTTACCCTTACCCTTACCCTTATTCTTACTCTTACCCTTACCCTTACCCTTGCTTTTACCCTTAGGCTTACCCTTACCTTTACCCTTACCTTTACCCTTACCCTTACCCTTACCCTTGCTTTTACCCTTAAGCTTACCCTTACCCTTACCCTTACCCTTACCCTTATTCCCTTACCCCTTACCCTTATTCTTACCCTTACCCTTACCCTTACCCTTACCCTTACCCTTACCCTTACCCTTACCCTTATTCTTACTCTTGCCCTTACATTTACCCTTGCTTTTACCCTTAAGCTTACCCTTGCCCTTACCCTTACCCTTACCCTTACCCTTACCCTTACCCTCACCCTTACCCTTGCTTTTACCCTTAGGCTTAAGGGTAAAAGCAAGGGTAAGGGTAAGGGTAAGGGTAAGGGCAAGGGTAAGGGTAAGGGTAAGGGTAAGGGTAAGGGTAAGGCTAAGGGTAAGGGTAAGGGTAAGGGTAAGGGTAAGAATAAGGGTAAGGGTAAGGGTAAGGGTAAGCTTAAGGGTAATGGTAAGGGTAAGGGTAAGGGTAAGGGTAAGGGTAAGGGTAAGGGTAAGGGTAAGGGTAAGGGTAAGGGTAAGGGTAAGGGTAAGGGTAGGGGTTAGGGTAAGGGTAAGGGTAAGGGTAAGGGTAAGGGTAAGGGTAAAGGTAAGGGTAAGCCTAAGGGTAAGGGTAAAGGTAAGGGTAAGCCTAAGGGTAAAAGCAAGGGTAAGGGTAAGGGTAAGGGTTAGGGTAAAGGTAAGGGTAAGCCTAAGGGTAAAAGCAAGGGTAAGGGTAAGGGTAAGGGTAAGAGTAAGGGTAAGGGTAAGGGTAAGGGTAAGGGTAAGGGTAAGGGTAAGGGTAAGGGTAAGGGTAAGGGTAAGGGTAAGGGTAAGGGTAAGGGTAAGGGTAAGGGTAAGGGTAAGGGTAAGGGTAAGCTTAAGGGTAAAAGCAAGGGTAAGGGTAAGAGTAAGGGTAAGGGTAAGGGTAAGGGTAAGGGTTAGGGTAAGAATAAGGGTAAGGGTAAGGGTTAGGGTAAGGGTAAGGGAAAGGGTAAGGGTAGGGATAAGGGTAAGGGTAAAAA